>JZKD02S1991644.1:281026-393769 GCA_000966675.3 Picea glauca | reverse complement strand
CAATTGTTTGTAGATGTTGCTAATAAAATTCTTATGGGACATCTGAGGCAACATTTTTTACAAGGGAAATAACATCTACCATCACCCTTTTCACCCACTTTACTTTTTTCCCCACCTCTAACAACATTCTGTGACATTCTTCCACACAAAAATACCCTTTCAGAACCGTCATTGTTATAGAAATATTGTCACAACATCTTTAAATCGTAAAAAATTTATAGTCCAATTTTAGGTCGATCGTCGCAATTGAGATGACCGTGACCTAAAAATATATATATTTCTTTACCTATTTATTTGTCATTTTTAACGGTCAATTTTAACGTTAGGTCAGTCGTCGCTCTTGCGACGAACGCTAGCCATATTAATTTTAACAAACTAGGTGTGTCTCTCATGCGAAAAACATTGACCACATTAATTTAATCAAATTACATGCGTTGAGATAGCAACGAATAGAGGGTGGATTTAGAAAAGTTGAACTTTTTCTCTTGCATGTTGCGACGAAAGAGTACTTTCGTCGCAAATTTTCCAGTATGTAGTAGTGAATGTTTGTGATATCATCGTAACTCCACTGAGGATATGGACACTCATTGGTAGCATAGAAAAACCAAAAGTATGATAGGGTAATAGAGAGATTATATTGTATTAACCTGATGCTGGAAGTTGGATCTAATTTGGATTCTTTCTCAAAGTATAGGTTAATGATCAAAATAATTTTTCCTTTATGTTTGGTCAAAAAACAATATCCCCATGCCATGGAATTTGTTTTTTTAAGTTTAATATTTTAACACACCGAACCCCAATCTGGGTCACACCACTACTAAAATGACCAAATAATTTTTTGTGATACCAAATCTAGATGTGAAAATAACACACAACATGACATTCTAGCTCATGTGATTGTTCATGCAAATTAAAAACATAAATTCAATAACTTAAAATGTGTAAAGAAACAACTAAATACATACAACAACATTCAACCACATAAATAGTAACTTAGATGTATCATTCTACTCACGGTAAGAAGCATTAACCAAAAAAACATAGAGTAAAACACATAGAAGCTATATCAACATTTAAAATAAATAAACACAATAAATAAGAACACTGATCTTATGAAATATGCAACCCGTTGTAGAGGATGGAAGTTCCTCTAGACCGGAGAATTATTTTTCTAGTTCTCAATAGAAATTCATCCCTAAGTTGGGGCTATGAATCCACAAGAGATAGTAGTCCATAAGGATGGCTTAAGTCCCCCTCTCAGTAGTCAAATTCCCACAACTAATTCTAGTCTCTTCCCCACAACTTGCACCCCAGTGATGGGATCCCCCTTCATTGCTCATAGTCCCTCAGGCCTTCCCACTCCCCTATATGGCTCTATCCAAGGTTGGACAAGAAATATCTTTGTCAAGACTACAATAATCCACAACTACAATAGGAATTATCACAACGACAAAACACTTTCTTCTCTTGACAAATTATTTAAAAAAATATTACTCAGAGGCCCATAGCCTCTCCTCCCATGAAATTATAGCTCCTAATAGCTACCATACATGCCCACTATGGCTATCTTCAAGCTTCAACACTCCAAATTCTCTTGTTTTCTAGAAATATCCATGTAAAAAATGCTCTCCACGCAAAAATGTGACTTTCTAATTCTACCCCCTATACCCATATGAATTTCCTCTCTTTATCTTTCTTTCTTGACTTACACTCTTTCCAAAGTTGATTGTACTCATCCCTTGTTCTCTCAATAACTATGGGATGTGACTTCTCACACCCACCCTCTTACATCAATTTAATGATTGGATTTAGAAACACTCAATCAGAAAATGGAAGGTTCATACTGAGGATACTTTAGAAATAAATGGTTTGGGTTTAATAAATATGTGTAAACTCTCCTCCTTTGACCCCTTCCCTCTCTTATGGAAACTAATCCCTTAAATCACCTTCCTTTTCCATTTGTAGTTGGCGATACATATGATTTATTTTTTTCAATTTACATCATTTACATAGTACATCGCTTGGCCCATGTCCTTACATCACATTTACAATACACATATCTAGTTTTGAGTTTGAAAGTGGGGATGTTACCTTCCCCTCCCCCTACAAACTGCACTTTCCTCAATACACATCACCATACAATTTACACATTGACATATATAAAATATTACATCAAAATACTTTGATAATTCCACAACTTAATGACTCATGTAACAATTCCAACAAACACCTCTCTTTTCCCCTCAACCCGCACATCCCAAGGAATGGGGTACAATATCAATTGTGTATAGGAAACCACAACTCTCTACATATAGATAATCCTGGGGGGGAAACAATGCCACACATATCAAAATGTGTGTATAAGCATGTGTCACACAATCCAAATGTTAGAGTTATGCTCATACATTCCATCGTTGAGGACTTGTCTCATATGCAACATGTGATGCATCCTTAGAGGTGATTCAAAGTTTCCCCATGCAATAAGTTTCATTGTTGTCCACTATAGGAGCTACTAACTCCTTGAATCATATTGTTATCAAGTTTTGCACCACAGATGAGAAGCCTCGTTAGCCTTATCACATATCTCTCCCGATGAATATTGTGTACATGAAACATGTTATTGGGAGGAATGTCATTGACGAAGGTGCTTCGACATGTGTAATTCCATTTCTGGTTGGAAATCCATAGGATATCCTAAGATTTCTCTGTATCCCACACTATTAACCGTGTTTGATGGAATAGTATTTAGGCTGCACGGTCTCATTTCCTCCTTCCTTGTCTAGTTAGGGGGGGAAGTCCTTTTCAATGGAGGTAGAAGTAGTCGACACTTTGCTCAACTATAATTGCTTTTTAGGAAGGAGTTGGAATTATGAGGTGAAGGATATTTCCTGATCAATTGTTCAATTCTTTTTCTTACCTCATGAAGGGAATATTGTAGTGATCCACGGTCCCATTGATAGAAAAATATCAGACACAAACTGAGAGAGTTGGTGTTGGGATGTGTCCTTCTTTGATGGGAAATTTTAATTTCCTAGCACCAGTTTCATATATTCATGCTACCCTAGTTGGATACCAAAAATCAAGCCCCTTGGTCCCCATTGCATGGGTAGGTTTCTTTAGAACTATGTATTTTGAATATCTATGGGTGTTACCCTCACCATGCGAATTAGTTGAAGGTCTTGCACATGCTGAGATGGCCATGCCATTGTCTGCAACATAGATAGCTTATCAAGCAATCTAACAAGATTTTGAAGATTATGATCTGTCTCCTTCATGGACAAAAGAGGAAGAGAAATTCTTCAACTTCACTTGATTTCCTTGAAAATTTATTTTCTTCTAAAGAATTCGTTAGAGAGGAAATGAAAGGACCAAAATGACCATGGCAGGATTTGCATCATCGATTGTACTTCTTTCTAGAACTCAGTTGAGTCGAAGCTGGAGAATTTTTATTAGTTGTGAGTGGAGGTGTTGATCAATTTGTGGACCCTTTAGCAAAACATGGTTTTTATGCTGAAGGGAACATGGCTAATATATCAAAAAAAAATTCTATCAACATCTTCAAGACCCCTGGCATTGTAGAAAACATTTTTTTCGATGCAGACTATTCTACTGAAGAGATCCAACTGTACACCTCTTTGTTCAAAGTGTTTCGCAATGTTTTTGTTTGGTCCTATGAGAAAATCTCAGGCATTGACCCTCATATTTTCAAACATGAGATTCATACTTATGATAATTATAAGTTCATTTAGAAAATGTTATGACCCGTAAATCCTAGGAAGGTGACATCTATAAAGGCTAACGTAGAGAAGTTGCTTAAGGTCGATTTCATTTACCCAATTCCTCTTGCTAAATGGGTGTCAAATACCATTCTTGTAGGAAAGAAGAAAGGAACCATACATGTCTATATTTATTTTCCATTATCTAAACAAATATTGTTCAAAAGACAACTTCCCCACACTCTTTATAGATCATATTATTGATGAGCATGCTGGGAAAGAAAAAATTTCCTTTATGGATGGATTTTCTAGGTATAGTCAAATTCAGATTTGGCCCAGGGACCAACATAAGAATATGTTCATATGTCCTTGGGGGAATTTTGTGTATAATAAAATTCCTTTTGGCCTAAAAGAATGTTGGAGCTACGTTCCAGCAAGTCATGTTGTTCTCTTTACATGATTTAAAGTATAGCGTTGACTCTTTAGTCATACATGGATGACCTCACCACTCTCTCTTGCAAGAGAGAGGATCATCCAGCACATCTTAGGATTGTCTTTGAAATATTTCATTGCCATTCTATTCAGTTGAACCTGAAAAAGTGCATCTTTTGTGTCATTTCAGGGCATCTGTTGGGTTTTATCATTTCCAACAAGGTGATCATGGTTGATCCTTTTAAGGTTGAGGCAATAGTTCAGTTTCCTCCCCCACGTAACATTTTTCAGTTACAAAGTCTTCAAGGAAAGGTTGATTTCCTTCGATTTTTATAGAAAACTATGCCAATATCACCAAAGGATTTGTGTGCTTGTTGAAGAAAGGAGTGCATTTTGTTTATGATGAGTTTTCACAATGATACTTCAATGTTCTTAAGAACATTCTTATGTCTTCCCATCTTCTTATTCCTTCAGACTATAGAAGGGATTTCTTGCTATATATCGCAACAAAAAAATCCACAGTCGGAATGGTGTTAGTCCAGGAAGATGACAAACTCCAAGAACATGTCATCTATTATCTCAGTCATGGTCTAATTGGGCCAGATATAAATTATTACCACATCGAGAAGCTAGTTTTTGCAGTTGTTCATGCTATCAAAAGACCGTGACATTACATTTTACTACTAAAAACCATTGTAGTAGCGAATGCAAATCAATTTTAATATGCCCTCACATGGTGTGTAATTGGGTGAAAATATAATACTTGGATTCTCATATTACAGGAATTTGACTTGGACTTTGTATCTTTTAAGTCTAATAAGTCATTGGTTTTCATTGAGTTGATGTCAGAGTTTCCTCAGGAAGATGAGGAAACCATTATTATGAATTTGTTTTTGGATGAACATTTTTTCCTTACCGCTTTTATTGATCCTTGGTATGTGTTATCGCATAAATTGTAGGTTGGGAAAATCCTGACCCAATCCACAAAATGGATAGAACTATGGGAGATTCTACCCATTGTGACCTGAGATAAACCCTACCCTAGTTTTAGTGAAGGAGAAATCCTACACAAAGGGGGAGTCCCGGGTGACCCTAGGGGGAAATGATATGGAAAGTGAGTTTATGGAATATAATTCCCCTATAGGTCAAAATAAAAAGTGGAAAGTGTCCTGGGAATGAGTCTTGGAGGTAGTTGAAGATAATTGTACCTGCCTGAGACATAAGAAAATACAAGTGTTTTAAACAAAATATCCAATGGAAAAGCAAGTGAATATTTTTTTCCTATATAGAAGAAGTAAAAAATGATATAATTCAGAAAGTAAATGATAATCAAAGACGCTAAATAAGTCACTAAAATCCTAGTTAAATATGCAAGAGATAATCTAGCAATGACTACTATAACTCACATGTGATAAGACGATACTTTAGAAAAAATGTAGGGATGTTCAAAGATGTTATTGCAGAGATATTATAACAGCCTTATGTATGTAGAAAAATATTTTTAGAGAAAAAAAAATTCCAACCACCCAAAGTTGCAAGTAAAACACCCAAAAGATGCACAATGTCAAGTAGATTATTATGGAAACCTTCTAACAAATTTTGACAGTTGAAAAGAGAGCAAAAGTAAAAGTTTGAGAGCAATTTTTTGCAGCCCTAATGGCTGTAACTTTAATTTTGTAACAACAATAATATATATGTGTCTAAATAGGATGCCCTAGTGGCTCAAGAAAGATATTAGGGACAACCCTCTTTCTGAGCCTCATCCAGATCAGCTAATTGATTATTTCATCCTCATCCCAATCAGTTAATTGATTCTTTCATCAATCAGTAGATTTCAGTTTCCCGGAGGAGAGGCTCTACAGTTATGGAGCGAACTTCCTTCATGTGGTTGTGGTTCCTTTTGCTCCTTTCCTTCACCTGCGGTTAATCCTACTCCTTTATGTCCCCGATATGACCTTCCCCTTCTCCCCTTCCCCGACAATCTCTCCCTCTCCCTCCTGACCATGGGAGACTTCCTGGTCACCGTGCAATTTACTAACGACATGGAGATAGTTATGGAAAACGTCATGGCAGCATATTTCGTGGAAGGTGGAGGACCACCTAAATAGTTGGTGAACTCTGATGACTTCCCTTGTGCTCCTCCCTAGGTCAAATATTCCCCCCCCCCCCNTACCCTCTCTTCTCGATGGACTGTTGGTCAAAGATTTTTCATAACTGTGGGTGACCAAGTCCACTAGCACTCCTACTTTTGTCTTTCCCCCACTAAGTCTGCCTCATGCTATTGATATAGAGTGGGTAAAATCCATAACAGGAGGTCTAAATTCTCTGTAACTTACCCTCCCTTTCCAACCCACTAGTGTGTAAATGTTTTGAACCTACACAGAATAGATCTAGCTAAACAATAATACACACATTTGCAGATAGAATTGGAAAAAGAAGAAGAAGGAGAGAAAGAATGGAAGAATTCTCATTAACCGTTATGAATGAATAATTTACACATGATATACTCTATATATCTCAATGAGTTCGACTTGATGTGAACCAATTTGCCATAGTGGTGATCTAGAGTGATCTAGACACACACCAGCAGTTACAGGAGTGAACTTCCACCTATTCTAGTCTCTCAGGCAGTTATGGGAGTGAACTGCCACCTAGTTGAGTTAACTAGTCAACTAGTCTTTAGTTAACTGACTGAACAGAGAGTAGTGAGGAGTTAACTGACTGAGCAGAGAGTAGTGAGGAGTTAACTGAGGGAATCAAGGCTAATATGCCACTTTGGTGATGATATCAAGGCAATTTCAAATTAGCATGGTGATTATCCCAATGTTCCATGGTGATGATCCCAATGCAACATCCAAACTCAACTCAACTAGTCAAACTGAAGTGTGAACTGAAAGAGAATATTCTCCAGGTGGAATATTCTCTCCTAAAATATAGGAGACTGGATAATGAATAATTATGGCTAATAAAAAATAAAAAACTTAGGAAAAATAAATCGTAGGTCTGTGTGAAGTAACTCCAACACAGCGAAAATACCGTCTCCCTGGTCTTTTTTGAGTCAGGACTATCTGCAGTTCCTTTCACCTCTTGCAAGGGTTTCATCGCAGCTCGACTAGACCTAGATGATTATAGTGGTTATGAACAGTATTTATCCACTAGAGAGCACACAAAGAAGCCCTTAAATTATTCAGGAGGAGTTATCAGATGCAAAGAAACAGGGCCTAGGTTAAAAAGAAAAAGTTTAAAGAGCAAAGGAAAAATTGGAAACCTAGCTCTCGATGAAGACATGGAGTTCAGCCAGGTCATACATATGGAAAACAATTCAATTTTTGGGAGAGTGAATGGCAGGGTCTTCGTGGTAAAAACCATTTGAGATTGGATGCATGATGCTTGGCAGGCTGAGCTCAATTACACACTGGATCTGGTGGAATTAAACAGGAATTGGTACGCCTTCACCTTCCAGAACAGTGAACATTCCAAATGGGTACTAAGTAAAGCATGGAGTATCAATAACTCTTCGATGCTTCTCAAACCATGGAATCCAATTTTTTATGCAAGCACAGAGCGCCTTGACAAAATTTTGGTCTAGGTAAGACTACCATCACTTACTTTCCATCTATGGTCTTTTGAGTACTTCAAAAAAATTGGGAATTTCTTAGGAGAATTTTCGGATGTGGATATGTCTTATTAAATAACAAAACAAAGGAAGGTGGCAAGAATTTTAGTTAACTTTAATGTTAGGGAAGGTTTGGGGGAAGAGATGGATCTCACCTAGGGAGAATACACTTATGCCCAAAAATTGGACTATGATAAGATTCCTTTCAGATCTCAAAGATGTCATCAGTATGGACATTTGATTAAAAACTACAAACTCCCTCTAAGAACCAGAGGACTGGTGTATGGGAGGAATAAAGATTCACAGAAGAACATTGGCTCTTCAGCTCCTGATCTCTACTTACAAAAGGAGCAGGGTTGCAAAACAAAGTGCCTCACCAAAGCTTTGGCCAAAGATTTGTCCTAATCATGTACAGAGCTGGCTACCAGGTGCTCAATCCAGCATTTTCCATTCTAGACAGAAGATTATTCCCTCCTGATCATGGGTACTTTCTCTAATCCTTCCCCCTCAATTGATGTTTTAATAAATAATTTGTATATTAAAAGTCTGAGTGGTTACTCTCACCTACCCTTTCCCTATTCCCTCCCTTGGCTACTTTCCAACCCCCCTTTCCACCTCCCTCCATGCCCCCCTCTTCCTCCCTCCTCCCCCCAGCACAACCATCTTTGTCTCCTACCCTTGCCTCGGATGAGTCCACTAATTCTTCAACGAAAACCTCCTCAAGAAGATATTTCTTAAGATCTCATAACAGAGAACACATAGGCTGTTTAGCATTGGACCCGACTCCAATAGAGAAAACTAGCAGAGGTAGGAAATATTTCTTCTCAAAATCATAGAAGAGAGCCAGAATTGACTTATTAGCAGGGAAATAGGTCTTTATTGAAAGAGCGCTTATATCAAGGAGAACCCTTGGAAAAGGGCCTTGATGAAGTGTTGTTCCTTCAATTGTAGGGGTTTGGCTGGTCCACTCAAAAAACCATCCCTAAAAAGGATGATTCACACAAAACATCTGGATGTACTTCTCCTTCAAGAAACATTGGGGGAAGGTGCAGAAGTTGAAAACCGACTCTCTTTACTTTTACTGGGATGGAGCTTCATTACTTTGGACTCTATTGGGAGATATGGAGGACTATCTATCGGATGGAATTGTATCACTATAAAAATCCTCAACTCTTGGGGTTTTGAATCCGGACTTGGGATCACAATCTTCTCAAAAGAACTTGAAGATCCCCTCAATATTAAAAAAATTTACGCCACTATCATAATAGGGGCCCTTACTGGGACGTTGTCTTCAACAAGTCCTTCCTAAAAGAAAACCACTTAATCCTGGTGGTGTAGACCTCCTGCCCTCAGGCTGAGATCTGTGCAGGATCTTCTCTGAAGCACAACAAGGGTTAACTGAACTCCTTGTTTAAACCTGCGAAGGATTTTGGGTCTCGCGAGTTGGGAACTTCGAATACAATGCCACAACCCTTGGAAATAGTCAAAATGCAAAATTGTGAACGGGATTAAGGTGTAGTCCCCCTCTTCAGCCCCTTTTCCAATATGACCACATCCAAGCCTTAACACAAGCACCTTTTGCAACTCGCGACTTCGCGAGTTGGACTGCCAAACTCTTGTGCTCTTCCCTTGTGAATCCCCAAAATGTGATATGTCAACGAAGGTTGAATCCACCCAAAGAGGCAGGCACATGCCACCTGTCACCTCTATTTACTCCGCTTACAGAGTGAGTTCTTGCCACCTGTCCACATGGATTTTTCATCTTTCACAACTCGAGCGGACAACCAATAGTCGTTCCTCTTCCTCTATGGATCCCCGAATCTGAAATCGTACCCTCGACGAGATCTATGGTTGTGTGCCTCCCTTGATCCAATAGTCCTAGATGTATCAGAATTTCTCAACCCAAAAGTTCACAACTCTCAAGTCCAACCTTGAACTACTCCACTTCTCGATCCTCGATATGGCGAATTCACATATGAGGTCAACGGTCCTTGTTGATCTAGATCTAATGGTCACTACTCCTCCTAATTTTATGGGTGTTGAAAGACTCTTAGTCTTAATCCCTTTGGTGTTCTATCAGATCCAACGACCTACAGAACTTTGGCACTTCCTCCTGAAGCGATTCCACCATCCGATTCTGATTCTCAAGGACTTTTGGACAAATGAATTGGCATCCTTCCTCTTGAGCTTAACTCTCGCTAGACGATTCCGACCTCTGTCTCCCTTTTAACTCTTCAAAGGTTCTATCCCGTTTGAGATTTCTCTTATGAACTCAAGCCTTACAAAATGGTCCCTGGACGCACTCCTTGCGGAAAATTTTCAAATAACCTCTGTTTATTTGGGTTTTCGGCTCTTTGCACTCTTTGAAATTAGAGAATTATTCAACTCCTCTGTGAATTTGAAAGTATTCGTTCCCTTCTCATAGCCTGCGCACACTTTACACAGCTTTGTTCTCTGCTAGCACTCTTGTCTGTAAAGACACAATTTGAATCTCCTCTGAGAGTTCTGAGATGAAACTCAGAGCCTGGTCGATGCGCTCCTTGTGGACCCTCCACTGCACTCTTTGTAGGAGTTCTCAGAAAGAGAAACAACTAAAACTCATTCTCCCCTTATCCAGAATTCAAGCACTCAACATATAATTCTAGAGCATACATACACACATAGCATTGAAGAAAAATGCATACAAGGAATGCAAACAAGCCTGCAACATACCATTTAACAGGTGGTTCCAACAATCATAACTAACACATATTTTGGAATCAAACCTTTCTTCTATTAATTCCAGTGTTCCTGTACATGGCAAATAACAACTAAAACACATAAAATTCTCTGTTCTCCTATATTCTTCTCTACAGCTCTACAGCTTACGAATTCTGAATTCTTGTTACAAAGATACAAGGGTGAGGGTGTCTATCATCCGTTTTCCCTCCTATGCTTCTAAAACTGTCTAATCTGTCATTTAAATCTACCTACTTGCATTAAACACACATAAATGCCTATTACATTCGACAGATAGGAACATATGCTCCAGAATCAGTTTGGATCTTCAATACATAAATGTTAATGCACTTTCCTACTGTCCATTACATTGATGTTGTAGATTTTGGAATTCACAACGTTTTCATGAAAACGTATTTAATTTCATTTGTGCATCGAGTTGTCTCCTCGGTTTTAGGCATGCACTTGGGATTTATACAATGCTCCTGCATCATACTCCCTCACTTGAAAATTTTCATGAACTCCTGTTCATGATCTATTGCACGGTCTTTCCATGTCTTCAAATTTCTACTTCATTCTCCTAGTCGGCATCTTCAATTGGATGTCCTTTCTACTTGATCAAGTATTCAAAATGCTCTTTTATCCTATTTTTTCTACTAATCCTCTTGTCAATTATTCTTTCCATCTGTGTATTTTCAGCTACAGGCATTTGTTTCATCCATTGAATATTTCCCTGTTCACCCTCTACTCCTTCTTCTTCATCTCTTTAAGGGTACAAATCCGTGACATTGAATATCGGTGAGATTTTGACCCCATCGGGTAATTCAATCTCATACACGTTTGCCCCAAATTTTCTTATGACCTTGCACGATCCAATTTGCTTCATCTTCATCTTGTTGTATGTTCCCCTTGGGAACCTTTCCTTCCTCAAATGTGCAAGAATCAAATCACCAACTTCAAATTGAAATTCTCTCCTGTGTTGATCTGCTCTATGCTTGTACTCTTGACTTGAACTTTGCAATCACTCCTTGATTATGCTATGAAGCTCCTTCATTCCTTATACAAAGTCCTTTGCACTAGCACTCCTGAATTCAACTTGTTCTAAATATTTCAATTCAGAGACTCCCCTTGGCTGCATTCCATATACAATCTAGAATGGACTCTTCCCTGTGATTCTATTGAGTGAATCATTGTAAGCGAATTCCACTTGTGGCAGAATGTGATCCCATTGACTGTGATGTTCAGTCACTAAGATCTTTAACAAATCTCCCAAGCTCCTGTTCACGACCTCTATCTATCCATCTTTCTGAGGATGATACGTTGAGATAAAAGACAAGTTTGTCCCCAACTTCTTCCATAAGTTCCTCCAGAAATGTCCTACAAACTTGGTATCTCAATCGGAAACGATACTCCTTGGCAAGCCGTGAAGTCTAACGACTTTCTTGAAAAATAGGTTCACAATATGATTTGTGTCACTAGTTTTTTGGCATGGTATGAAATGTGCCATCTTTGAAAATTGGTCTACCACTACAAAGATTGAATCACATCCCCTCTGTGTCCTTGGCAGTCCTAATATGAAATCCATGCTCACTGCGTCCCACGACCTCTTTGACCTTGATTTCGGCTCAGCTTCTCTTAAGATTTTAGAGCCATCTGATAAGCATATTCTACGGTTCGGATGGTCATCATGCTCATCTCGTCCTAGATGTCATATCGTAGAACATTCATATACTTGGAAACTTTCTCATCATTTCTTTCCTGATGACCTGCTCTCATGTTTATCCTATAGAACTCTTTAGTGTATTCTTTCACTGACATCAACTTTTGTCTCAAATTCCACATCCTCCGAAACAAATTTATTTGATAATCTCTGGGTATAAACTTGGATTTCATTTTTACAACCATTCTATCCTAGCTCTTGATTTTTTGTTTTCCCTTGCAACATCTATCAGCCTGCAGTTCATCCCACCACAGTGATGCATTCCATTTAAGTCTAGTAACGACATGTTTAACTTTCTTGTCTTCTTCGACATCCTCATAGTCGAAGTATTTGTCCAGAGATCTAAACCAATATAGAAGCTCTTCAACGTCTAGGTTGCCTTCGTACATTGGAATGTCCATTTTTTCCCTAGCACCTATCCTTGCAACAACCTTGAATGGGAATTCTTCTACAACATCTTCAACTGCAACTTCTTCTCCTTCATTTTCAGCTTCATTTTCACTTTTAGCTTTGCTGATATCCCGAGCGTCAACTGTTCACCTCTGTGTTGTCTCCATAGCATCAAGTCTGGCACGTAATTCATGCATTTCTCTTTCCACTACTGGATTAGGTATGGGCCTTTCTATTATTCTCAGTGGAATTTGTAAAATTCCTCTTTTCTCTCTGCTACAAAAAGCAAAGATTTTTTTCTAGGCTCTGATACCACAATTGGTGCAGACCTCCCGTCCTTAGGCCAAGATCTACACAGGATCTTATCTGAACCACAACAAGGGTTAACTGAACTCTGTGTTTAAACCCATGAAGGATTTCAAGTCTCGCAAGTTGGTCACTTCGAATGCAATGCCACAGCCCTTGGCAATAGCCAAAATGCAAAATTGTGAATGGGCTTAAGGTGTAGTCCCCCTCTTCAGCCCCTTTTCCAATATGACCACAGCCAAGACTTAACGCAAGCACCTTTCACAAATCACGACTTCGTGAGTTGGAGCACCAAAATCTTGTGCTCTTCCCTTGCGAATCCCTGAAACGCGATATGTCAATGAAGTTTGACTCCATCCAAAGTGATGGGCACACGCCACCTGTCACATCTATTTACTCCACTTACGAAGTGATTTCTTGCCACCAGTCCACACGGATTTTCTGGATTTCACCACTCGAGCAAACAACCAACAACTATTCCTCTTCCTCTATGGATCCCCGACTCCGAAATCATACCCTCGACTAGATCTATGACTGTGTGCCTCCCTCGATCCAATGGTCTTGGCAGTATCAGGATTTTGCAACTCGAAAGTTTGCAACTCTCGAGTCCAACCTTGAACTACTCCACTTCTCAATCCCAGATATGGTTAATTTACATACGAGGTCAATGGTCCTCATTGATCCGGATCTAACAGTCACTACTCCTCCTAAGCTTATGGGTGTTAAAAGACTCTTAGTAGTAATCCCTCCACTGGTCTATCAAATCCAATGACCTACGGAACTTCGACACTTCCTCTTGAAGTGATTTCACTGTCTGATTCTACTTCTCAAGGACTTCTGGCCAAATGACTTGGCATCCTTCCTCCTAAGCTTAACTCCTGCTAGACTATTTAGACCTATGTCTCCCTTTGAACTCGTCAAAGTTTCTATCCCTTCTAAGCTTTCGCTTATGAACTCAAGCCCTCCAAAAGGGTCCCTCCAGGCACTCCTTGCAAAAAAAATTCAAATAACCTCTGGTTATTTGTGTTTTTGGCTCTGTGCACTCTTTGAAATCAGAGAATTCTTCAACTCCTCTGTGAATTTGAAAGAATCCATTCCCTTCTCCCAGCCTGCTCACACTTTGCACGACTTTGTGCTCTGCTAGCACTCTTTCCTGTAAAGACACAATTTAAATCTCCTCTGAGAGTTCTGAGATGAAACTCAGAGCCTGGTCAACGCAGTCCTTGCGTACCCTCCACTCCACTCTTTGCAAGAGTTCTTAGAAAGAGAAACAACTAAAACTCATTCTCCCCTTATCCAGAATTCAAGAACTCAACATATAATTCTAGAGAATACATACACACATAGCATTGAACAAAAATGCATACAGAGAATGCAAACAAGCCTGCAACATACCATTTAATCGGTGGTTCCAACAACCATAACAAACTCATAAATTGGAATCAAAACTTTCTTCTATTAATTCCAGTGCTCCTGTACATGGAAAATAACAACTAAAACGCATAAAATTATTTGTTCTCTTATATTCTTCTCTACATCTCTACAGCTTACGAATTCTGAATTCTTGTTACAAAGATACAAGGGTGAGGGTGTCTATCATTCGTTTTCCCTCCTACACTTCTAAAATTGTCTAATCTATCATTTAAATCTACCTACTTCCATTAAACACACATAAATGCCTATTACATCCGATGGATAGGAACATACGCTCCAAAATCAGTTTGGATCTTCAATACATAAATGCTAATGCATGTTCCTCATGTCCATTAAATTGATGTTGTAGATTTTGGAATTCACAATGTTTTCACAAAAACATATTTAATTTCATCTATGTGTCTAGCTGTCTCCTCAGTTTTAGGCACACACTTGGGCTTTATACGATGATCCTGCATCACCTGGGAGGAGACTTAAACTTCTTTCTAGGCATTAAATAAGTTTGGGGAACCCATGCAAGATCGGACCCCCTCTCGACCTACTTTACAAAAAAACTAGATGTACTCAATCTTCTGGGCATTGAGCCAATTAAATTCAAACCAACTTGGAGAAAAAACAGAGTGGGAGAAGACACCATTGCAAAAATACTGGATTGTTTTTTGATAAAGGATTATTTTCTAGAAAAATCCTCTCAACTGAAACAATGGATTCGACATGGGGGAATCTCAGATCATTACCCAATTTTCCTTGAGCTCAGAACTAGATTGGAGAAGCCACCCATTCCTTTCAAATTCAATAGAACCTGGCTCAGTGACAAAACTTTTTTAAAGATGGTTAAGGAAAATTGGCAAATCTATAACCCAAGAAGCAATGAGACGACAAGTCTAGATTTTGTAGAAAACCTACACATTATCAAAGAAAAGACAAAGACCTGGGCACATCAGAAGCTGATAAAAGAGAATCTGGAACTGAAGGAACTGGAATCCAAATTAAACCTTTTTTCGGAAGAACAGGGTGGAGGATTTGATACAATAAATGCCAAATTAAATCTACTAAAATTGGAAGAAAGGAGAAACAGACTACTAAAGTAAAAAGAAGATACATGGAGAATAAATAGCAGATCCATCTGCCTGAAGAGTGGAGATGAGAACACAAAGTTCTTCCAAGCATATGGAAAAGGTAGAAGGTGCATAAACTCAATATGGTAGTTAAAAGATCAAGACGGAAAAAAGGAACATACCTTTGAAGGAATGGCAAAAATTGAGAAAAAATTCTTCCAGGATCTCTACAAAGAAGAAAACAAAGCCACTATTGAATAAGTGATTTGAATGGTACAGTACTTTATGGGATTTACTAGTGAGGAAGATAATAGAATTCTCCTGGAAAAGGTAACACTAGAAGAACTTAAGGATGTTCTGAACAGATTTCAAAAGGACAAAAGCCCAGGACCAGATGGATGGACAATTGAGTTCTTCCTGAGCTTCTTTGATACTATCAGACAAGATATATTAAGCCTAGTTGAAGAGACAAGTCTTTCTGGAAAAATTCCATTAAGTTTAAACTCAACCTTCATTGCCCTTATTCCAAAAAAGTACAAACTGGACACCCTGGATGACTTCAGACCTATGTCCCTGTGCAATTGCTTCTACAAGATCATCTCCAAAGTCATAGCCAAAATACTTAAGACTGCACTTTCTGTCAAAATCGCCTTGGAAAAATTTGGTTTCCTAGAGGGCAGGCGGATCCACGAAGCAATAGGAGTGGCACAGGAAGCCCTACACAACATAAATACTAGGAAGCTAAAGAGTGCATTCCTCAAAATTGATCTATCCAAATCCTATGACAGGGTAAGTTGTCTCTATTTACTATTTCTTTTAATGCATCTAGGCTTTACAGTTCCTTTTATCAGGTGGATTATGTGCTATATTTTGAATGTAACTTTCTCAATCCTCATAAATGGGTCAACAACGAAATTTTTTAGATCTAAAAGAGGATTAATAGAAGGTTGTCCACTTTCCCCTCTCCCATTTCTCCTTGTCGCTGAAGGTTTAAGCAGGGCTATAACAACTGAAAAACGATCTGGGTATTTTCCAAGAATCAACATTTCCAATACTCTTCATTTAACCCACCTTATCTTTGTAGACGACATCCTTTTCTTCTCTGTAGGAACTAGAGGGGATGCCGATATCCTCAATAACACTCTAAAACTCTTCTCCAAAGCTACAAGAATGATTATTAATGAAGAAAATTCTACACTCACCGCCTTTTGCCTCTCAGAAATGGAAAAAAATCGCTACAAACTTCTCTTCCTGTTTGAAGAGAAAATGATTGATGAAGGACTCAAGCACCTGGGATTCACCCTGAAACAAAATTATTACAGAAAGGAGGATTGGTCTTGGCTACTAAAGAAACTTGAAAAAAGGTTAATTTCATGGAGTCACAAATGGCTCTCCAGAGCAGGCAGATTGGTACTAGTTAAATTAGTATTGTAAGCCATCCCAGTCTTTTGTATGTCTCTGTCTTGGATCCCAAAAGGAACTTTAGAGGCATCTAGAAAAATCTCTTTCAGATTCCTGTGGAGTGGAAAGAAAGATAAAAATGTGACTCTGTGGGTAATATGGAAAATAATTGCAATCCCAAAATCTTTAGGCAGGTGGGGATTAAAAAATATACATGTCTTCTCCAAAGCCTTAGTTACTAAAGGGGGTTGGGGCCTTATTTCTACAAATAGCCTATGGACAAAGGTTGTCATCAAAAAATACATTGAACCAGAATCCCTAGAGTCTTGGATCAGAAGAACTAAGAAAACCTTCAAAGATGCCTCTTTGATTTGGAAGGCAGTGATAAAATCTTTCCCTGTAATAGAGGGTGGTCTTGCTTGGAAGGTAGGAAATGGTCTTCAAGTTAGGCTAGGGATTGATTCATGGACAGGAAGCGAAGGAAAACACTTACTATAATATCATCTTCTAGCCACCTTAAAGCTAAAAGGTTTGAATACCTTAAACTCGCTTGTTGACCAGACTTCCACTACACTTTGGGCACAAGGGTGGAAAACTGCCTCTACCCTAATGTCAACTTAGTAGAATTGGAGAATTATCGAAATTCCCTTTTTCGTTCACAAATCAAGATAAGAGAACAAGAAGATGAACTGATTTGGGACAAAAATGATAATGGTATCTACACTCCAAAGGAAGGATATTCACAACTAATGCAAGACATATCAGAAGCAGAACTAGTCTGGTGGTGGAAAAAGATATGGAAGATCAATGGGCCTACCAAGGAAAAACTCTTCTGGTGATGTGTGCTTACAAAAAAATCCCCAACCTGGGATATATTACAAAAAATAAATTTTGTTGGACTAAGCAGATGCCCACTGTGCAAGACAAGGAGAGAAATGGCACAACATCTGTTTCTGGAATGCAATTATCTAAAATTGGTATGGTTAGGAGTTTCAGGCACTCTGAAATTCCCTTTTCAGTGGGAAGGCCATACCTTAGAACAAGCCTAGAAGAATTGGTGGGAAAACTCCTCTTTCAAAACATACAGATTAATCCCTTTACTGATCACCTCGGGAGTATGGCTAGCAAGAAATGAATCCATACTCAAAGAGAAGACTTTTTCTCCTGAGAAAACCTCACTAAATAGTCTGTCAAATTTATCCTATTTTCCCTCAAAAGAAAGAATAAAGAATAGAGTAATAAAAAAAATTTATATAGAAAAATCCACACCTTGGGGTTTTTTCGACGGATCTTATCAATAATACACTTGTGGAAGAGGAGGCTTACTATACTTCTCGGACACACACTACTTCACTTTAACTTCTGGATTGGGAGTTGGAACAAATAATTATGCGGAATTAATGAGCCTCAAACTTCTCATGGTTTTTGCTTTTGAAAAAGACTGCAAAAAGTTATCAGTTTTTCGAGACTCAAAAAATGCAATAAACTGGATAAATGGAACTAAAAGATGCAATAATATCAAACTTGCCAATATTGTGGAAGACATAAAAGCACTGCAGAAAATTTTTGACTTATTTTCATGTCAACATGTCTACAGGGAAAGAAATAAAGAAGCGGATAGGGCTTCGAAAATGGGCACATACATGGATATGGGCCACTAGAAGATCACAGAGTTCATAAATAAACAAACACAGAAACAACATAGAACTTTTTTGTAAATGAATGTAAATTTTAAAGATCTAGAAGATTTTGGATACAAAATCTATGAAGGATACTATGCAAACTGAAGTTTGTACTCAGTTCACTGTAGCATTACAAAATTTTTGGGAATGACTATGTAAAATCTCGTGGGATGAAGAAGAAAGAATCACTCGATATGAAGTATGAAGACATACTATATCACATAATATACCAGGAGGTGTATCTACAAAATGTAATTTTGATTATCTTAATGAAAATTATGCTTTTTTTTTAGGAAAAATAAAAGCAAGCTAGTAGGGCATATAATTGATTCCACTTCAAACAATTTGAAAATCTCGTAAAATCACATTACCTAATGCAAACAATTTATTTATCCAATGCAAAATTCTGATTAGTTCCTTTAATATTTGGGTAAATGGAGTCTTGGATGTGTGAGTTATATACACAATATCTCTAGGGGTGTAATCCCTTTTACTCCCTATGGCATGAAAATCAAGCTAAGGTAAATCTAGGAGGTTGTGCATCCTTGTACGACTCCTAGAAACCTTGGTTAAAATGACTTGTCAAATATAAATGAGATGAATTTTTGGAGGAGGGTGTATGCACTTATACTCCTCCTATGGTTTCAAAAAAGAATAGCATGGAACAAGAAAAAAACACTAATAAATGAAGAAATTTCCTTACCAATTCCACAAGATGCAAGATCAAACACTAGTTCACCAAACCATATCCATCCATAAGAAAGAGAGTAATCCTCCAAGAGCTGCACACCACCTTATCTCCACAATATACCAAGATAGAGATGTCCAAATTTCCCAAAGAGGGTGAAAATTTCAGCCAAGTATCCTTCTCCAAATGGGAGAGCTATGTCTTTAAATGAAATGAAATGATTATTATTTATACAAATATACTAAAAAATGTTTGTACACTTAATAAGGGTAAAACAAATAATAAGCGAGACATTTTCCTTTATCTTTCCCCTTTATAACTTTAAAATTTAATTTGCACATAAGAAAACCCTAAAAAGCATGATGTCACCCTTCTAGGGAAACGTTTTGGCACTTGAAGCAAGTTGTTGAGATTGGAGATGAAACATTGGGCCTCCAAAGGACTCATTCTTTTAATCTATAGCCTCCTCCATCAAGATAGGACTTCTCCTCATCAATAAGTTCCAATTTTCAATCAAGTCAACACCACCACCACCAAACCCTATCCCCAGCAAGACATCAAGCCCCAATATGTCTTGTTGGGGATAGGAGAGGTCCTCTCAGGTATCTCTCAAGCCTCCAAAGGATATCATCATCATTTGGTGTGTAGGATATGGTATCCAATATGTGGAATTCTTTCCCCAATGAAGGCCCAAGCTAGGATTGTTCCTCCAAATCATCCACCAGTCAAGGTCCTGCAAAGATAGACAAGTGATCCCTCCAAGGATCTAAAATTAAAGCATCATGGAAAGTAAAATCACATTTAATATAAGATCCATTCAAGAATGTACATCAAAAACTACCTCATCAAATTAAACAGGTGTTGAAAGACCCTATTCAATTTGGCAAGTTTAGGTATGGGAGGGTTGACAAAGTGACCTATTGGGTGAATCATTCCTTAAGTCAAGGCGTTTTTCCTATGTGGAAACCTATCTAAGTCATGTGGACAAGATTAAGTGGATGGGGGGTTAAAAAATTTGGGCATTCGGTTCATGACATACAAGCATTTGTATTGTCAAATTTATGGGTGCCTTTGTAGAGGGTGTGTTGCACCTCCATTTTCAATGGATGCTTTTTCCAAACCCATTTATTGCCTTTTTTTTTCTTTTTAGATGTTTCTAGGTTAAATCCAAGGTGGGGATTCTACCTAATCATGAAAAAATTTTCCCACCATGACTCTACCATGGTCACATTATGCTTCCCCAAGTTGAATAAAATGTGTGGGGATTCTACCTAAGCATGAAAAACATTGCCCACACACGCTCTACCTTGGTTGGAATTTTTACATTGTTGTTTTTCATGGGTCCCATTAGTTTCTTATGAGATACATTTCATTTTCCTTGGGATGCCTAGGTGAGCATATAGAAGGTTTATCATTAGATTTATTTTTTACAAAATAAAAACCTCTAGGCCTTCAACCCCTTCTTCCCATGAAATGAGGTACAATCCCTTCTTGGGTCAATACACCTGAAAATCCCAAAAGATAAGGAGACGAACAAGGGGTAAAGTGATGAAAAATGATAAGTATGATTGTGAGTGGAATGATGACTTGTCAAGGAGGACCCCAGTAGAAAAACCATCCTTAAGGGTGACCACTTACTAAGGATCAATGTCAACCACCAAGGTGAAACATGGCAAAGAGAATAACTTCCAAGAAAACATTCTATAATCAAAATAATATTTAAATCCAACATCCTCAAATGCCTGAAATATTAAAGTGACACTTACCACAATACCTGACTTGTACCTCATGGATACCATCCTGATGAAATTGAGATTTGTGGTGGTGAAGTGGGCCTATTTCTATGCAAGTGGACACTCTCAGCCATCAATCTCTCAATACTCCATGTCTGTAACCTGAGGGCCTCAAGACATAGTCTCCTTACTTATCCATATAAACTGGGGATAATAGTATAGATATATCCTAGTATATCTCCAAACTCTAGAATTTTGTTTGCATCATTCACGGGATGATTGGCATCTAATTCCCCATTGGGTGAAGAATTACCTCATCATCAGTGACACTCTATATCATCGTGGGGTCGATTCAATTCTTCGTCGTTGTTTGAATCATGAAGAAGTGGATTATATGCTTAATGGTTTCCATAGTGGATCATGTGGTGGTCATTTATTTGGGTTGGCTACAACCCAAAAAATATTTTTCGATGGGTACTTTTGATCAACGATATTTAAAGATTGTGTTGAGGAGGTCAAGAGATATCATACTTGCTAGATTTTTTCTTGGAAGATGTGCACACATCTTACTTCGTTATTTACAATCATCACCTTTGGTCCTCTTACGATGTGGGGAATTGATTTCACCACATGCCACCCACCTTCATCTAGAAGGAATCACTTTATCATTTTGGCCATCGACTACTTTACAAAGTGGGTGGATTTGATGCCTACTTTCACAAACTACAATGATACACAAGATTTGTTTCTATTCAATCGAGTTATCACCAAGTTCAGAGTTCCAAGAGAAATTGTCACTGACCATGGAAATCAGTTTCATAAATAAATGATGTTGGAACTAGCATATAAATTGGGATTCAAGTAGAAACATTCATATGTTAAGCCCTAAATAGTGGCTAATTACCCCCTAATTGGGGCATATTACATTAGTAATGTTATTTTATTTATGACGGTTTGAGTCCATTAGTTATAATTGTACCTCCTAGTCTCCTATATATACCAAGGAGACATTTTCATTTGGAATCATCTTTTATTTGTTCATTTATGTGGGGTATAAGGAGGTTTCCCCCTCGAAGAGGATTATTACATAAAATTCTCTCTTTTTCAAGGCATTGAGTAGTTATTCTTAGGTTTTTCTATGCTATATTGATATTTGGTTCTTAACATATGGTATCAGAGCTCAAGGTCCTGTGGTTTCACTGCTACATCTGAGATACCTTGGAATTTTTGCTATAAATTTTTTTCAGCAATGTTTCAGAAGGCACCCTTTGGAGAATATTTAGTAGACAAAACAAGGTACATTGGTTTAAAATTTAAGCTCCTAATGCCTTATACTTTAGGAGGTAAAACTTGTGTAAGATAGGGTTATGGAATCGTCCTGAATTGAGTAATCACGGAATTTTTTCTATAAAAACTTTTCTGTAACGTTTCAGACCCTGAAATATGGAGAATATTCACAGAAATTATTAAGTTATCTATGATAAAAATTTCATCTTCTGTATCATCTTACATTTGTAGATACATCCTTTGGAAGATAGGGTATCTGACTAGTCCTATTGAATAGTCTCAAGTAGGTGTTCCAGGTAAAACAATCATAAATTATTCCTAGAGTATCCAATTTGAGTGATACCAGCTACATTGGATAGTGGACAGTC
The DNA here is from genome assembly GCA_000966675.3 of Picea glauca. NCBI lineage: Eukaryota > Viridiplantae > Streptophyta > Pinopsida > Pinales > Pinaceae > Picea > Picea glauca. Next base: position 371,220 of record JZKD02S1991644.1, on the reverse strand, counting down.
TATAGTATTTCTTTTACAAGTTTCATAATTTTATACCAATTATTTTGTGCGGGGCATGCTATACAAGTGATATCTTCTGTAAAGTCCAAAAATCAACAAGTTGTGGGGAAGTTACCATAAATTCTACTTGGCACATCCAATTTTGATCAGACCTATGGCATTGCAAAGAAGAAATATCATAGAACTACAAAAAAGAAAATTTCATACCCGAAAGGACCGAAATTTTAGAGATATAATAAAAGGAAGATTGTCTAGCAGAACCACGTAAAAATCAAGGATTAAAGTGATACTTGGCCAACAAGCCACCACAAAAGGGAACTTATACACCAAATAAGCCTCCAGACAATCCTAATTGGACTCTTGATGAAGGTGAAGAACTCCATAGGGACATAAATGATTTACAAAAGAACACGGTAACAAAATATGAACTACAAGAGATGATGGATTCAACGGAAGATAAGTTGGAGGCAATAAATACTAATATGGATGGTTTAAAAGGGGAGATCATGGAAGGATTGGAAAAATTCCTAATAGAGAGGACACCTGAAAGTGAAAATGTATCCCATGAAATTCACGATGAGGACACAAGGAAGATGAATCAAGAATGGAGAAACTCTAACTTTGGTTTGAAGACCAACCACTTTCCTAAGATTGATATGAGGAAGTTTGATGGCAAGGACCCAATCACATGGATACTTTAGATGGAGAAAATATTTGATCTACATAATATGCCACATACACAAAAGGTACGGATTGCTTCTTTATATTTAGAACCCAATCAATTTGTGTGGTATCGATGACTTTGTTCTCGTAAATCACTCGTCACTTGGACAATTTTCATGGAATAAATGATAGCAAACTATGAGAATACAAGGAGAAATGCCTTCTTTGTCCAATTGATAAATATCAAGCAAAAGGGTTCAGTTACAGAGCACATTGATAACTTCCAAAGATTGAATATAAAGGTAACAGGTATTCCAGATGAGCACTTGATTGATGTATTCATAGGAACTTTAAGGGATAACATTCAACATGAGGTTCTTCTTTGGGAACCCAAATCATTGGGGAATGCATTTAGGGTGGAAAGAAATCTTGAAAGTAAATATATGGATAGGGCTACTAGAAGGACTACTCCTAACATCTATCAAGAGAATAATGTTCCTTCTTCTAAAACACCTCAACCTACCAGGTTGACACCTCAACAATTGGAGGAAAGAAAAAAAAAAGGGTTATTCTTTAATTGTGACAGCAAGTACAGTAAGGGACATAAGTGTGGCGAGAAGAAATTATTCTACATATATTGTGAAGAGGAAGAAGAACAAGAACAAGAACCATCTCAAGATGAAAATGTAGACGCGATTTCTTCTAAAGATTTGACTCCCACGATATTGTCTAATGCATTGGTTGGAATTAACACTCCTCAAACCCTCAAGATGAAAGGATATATAAAAAAGAAAAAGGTAATAGTCCTAATTGATTCTGGTAGTACTCATAATTTCATTCACTATAAATTAGCCAAAGCTCTCAATTGCTTTGTATATCCAGCACCAGAGTTTCAAGTGATGATTGAAGATGGAGGAACTATCAATTGCTCAGGAAAATGAATTAATATCAATATTACTATGGGGGAATATGTAATGAATATTCCAATGATTGCTATACCCATGGGTGGTGCTTATGTTGTACTAGGAATCCAATGGTTACAGTCATTAGGAACAACAACTTTTAATTTTCAAGAACTTTTCATGAAATTTTCATTGGAAGGAAAAGAAATTGAGTTAAGAGGTATCACAGGGAAACTCAGTAGGGTGATAAGATCCAATGGCATGAAAAAATTATAGAAAAAGGGGCATCAAGGTGTAATTGCACAACTATGCTCTTTAGATGTTCAAACATCTAAGCCATCTATTCCCCTAGATCTCCAAGGGATCATTGATAAGCATTCCAAAGTATTTGAATATATTCCAAAAGTTCTTCCACCCAATCGAAATAATGATCATGGTATTCACCTAATTCCTAGGAGTGTTCCTCCTAACATTAGGCCATACAGATACCCTTATGCCCAAAAGAGTGAAATTGAGTGCATTGTTGAAGAAATGTTAGAGGGTGTCATTATTAGACCTAGCCAAAGTTCTTACTCTGCACTGGTGGTAATGGTATTCAAGAAAGATGGCTCATGGTGTATGTGTCCAGATTATAGAGAGCTCAACAAGATCACTATTAAAGATAAGTTTTCCATTCCCGTCATTGATGAACTGTTATATGAGCTACATGGAGAAATCTATTTCACAAAGTTGGATCTTCATTCAGGGTATCATCAACATAGAATGAAGGAAGAAGATATCCCAAAAACAACATTCCAAACTCATGAAGGCCATTATGAATTTTTGGTCATGCCTTTTGGCCTTACAATTGCACCTTCCACATTCCAAGGGTTAATGAATTCCATTTTCAAGCCCTTTCTTCGAAAATTTGCATTAGTATTTTTTGATGATATACTAATCTATAGAAAGTCTTGGGAGGATCATGTGTGACATGTTGACAAGGTTCTAAAATTACTGAAGGAGCAACAACTATATGCCAAACCATCCAAATTTTTCTTTGGGGTGAAGGAGGTAGAGTATTTGGGTCATATTGTATCTCATGAAGGTGTTAAGGTAGACCCTAACAAGATTAAGGACATGATGGACTGGTCGATTCCCAAAACATTGAATAATATTAGAGGATTTTTGGGTTTGACAGATTACTACCGTAAGTTTTTTCGACACTATGGAAGAATAATAGCACCTTTAACAACACTAAATAAGAAGGATGCATTTTCATGGAATCCAGAGGAAACTAAATCTTTTGAACAACTTAAAGAGGTGATGTGTAAAGCTCATGTCTTGACCACTCCAAACTTCACAAAAACCTTTATTTTGGAATGTGATGCCTTGTGTTGGCGACGGAAGTCACTCTTGGATTGCTAGCAGGAGAAGAGCCCGACGCCCATCAGTTTTATGTCACGATGGTTCGTAGATGGGTGATCAAATGGAAGGAAACTTGAAATGGTAGTGTTCCAACTCTGAAAACAGGCCAGGTATGCATGAGCAAGTGAGGTCTTGCGTAAATTTCAGACAGTGAGTTGTAGTAAAGGGTGAACAGGCGGAAGACTTATGGAGAAGAGTGAGAACGTTTGTTATAAACAACAGGTTCCTAACAGACTGTAGAAGAAGGCATCCAAACACACGGTATTCTTGCATTTAAATACAGAACACCAGAAACCACAATAATGCCATGATAAATCATTTATCATAACAGAAATGCAGCAATTCACGCGACTCAGTCAATCACGAACTTTCCTAGCATAAGATGAAAAACTAGATGGGTAAAGAAGAACTGTCTGTCATAAAACAAGAAATCTCATATACAGATACACAATATGAAACTGAAATAGCTGCTAAAACATTACAATAGGGAGCTCTGCTCAACCATCGATCCTTTACAAAATGGAAAAAATTCCTACATATACTCTTTCCTTCCTTTTATTGGCAGAGGCGTCTCAGAAATTTCAATGGATGGCGTCCCCTCAATCAGATCTATCCTTTGTTCCCCTATCATACGCCTCTTTAATTCAGTATGGCTCACGCCAGGGAGTAGATGAGCCCTTTGAATGTTGACTTGGTGTGTGCAGGTTCCTCTGGTGAGTTGAAGACTCAGCGTGGCCTTCCTGAAGAGAACCGGTACAGGGGATCCTCCCGGGTAGACTTTCAGCCGAGATCTCCATACTCTGCAATAGATGAGTGATGTGATTTTTGAGCCATCCTTTCTTTTCTCCATTAATTTCCAACCAGTACTAGGAATTAGCCCACATTAAATCGGTACTTGGGACCTCACCGTGCCTTCCCGTTTTCAGGATCGTTTTAAATCTCCTCTTTTGAGCCGAAGCGGCTCCTTGGATTCTCTTGGGAATCGCTGCTGCAACAACCCGATCCACAGGTCCTTTCCAATCCCTTCACAGCCTCCAGCACCTGACTGTGGATCTCCTCGGCTCTGTATCGGGGTTCAGGGTTTCGCAGTTCTTGCTGTCTAGAACTCCTTACCTCCCCAATCCCCGATTTGCGATGAGATCCTTTCACACGCGAGCCCTCCTGATATTAACTCCTGATGCATATGACCATGCCTCGAAGACCAGGGTTTTACCCTCCTATCGGGCCTTCAGCTTCCAATTTCCCGATGAGCCCTCCTGGTTAGACCATGGTCCATACAATCGCTACCACATGCCCTCGACCATACTCTCCATCGGGGTTTCACTGTTTTTGATGTCAACGAGCACACCTCCTCCAGACTCATGATTCCCCGAAACCCGATGGCTCATGGTTTTTGACCTTCCAACGGTCCGTTTTGCGCCGCGTAACCCTACCACCTGTATTCCATTGGCTCTTGCGGTCCCACACGCTAACCAGCGGTTGCCGAGATATCGCTTTTCGCGATCTCGCGACTCTGGACACAAATCTTTGCAGCTCCAACTCACGACCCTCCGAGTTCGCGATATGTCGTTGTGCCTTCCGACACCTGTCCCCCACTACGATCCTTAACTCCGTTGGGGAAATCGCATATCAGGATATCGCGATTTCCGCTGTCATGCACACGGGACTTTCAGTTCCCCGATCCCTGACTCTGCGGGATCTCTCACCACGTGTCCCTCCTGTCAGACGGTTTTGATCCATTCGGGAAATCGCGGATCGCGATTCCTACATGCAAGAGTTCTTGTCTTCCAAAACTCTGATTCCCCGATGAACTGAACCCCGACTTTCCTCCACACACTAGGGCTTAACCTCGGCACAACTTCTCGAGATCTAACAGTTGACGTGATTTCGTCGATCTCCTCTGTAAGATTTTGACCATCGATTTGCTTTAAGGATGATTCCCGATTGCTGAAGACAAAACTTTGCCCGCTCGCTTGCTTTACTTGATTCTAAAAAAATGATATTCTCTTGTGATATGCTCAGGTGCTTCTCATGCAACTGCAGAACTGGGTACGCCTAGTCCCGAGACAAGAAATATCGCTAACATTAGGCTCCATGGGGGATAGAGTCATCCCTGCGATGCTCTAAGAACTCATTCCGCAGCTTGAGTGCCTTGTTGTTGGGCTATGGAGTCATTAATTAAGCCAAAAACATAAAAAAGAAAATAAACACAGAAGTAAAAGACAATATTTACAAACAGAGGATCCGTCTAAGGCTCAAATAAAACATTTTTTCAGAAAATGCGCATTCACTGGGCCATTGAAAACCTCTTCACCCTCCAGATCCTGCAACCCATAGGTGTTGTTGGAGAAAATTTCAGAGATTTTAAAGGGGCCGATCCAGAGGGCGTCGAACTTGTTGTGTTTTCCTTTATCCTGTCTGGGTGCGTCCCATTTAAATACCAAGTCCCCGATCTCGAACTTCTTTTTCTTGAACTTTCTGTCAAAAGCCTACTTGATCTTCTGCTGATGACTATAAGTTGCGTCCCTCGCTTGTTCTCTGATATGCTGCACTTCCACTATATGATGAATTCTTCTGATCATATGATCTGGTTCTCCCTCGTAGTCTTGAAATAACTTCTCCACAGGTAACGCGAGCTGAGTAGGGAAAACTGCCTCTGCTCCATAGACTAGTTGAAACGGCGAAGTGCCCAGAGACTTCTTCGTTGTGACACGATCGGCCCACAAAGAAAACTTCAACTTTGAATCCCAGGCTCTCTTGTTATCCTCTAACAGTCTTTTGATGATCTTTATCAGGCTTTTGTTTGAGGATTCCGCTAAACCATTTCCCTGGGGATAGTAGGGGGTGGAGTGAATTAGTGAGATCTGGAACTACTCACAGAACTTAATTAGAGGTTCAAATTTGAAAGAAGCAGCATTATCGGTGATGATTCTGCTGGGACAACCAAATCGAGCTATGATATCCTCCAGGAAGTTGATAATTACTGTGTGATGCGCTTCTGGTGGGGACATCTTCTATCCACTTGGTGAAATAATCTGTTGCAGTTAGGATCCATCTGTGCTGACCACTTGAGGGAGGATGAATTTCTCCGATGAAGTCCAACCCCCACTGCTGAAAAGGTGTCGATGCTACTATGGGCTTTAATGGCAGCGATTTGAGCTGTTGCTTTCCTGAGAACTTTTGACATTTGGCACAAGCTCTGATCTCCCTACAAACATCGGGGAACAAAGTGGGCCAATAATACCCAGCTTGGAGTATCTTGTGGGCCGTGGTCTTCCAGAAATGATGGCCTCCGCAAAGGATTCTATGAAAATCAAACGTAACCTTTTGGGCCTCCTGCAGGTTCAAGCATCTCAGAAATACCCCTAGAGGGTCTTTCCAGTACAAAGTTTTGTCAATGAGGCAATACTTGACTGCCTTGAGCTTAAGAGCCCTCACTTTGCTTTTTCCCATTCCATCGAGGGGCTTCAATTCTTGCAGAAAATATAGAATGTCACGATACCAGGCACATTCTGCCAGTGATAATGCATCCTGAAAATTCCTGTCGGATGACTTAGATTTCTCATTGATGAAACTAATACCTAAGGCTTTGCAATTGGATTCAGCTAGCAATTTGGCTAAACCCTGTCCCTTTATCAACTTGGTGGGATTAATTTCCAGATCAAATTCTAGAATCTTGGCGATCCACTTACCTCTTTTCCCGTCCATGTCTGGATGTATAAGAATGTCCTTCACAGAGGCTGTGGGGACATATGAAATGATCTTTGAGTGAAATACATAGACTCTGAAAGCTTTGAGAGCTTTCACCAACGCATAAGCCTGCTTTTCCATGATCTCGTACCGGAGTTCTGCATCTCTTAATGCCCTGCTGTAGAAGGCAATAGGTTGCTCTTGCCCTTGATCATTTTTCTGCAACAAAACTTCCACTACTGTATCACAGGAAGCAAAAGAAAATATCAGGAAATCTTTGGAATAATCGGGGCTGATTAGCACAGGTGCCTCAGTCAACGCCTTCTTTATTTGGAAAAAAGATTCCCTGGGTTCAGTGGTCCATTTTACTTCATTTCCCTTCCTGAGCATGGTTCTGATGTGTTTCACCAGCTCGGCAAAGTTTGAGACGAATCTCCTCAAAAAATTAATCTTCCCCAAAAATGCCTGAACCTCTTTTTTAGATCTGGGGAGTGACAGGGTCTGAATTGCTTCTACCCTGCTAGGGTCAATCTTTACTCCCTCCGCTGATACTATATGGCCTAACAGCTTTCCCTCCTTCATAAAAAACAAGGATTTCTTGGGGTTTAAGGATAATCCATACCTCTGACACTTCATGAAGACCTTTCTCAAGTGGCAACAGTGCTCCTTTTCTGTCTTGGAGAAGACTGTGATATCATCCAGATAGATTACTACAAACTGGTCCTTCTCCCCTATGAACGCTATATCCATAGCTCGCTGAAATGTTGCTCCTGCATTCATCAATCCGAAAGGCATTTTGGCATACATGAATGTACCCCAAGGAGTGGTGAAGGTTGTCTTATCCCTGTCCTCAGGCATGACCGATATCTGATTATAGCCAGAAAACCCATCGATCATGGATATTCTAGAGGCACCAATTACCCTTTGCAGTATGTGTTCCATCTTAGGTAGGGGGTAATTGTCCTTCTTTGAGCTTCTGTTGAGATTCTTGAAATCAACACAGAGTCTGATTTCTCCACTCTTCTTTCTTACTGGGACCAAATTGGCCACCCACTCAGAATATCTCAAGGGGACGATAATTTGGGCATCTAACAATTTCTTCACTTCTTTCTCCATGACAGGTAGCAGCACAGGATTTATTTGTCTCAACTTCTGTCTGAATGGTTTAGCCTCTTCCTTTAGTGGGATCTTGTGCTCAATGAAAAATGTGTCATAGGTCTTGAGGTCTTCATACGTCCATGCAAACACATCAGCAAACTCCTTTAGCAGCTCAGTATATTCGGCCTTCTATCCTCTGGTCAAGCTGCTTGACAATTTGACAAACCTAGGCTTCTCCTGTGAACCAATGTTGCATTCGATTGTCTCGGTATCTTCATTTGAGACCCTGCCCTTTACTGGCACATCATTCCCGTCAAACAATCTTTCTAAAGGGAAAATTCCTCTCGGAATGTGATTACTGGGTAGCTGAATGATCTGATGATTAGCGATTTTATTTAAAAACTCCTCAGAACGAGGGTTGCCTTCCAAATCTAGATCTTGGTAAATATGCAACGCAGAAAATTCGTCCACTGATTGGAGAAACCTTTCAAGTTCAGAATCATCCTCGAACACCTTCCAATGCTTGACATTGTCCAACACTGAGGGCCTATATCTTATATCAACATCATTTTTTATCATCGGCGGCAGCGGAAATTTGAGCAAACTAGTTGAGACAGCTAAAGAATCGGCCAAATTATTTTCTCCCCTCGGAATGAAAGAAATGTTAAAAGCTAAGAAGAAATTATCAATAAGGTCCCATACTTCATTCCGATAATTCCTGAGCCGGGGATTATGGGCGCGATAAGCATTCCTTATCTGCTGAATAATCAACTCAGCATCTTTGAATATTTTTATCTCTTCAATTCCCATTTCCTTTGCGACCCTCATACCCAGAACAAGACCTTCATACTTTGCCACGTTGTTGGTGACTCTGAATTTCAGCATGTATGACAGGGATACGACTTTTGACAAGGTGATATGAAAACCACTCCAGCGCCAGCTCCTTCACTAGAAGAAGTTCCGTCAAAAAACATCTTCCACACAGAGGACCTTTGGGGGGAAATCGGGTGATCAGGGCTGGGGTGTTTTCTGTTTGGTAAAGAGCTTTCAGGGGAATCGGTAAGCTGCAGTAAACTAGACCCCAAGTCGGTGTCAAGTGCAAAGATGGGGTGATTGGTCGGGTCTACTTCATCACTGACAATATAGGCCAGTTGGGCTTCTCTGTATAATCTCCTTTGTTCCCCTCCGAAGACCGGAATGGTGGCATATGTGAGATCCATCTGCAGCGTCCCTCCTAGTTTTTTGATCCACAATCTAGACAACAGCATACCGAACTTGGGGGGAACGTCGGCTACCACAATATCCATGACCACACTTTTCATGGGCAGCTGAAACAGGGAAACCGCCAGGTCTTTGATGACTCCTAGGTACTGCACTCTCCTTGAATCGAAGGAATATAGATCATGATAAGTTATTGTCACTTCCAGTCCCAATTCTTCCATGACTGTTTTTGGCATAAGGTTATGGGAAGCCCCTGAATCCATGAGGCAGTTATGCAACACTTTATAATGTATGTTCAGGGATGTGTAGAAGGGGGGGGATGAGTCATCTCTATCTTCTACCATGGGGCCTAAGATGACGGCTGTCTTCTCATCTTGAAGGTTTACTGAGTCGGCAGGGGGCTAGGGGGACTCGGATTGTAGCAGCTTGGAGAGGGATCTTTTAAAATATTCATTTTTAACTAGCTCTGAGAGGGGTACAGTAATTCTAATCTTCTGAATCTCATGCTCAAAATTGAAGAAAGGGGTAGGTTTAGGAGCTTCTCTTACCTCATTGACAGGCTCTTTGGTTACTGGTGAAGCATTCTGAGTATCCTTTTCTTTAGCTGTGGCTGCTACAACTCTAGTAGGTTTTTCTGCTATGAGAGGTTGGTCTGGGCTGTCAAAGTCTCCTTCTTTCCTTCTCGATCTGAGATTATATCTGCTAGAAGTGTGACCGGCCCTTTTTTCTTTCCCCAACTCATGAATTTGATCACTCATCAGTGATTCTTCATATGCGGATTGCGTCAAATGAGGAAAAGGGGGAGCTTCTCCAATACAGTGAATTTTAGGGCCAAACTCGTCTATCTCCTCTCTTTCCTCATGATCAACTATGTTGTTTTGGAGGGGGGTTTGAACCCTTTGATCTTCTTTGTCCTTTCCCCTCTGTTCCCTCGGGAAATCCTGAGGCATATTGTTAGCAGGTCATCTGAAACCTCTATTATCATTGTTTTGGGGACTTCTGTACATGGGCTTCCCTTCTAATTCCAACCTTTCTATCTTGGCAGCAAGTGATTTTATCGTTCTAGCTGTCTCATCTGTCTGATGGGGCAGAGGAGAGGAACTAGACGAGGAAGCTTCAGGTCTGTTATTGGATGTATTCCTATCACCTGCGTTCCTGAGTCGGTTGACAGCCAATATGTTAGATTCTACCTCCACGGCCGCATCCTTCATGTGGGCCAGCGTAGCAGCTCTTCTCTCTCTCAGCAGTAGGCAGAAATCAGGATCAAAAGCGCTGGAGTAAGTGCTCTTTGCAAAGGCTTCAGAGGGTTTTATCTCAGCAGGGATCCTATTGTACATTTTGTTAAAGCTCTTGGAAAAGTCGGAGACAGACTCTCCTTCCTTTCACTTCAACGACCCGAACTATGTCATGTAGTACATGAAATATTTTTTATCTCCCCACTGTCTCAAAAAGGTACTATCTAAAGCTTCGATTCCATCAATAGATCCAGGAGGGAGGGCCTTAAACCAATTTCTATCCTCTCCTTGGAGACTATGGACAAATATCCTCATCCATACGTCTGCATGCATGATGACATTATCATCTGTGAAACTGTAAAAGGCTTCTAGGTGTTCTTCTGCAGTTACGTCTCCCTCACCCGTAAACTTAGGTGGCTGCTTGAGGTAACCATCTATTGGAAGAGCGTTTAGGGGCTGGGGAAACACAAGGGGAGAATACCTAGCGGCTATAATAGCTTCCATTCTGGTCATAGGGGGATTAGCACCAGCCATAGGAATATTAGGCAGAGGAGGATTTGGAGGAGAAGGAGTTCACGAAGGGGTTACCAGGAACGAATCTTGGAGTGGGGTGGGAAACAAGAGGTGATTCAAGGTACAAGCTATCGAGCTCAGGTGAGCAGGTGCTCCTTCTTGTGCAGGAGTGGGGAAATCTTCTGTGGCCATGGGTCTACGCCAAGTTACAACCTCAGAGGAGAGGGGAGTGACAAGGATTTCTCCCTCCAATCCCAGACCAGGAGGGGAAAACTCAGCAGGAACACTCCCAAAATTCAGGAAACGGGAAAATTCTGAAGAAGGTCTATTAAGAAACTGAGGAGGAGAAAACAGAGTTTTGACAAAAGGAGATGGCGGATTACCTGTTTCGACGGTGGAAACCTCTGCTTCAGGGGCCTTTCCTTTTCTGAGAACCACCTCTGGATCGGTTTCAGGTGTAGCTAAGGGAAGCTGTGGATGAGACCGCGTGTGTCTGCCTATGAACGCCACAATTAGTAGAGCAGGTTCTCCCCAGCGGAGTCGTCACAATGGAGTCGCCAGGTGCACAGCAACAATCTCAATAGTTCTGATATCTGATGCACCTTCAGAATCAGCTAATCGTTGTCGTTCAATCCCAGGGAAAATATTCAACTTCGTCCCGACAACGACGCCAGAAATGTTGGCGATGGAAGTCACTCCTAGATTGCTAGCAGGAGCAGAGCCCGACGCCCATTAGTTTTATGTCACGATGGTTCATAGATGGGTGATCAAATGGAAGGAAACTCGAAACGGTAGTGTTCCAACTCTGAAAACAAGCCAGGTATGCATGAGCAAGTGAGGTCTTGCGTAAATTTCAGATAGTGAGCTGTAGTAAAGGGTGAACGGGTGGAAGACTTATGGAGAAGAGTGAGAACGTCTGTTATAAACAGCAGGTTCCTAACAGACTGTAGAAGAAGGCATCCAAACGCAAGGTCTTCTTGCATTTAAATACAGAACACCAGAAAACACAATAATGCCATGATAAATCATTTATCATAACAGAAATGCAACAATTCGCGCGACTCAGTCAATCACAAACTTTCCTAGCATAAGATGAAAAACTAGATGGGTAAAGAAGAATTGTCTGTCATAAAACAAGAAATATCATATACAGATACACAAGCTGAAACTGAAATAGCTGCTAAAACATTACAATAGGGAGCTCTGCTCAACCATCGATCCTTTACAAAATGGAAAAAATGCCTACATATACTCTTTCCTTCCTTTCCCCTGGCAGAGGTGTCTCAGAACTTTCAATGGATGGCATCCCCTCAATCAGATATGTCCTTCATTCCCCTTTCATACGCCTCTTTAATTCAGTATGGCTCAAGCCAAGGAGTATATGAGCCCTTTGAATGTTGACTTGGTGTGTGCAGGTTCCTCTGGCGAGTTGAAGACTCGGCGTGGCCTTCCTAAAGAGAACCGGTACAGGGGATCCTCCCGGGTAGACTTTCAGCCGAGATCTCCATACTCTGCAATAAATGAGTGATGTGAGTTTTGAGCCATCCTTTATTTTCTCCATTAATTTCCAGCCGGTACTAGGAATTAGCTTGCATTAAATCAGTTCCTGGGACCTCACCGTGCCTTCCCATTTTCAGGATCGTTTTAAATCTCCTCTTCTGAGCCGAAGCGGCTCCTTGGATTCTCTTGGGAATTACTGCTGCAACAACCCAATCCACAGGTCCTTTCCAATCCCTTCACAGCCTCCAACACCTAACTGTAGATCTCCTCGGCTCTGTATAGGTTTCGGGGTTTCGCAGTTCTTTATGTCTAGAACTCCTTACCTCCCCAATCCCCGATTTGCGATGAGCTCCTTTCACGCGCGAGCCCTCCTGAGCTTAACTCCTGACGCATATGACCATGCCTCCACGACTGGGGTTTTACCCTCCTATCAGGCCTTCAACTTCCAATTTCCTGATGAGCCCTCCTGGTTAGACCATGGTCCATACAACTGCTACCACATGCCCTCGACCATACTCTCCATCGGGGTTTCACTGTTTGCGATGTCAACGAGCACACCTCCTCCGGACTCGTGATTCCCTGAAACCCGATGGCTCATGGTTGTTGACCTGCCAATAGTCTGTTCCGTGCCGCGTAAGCCTGCCACCTGTATTCCATTGGCTCTTGCGGTCCCACACGCTAAATAGCGGTTTTCGAGATATCGCTTTTCGCGATCTCGCGACTCTGGATGCAAATCTTTGTAGCTCCAACTCACGACCCTCCAAGTTCGCTATATGTCGATGCGCCTTCCGACACCGTCCCCCACTACGGTCCTTAACTCCGTCAGGGAAATCGCGTATCGGGATATCGTTATTTCCGCTGTCATGCGCATGGGACTTTCAGTTCCCCGATCCCCGACTCTGTGGGATCTCTCGCCACATGTCCCTCCTGTCAGATGGTTTTGATCCAGTCGAGAAATCTCGGATCGTGATTCCTACATGCAAGAGTTCTTTTCTTCCAAAACTCTGATTCCCCGATGAACTGAACTCCGACTCTCCTCCGCACACTAGGGCTTAACCTCGGAATAACTTCTCGATATCTAACGGCTGACGTGATTTCGTCGATCTCCTCTGTAATATTTTGACTGTCGATTTTCTTTAAGGATGATTCCCGACTGCTGAAGACAAAACTTTTCCCACTCGCTTGCTTTACTTGCTGCTACAAAAATGAGATTCTCTTGTGATATGCTCAGGTGCTTCTCGTGCAACTGCAGACCTGGGTATGCCTAGTCCCAAGACAAGAAATATCGCTAACACCTTGAGAAATGGAATTGGTGTTGTCCTAATGCAAGAAGGAAGGCCCCTCAATTTTGAAAGTCGGTCACTCAAGGGAAAATACTTACACAAACCCATTTATGAGAACGAAATGATGGAAATACTACAAGAATTGAAGAAATGACGTCCTTACCTAATAGGTAGGCACTTCAAGGTAAAAAAAATCATGATAGTCTTAAATACTTCTTGGAACAAAGACTATCTTCAAAAGAACAACAAAAATGGGTGACCAAATATTGGGTTATGATTTTGAAATCGTCTATAAAAAAGGGAAGGAAAATGTTGTGGTATATACACTCTAAAGAAAGGATGAATATGTTGAGGTCTTTCTTTGTGCTATCTCGATCATCCAACCTGATTGGATAATAAAAGTAAGGGATGAATGGAAGAATGACGAAAAGGTGTGGACTCTCATTCAAAGGTTGCAGCAGGATTCCAGTGCATCAGATACATTTACATGGAAAAATGATTCACTATGGTACAAAGATCACTTATATTTATGTAAGAAATCCCAAATCAAACAAAAGGTACTATTGGAATTACACACCTCTCCAGTAGGAGGGCACTCGGGATTTTTGAAAACCTACCATAGGGTCAAGAAGGAATTTTTTTGGGATGGCTTTAAAACTGATGTTCAAAGGTTTGTCGCAGAATGTTTGGTTTTCCAAAAAAATAAGATGGAAACAATTAAGACCCCAAGTCTTTTACAACCATTAGCCATCCCAAGTCAGCACTGGGAGGAGGTTTCCATGGATTTTATAATAGGGTTACCAAAGTCTGAAGGAAAGAGTTTCATCATGGTGATTGTTGATAGACTCACCAAGTACAGACACTTTTGTGCACTCTCTCATCCCTTCAAATCCAATACAATTTCCACCACATTCATGGAGACAGTTCAAAAGCTACATGAAAGCCCAAATATTATTGTAAGTGATAGAGATCCCATCTTCACTGGACATTTCTGGACATAATTATTTTCTTGTTTGGGTACTCAATTGGCTCATAGCGCATCCTATCATCCTCAATCTGATGGACAAACCGAGATAGTGAACAAATGTCTAGAATGATACCTTCATTTCTTTGTCTATGATAAGAAAACACAATGGTTCAAATGGTTACCCTTGGAAGAATGGTGGTATAAAACCTCCTTTCATACTGCAACAAAAATGACACCATTTATGGCACTCCATGGATACCACCCTCCTTCCATCACTTCTTCTCTAAAATAAAATCTAAGGTTCAAGTAGTAGAAGATCACATCGAACAACAACAACAAGTTCTCTGAATATTAATCGACAACCTGACCATGGCACAAAATTGCATGAAACAACAAGCAGATCAACATCGTAGTGAAAGAAGTTTTGAAGTAGGGGATTGGGTGTTTTTAAGACTACAACCATACAAACAGATGTCACTAAAGAAAGCCAAGAAGGATAATAAATTATCCCCAAAGTACTATGGCCCTTATAAGGTGTTTCAAAATATTGGTACTATGGCATACAAATTGGAGTTTCCTGCATCTTCATGAGTACACCCAGTTTTCCATGTTTCATGCTTAAACAAGGTTATAGGTGACAAGATCTCAGTTCAAACTATATTTTCAGAACTTGACAATGAAGGAAAAATCATATTGGAGCCTGAAGCCATCACTGACAAAAGAATTCGCTAGCTGAGGAATAGATCCATTTTAGAGTATCTGGTTAAATGGAGGAAACTATCGGCTGAATATTCCACTTGGAAAGATGTATAGAAGCATCCAAAGTTACTCAAGCATTGCAGACAACACTTGTCTCAAGGGGAGGGGCATGTTAAGCCCTAAATAGTGGCTCATAACCCCTTAATTGGGGCATATTACATTAGTAATGTTATTTTATTTATGTCGTCTTGAGTCCATTAGTTGTAATTGTACCTCCTAGTCTCCTATATATACCAAGAAGACATTTTCATTTGGAATCATCTTGTATTTGGGCATTTATGTAGCATCCCCGACCACCAACAAGTCGTGAAATGCTACCATGCGGAAACACGTACATACATATATATATATAACATGTTTTTTAATTGAAATAAAACATATAACACAAAGTTAATGCTACCATACATATTCAAATGTAATAGACAACAATTCTTATACCTAACGGAATACATGATAATATTCAAGTGTTACAAACATGCATAACATATAATTTAAGAATAGTAATGATACTTATCTTTTCAACTAGAGTAACACCACCAACTACATGCAGACCTTCCATGAACCTCCCAGCCTTAGACCATGCTTCTCACCACACTCAACAGTGGGTCACCCCCGAGTTGGGACTAAGCTCCACCCAAGGCAAGAGAATCCTAGACTAGGCTAAGGTTACAGGAAAACTTCACAGTGCAACCGAAATGATTCTCTCATGGATCCTTATTACGCCCACTACTCACGAACTCTCTTTCCCCACATGCCTGTTCCACCCAGGAGTATACACCTTAACTGTCACACAGTCCATCGGCTACTTCACCTCCCTCTCAGAGTCTCAGCAACAGGATGAATCGGGAATTTTCAGAGCTTCATAGCTCATGTTGGACTCTCTCTAGGAGAAAACCATTTCCCAGCAAACTCTTACACCTGGAGAGAGATTATCACAGGCCTGACAACTTGCCTATTCTACCATGGGCCTAAAAACCCGCTTCTTCAGCCACTTTCGACTCAATTCCATCAAGGTATGGTGACTGTAATGATAAATGGTCAAAACAACTCAGGAAAATAGAAGGTAGCAACCCAAACAGTCCGGGCCCAAACTCGACTCTCTACAAGAGCGGATATGTTGGGTTCAAGGATGACACAGGTCGGTTTTCCCTCCCATTGGGTGATTTCTCAGGTATGCGTGGGTATGTTGAGGTCAAGATGCAGAGGCCAGACAAAATTCATAGGAATTGGGAATGGTCAATGAACTCTAGCGCAGTTGGACTCACAGATTACTGATTCCATAGGTGTGTGACAGTATGCAGATGCAGACACAGAGGAAAATGGGTCATATGCCCCCGAGAAATCAGGCAGAGGATGACATAATACATGACTGAAACCCCAACATGTTTGACTTCTGCATCTTTAACTGCATGCACCCGGGTCGACACTTGTCTTCCTGGAGTTGTATGCATTTCCTTTTGCACGTGTTTCGTTTCCTAAGACTTAGGATAAAAACATGTCTTTTACACAGCTTTGGAATAATAATAAATTATTGTTCTCAAGAACTTAAGCCCCTAATCTTAACCCCTCTTTACAACCTTTCATCCCCCTTTCCCTTACCCACCTTGTGTAATCTTAGTCCCCCATCACGCTTTCTTCGTGGTCGGTCTGCACGCAACAATGTTTATATTTTTATTAATGATATGCATATTTACATATACAAAGTCAGGCTCATTGGCCTTGGCATCTAGCTCACCAGCCTAATAAACACATAAATCTCTCAACTTATAACCACTCGTCTCACTAGCCTATAAACAAAATTACAATTTAGAAGGGGCTCAGCCTTGGGGTATTACAATCCCCTCCCGTTATTTTTTCACTATCCTCAGTGCAACTCTTTACATAGAATCAACAAGATTTCCAAAATCTTCAAAAATATGTGGGTACACTGCCCGCATAGAATCTTCATGTTCACATATTGCGTCCTCATGACCGTACCAGGTCCATTGGACCTTTACAAGCCCTATGGCTTGATTCCGGAGTTGTTCGATCTTCTGGTCCAATATGCGCACATGATGCACTTGCAATATGCCTTCTTGCTCCACCTGAATCACATTCCAATCGATTACATGATTAGCAACAGACATATATTTCTTAAGAAATGAAATATGAAACACATTATGTACAGTCATGGATGCAGGTAATGCAATCATATATGCAACTGGTCCAATCCTTTCTAGGATTTCAAACAGTCCACAAAATCTGGCTGCCAACTTTGAACAGTTTCCCAACCTCAGGGAACTTTTGTTGGCTTTTACTTTCAAGAAAACATGATCACCCACTTTAAACTCTCGATGATTTATGTTCTTATCAGCATAACTCTTCTGCCTATCTTGGGAAGCTTTCAAATTCTTCTTAATCTTCATCATTTGTTCTTCCATTTCCTTGAGAAACTCTGGCCCAACGAATTCTCTATCAGCTAGATAATCCCAACTTACTGGAGTATTTCACTTTCTACCATAAATTGCTTCAAATGGGATGATATTCAAGGATGCTTCATACCCATTGTTGTAGGCAAATTCTACCAAGTGTAGGTAGTCTTCTTATTTAGATGGTTTGTCCATCATATACATCCTTAGCATGTCTTCTATCACTTGGTTCACCCTCTCTATCTTCCCATCAGACTCGGGATGATAAGAATTGTTGAAGTTCAAATTCATTCTGAACCCTTTGAATAACCCTTTCCAAAATTTTGAGGTAACTTTTGGGTCTCAGTTAGACACAATTTTCCTAGGAATACCGTGCAATATTTTTATTTCCCTCATAAAAATATCAGCAACATTAACTTCCTTGTGAGTAGTTTTTAGTGGAATAAAATGGGCAACTTTCGTAAGCTTGTCCACCACCACCATGATTGAATCATGCTTCTTGCCAGTTCTGAGAAATCTTGTGATGAAATCCATTATCACTACCTCCCACTTTCACTCAGGAATTGGTAAAGGTTGCAGCAACCCCGTTGGGTTCCTTTGCTCAACTTTAACCTTCTGGAAGTACATACATCTAGCAATGTAATCTGCATTTTCTTTATTCATACCTAGCCAAAAGTAATGTCTTTTGACTACTGCCATTGTTTTCTGATATCCAGGCTGCCCAACATAAGGCACATTATGCATTTCTTTCAAAATCATAATTTTCAATTCCTGGATGTTAGGTACATAAAACAAATTCTTGTACAGAAGTGTTCCATCAGTTTCCAATTTATAATTCTCCACCTTCTGTGGCATCTTACCTTGCTGTAGATTTGCTACCAAATCCATGTACTGCAAATCTGCATTTGCAGCTTCTGAAATTTTTCTTTTAATATCAGTTTGGTACATACTAATGGTTGTAGTATGCAATTTGTGCACTCTCCTGCTGAGTGCATCAACCACTTTGTTCTCCTTTCCTTTGATATTCTTGATATCAAAATCATACTCACAAAGGAATTCTAACCACCTACTCTGCCTAGCATTCAAGGTAGGCTGATCAAACAAATACTTTAGACCATTTTGGTCTGTTCTTTGTTTGAACCTCTTTCCCATGAGGTAATGCCTCCATTTCTTTAGAGTGTGAACGATGGCCGCCAAATCCAAATCATGAGTTTCATAGCTCCTTTCATGCTATTTCAACTTTTTGGATTCATAACAAATTACAAACCCATTCTGACTGAGGACTCCTCCCAGTCCTTCTTTGCATGTGTATGTACACACTAGAAAGTCTTCATTCATATCTGCAATCCTTGGGATTGGAGCACTGGTTAACAGTTGTTTCAATCGTTGGAAGCTTTTCTCACATTCTTTTGTCCACTGAAATTTTTTCACCTTCCTTTGCAAGGAAGTGATAGGGTGAGCTATCCTTGAGAACCTTGCAATGAACCTTCTGTAATAGCCAACTAGACCCCTAAAGGATATAACTTCTGTCACATTCTTTGATGGCTTCAATCTTCTTAGGATCCATGGCTATCCCATCCTTTGAGATGATATGCCCCAATTAATGGATATGTTTTTGATAAAATGAGCATTTTCTCAACTTGGCATACATTTGGTGCTCCCTTATAACTTGCAACACCATCCGTAGATGTTTTTCATGCTCTTCCTCCAACTTGGAATACACCAGAATGTCATCCAAAAAGACTATGATAAACTTGTAGAGATATTCTCTGAATACACCATTCATTAGGCACATAAAAACAGCAGGCGCATTCGACAACCCAAATGGAACCACTGTGAATTCATAGTGACCATACCTTGTTCTAAAGGCGATCTTGCTGATTTATTCGTCCTTTATTATTACCTGGTGACATCCTGATCTAAGATCTATTTTTGAAAATATCTTAGTATCCTTCAACTGGTCAAAGAGATCATCGATCCGCGGCAAAGGATACTTGTTATTAATAGTCACTTTGTTTAACTATCTGAAATCGATGCACAATTTCAATGTCCCATCCTTCTTCTTCACAAAAAGGACCGAGGCTCCCCAAGGTGACACGCTTGGGCGTATATACCCATTCTTCAGAAGATATTCAAGATGCAATTGCAGTTCTTTCATCTCTGGTGTACTCATTTTGTAAGGAGTTTTTGACACTAGAGTTTCTCCAGGAATCAAGTTTACAGAGAATTCAATATCTCTCTTCGGGGGTAATCTGGATACCCCATGGAATACATCTTCAAAAAAATTTAGTACCGCATGATATTCGATCTTTGATACTTTATCCTTAGGTGCTTCCGCCATGTGGGCTGCAAATAATTTACATTCTTTCCTATAACACTTCTTCAGTTATATTGTTGAGATTTCCCCGATAGCAACAACTCTGGGAATTCCTTGGACTATTTTTCGATTCCCCTCCTCATCCAGGCAAGTGAATGCCTTGTTACGATAGTCTAGGATGGCACGGTGTTGATCCAACCAATCCATCCCAATTAGACAGTCATAGTAACCTAAAGGTAGAATGTTCAATTCAACCCTTGTGTTCAATCCATTCATGTCCACTGGACAAGACTTAACCAACTTCATAACCTTTCTCTTGGTTCCTGTAGCCAATTGCACTAACCAAGATTTCCCATGTTTTCTTCTAAAAAATTGCAAAATTTCCACCACCCTAGGGTCTATATAACTATGGATAGCCCCTGAATCTATTAAAATAGTAAAGGTGGGGTCATTGATCATACCTTCAACTTCAATCATGTGCGACTGATATTCTTCTTTCTTGTTGTTGAGGGCTGCGTAGATACTGGGTACTCTACTACCCATGTCCTCCACTATTTCATCTTGCTGAACATTATGGATGACTCTCACTTTGCCATTTTTGTGGGGATAGTCTCTATACTTGTGGTTTCCCTTACAACCCCAACACTGAATGGGCATCTGCCTTGGCCTTTGTTCCCCTATATCAGTTGTTCTCGGCTCTCTAAATGATGGATTTCCTTGAGGAATGTTTCTGAAAAAGGGATGTTTGTTTCCCTTCTGCCTTTTCTCTTTCGTAAACTTCTTATGGTCATCCCAAGCCTTCCAAAAAGTAGGCTTTTCTCTTTGTTGTTCACATAAGAATTTCTCTCTTCTTATATTTTCTTCCATAGTATTAGGGTCATCATACTGATTATTGTCCCCAATGGAAGGTGGTAGTCCACTCATATACCTTTGAATTTTGACATTCTCATCCTTGATGAAGGGAACATATTTCAACAACTCCAAGAACCTTCATTCATATTCATCAATGGTCATGATGCCCATCTTGAGTTCAAAGAACTCTTTCATATTTCTGTCATAGTATATTTTAGTCAAGTATTTATTTTCAAAATACTTCTTGAATTCTTTCCAAGTATTTTTTTAGGCCATCATTCCTTAACAAATCCCACAGAATTCATAAACTGAATCTGTTTTAAGAAATGTTCAGATTTCATGAATTTTCTGAGTTGTGCTCATCTATAACAATTTCAGGCCTTAGCCCTTTTCTCTTAGCTCCAACCCCTACGACCACGCGCTGTGGACAAGAACTATATCGATAGGCACTTAATCAGGAATTCGGGTTCTGAAGTCTTCATAATACATCACAAAAAACTCTCAAAGTTTCGAATTAATGAACTCGGGAAGTATGGTGGATCAACGGTCCACATCTACCCAACATCCAATGGCTGACACTCACTGTGGAACTTCTGTCATAGAAGCTTCAGGACTTCAGGTTATAAAAGATTTCACGTTTGCTTCCCTTCTAATCTCATGACTTCCGAACTTCTGACTTCTCTATCCTCCGGTCCCACATAGTACAACTATCACCAACTAAGGTGATGGCACGTGGTACGCCTAGGAAGGTCCTCATCACCCCAGGAAACATCATCCAGCCCCACCACGTCTACACTTTCACTTCAAAAATTCGGGCTTCGAAAGTTTGTGCACCAAGACATTCCCCTTCTCCCGATTGTCGTAGTTCCAGACTCTCCCCAGATAATCGATGGTCCTTATATCTCCCACAACCAATGGTTGAGATCCACTTCAAGATTCCTTGCTTTGAAGGTGTTAACCTCTCTTCACTTCAAATGTTTCAATTTTGCGAATTTCGAAGGGTTATCGTGACTAACCCGTGCACAAATTTTCAAGATCTAATGGTCAATATCTCCCCTCAGATATATGATGTAGATATCTTTTGGGACATCGGAGGTTCAGTAATTCGAAAGTTTGTGCCTCAGTGCATTCCACTTCTCCCGATTTCTGAACGGATTCCAGGATAACCTTCCTGCACCTTCTCTGAATTTGATGGTTGTAAAGGAATTTCCTTTTCCCAAACAGATCCTAAGTCCCACATTAATCTGCGGCCCAATACCACGTTTGTTGCGGTTTTTATAATACCGCTACTCCTCCTGATCTTCATAACACAGTCAAGGTAAATTCTTGGCACTAAGAAAGGTTTTGAGGTTCAAAATTAGTCCCTCCATACATGATTTCAACTCAAAATCTTGGGTCCAAAGACCACTTATCCGGCCCATCCAGGCTCAACGTTGAAACCTTGCCTTTGATACCAATTTGTAACATTCCCGACCACCAACAGGCTGGGCAATGCTACCACGCGGAAACACATACATACATAGATATATCTAACATGATTTTTAATAGAAATAAAACATATAACACAAATTTACTACTACCATACAGATTCAAATGTAATAGACAACCATTCTTATACGCAACAGAATACATGATCATATTCAATTATTACAAACATGCATAACATATAATTTAAGAACAATAATGATACTTATCTTTTCAACTAGAGTAACACCACCAACTACGTGAAAACCTTCCATGAACCTCCCAGCGTTATACCATGCTGCTCATCATGCTCAATAGTGGGTCACCCTCGAGTTGGAACTAAGCTCCAACCAAGGCAAGGGAATCCTAGACTAGGCTGAGGTTACAGGAAAAATGCACAATGAAACCAGAAGGATTCTCTCCAGGAGCCTTCTTACGCCCACTACTCACATACTCTCTTTCCCCACATGCATGTTCCACCTGGGAGTATACACCTTCATTGTCACACAGTCCATCAACTACTTCACCTCCCTCTCAGGGTCTCGACAACAGGACGGATCAGGAATTCTCAGAGCTCCATAGTTGGTGTTGGACTCTCTTTGGGAGAAAACCACTTCCCAGCAAACTCTCTCCCCTGGAGAGAGATTATCACAGGCCTGACAACCCGCTTCTTCAGGAACTTTTGACTCAATTCTAGTAAGGTACGGTGACTACAATGGTAACTGGTCAAAACAACTCAGGAAAACAAAGGGCAGTGACCCAAACAATCCAGGTATGAACTCGACTCTCTGCAAGAGTGGATATGATGGGTTCAAGCATGACACAGGTCGATTTTCCCTCCCATGGGGTGATTTCTCAAGTATGCATGGGTATGTTGAGGTAAAAAACACAAAGGCCAGATGAAATTCATAGGAATCGGGAATGGCGAGCGAACTCCAGTGCATTTGGACTCACGAATTACTGATTCCAGAGGTGTGTGAGCGTATGCAGATGCAGATGCAGAGGTAAACGGTTCAGACGCCACTGAGAACTCAGGCGGAGGATGATAGAATATAGGAGTGAACCTCCAACAGGGCTGACTTCTGCAGCTTTAATTGCATGTGCCCAGGTCGACACTTGTCTTCCTGGAGGTGCATGTGTTTCATTTTTCACACATTGCCTTTCCCATGACTTAGGATAAAAACATGTCTTTTACATAGCTTTGGAATAATAATAAATTATTGTTCTTAAGGACTTAAGCCCCTAATATTATCCCTTATTTCCAACCTTTCAAGCCCCTTTCTATTACCCACCTTGTGGAAGCTTAGTCCCCCATCACTCTTTCTTCATGGTCAGTCTACATGCAACGATGTTTATATTTTTATTAATGATCTGCATATTTACATATACAAAGTCAGGCTCATTGGCCTTGGCATCTGGCTCACCAGCCTAATAAACACATAAGTCTCTCATCTTATAACCACTTGGCTCACCAACCTATAAACAAAATAATAATTTAGCAGGGGCTCGGCCTTGGGTTATTACAATTTATGTCCTATATAAGGAGGTTTCCCCCTCGAAGAGGCTTATTACCTGAAATTCTCTTTTTTTCAGAGTGTTGAGTACTTATTCTGAGGTTTTTCTATGCTATATCGATATTTGGTTCTTAATAGATTCCATGCCTACTTTCACAAACTATAGTGATACACAATATTTGTTTCTATTGAATCGAGTTATCACGGCCAAGTTCGGAGTTCTGAGAGAAATTTTCACTGACCATGTCAATCACTTTCATAAATAATTGATGTTGGAACTAGAATATAAATTGGGATTCAAGTAGAAGCATTCATCTTCGTATTATCCGTAATAAAATGGTCAGGTAGAGGCCATAAAAAGGTCTCTCAAGACCATAATTCAATGAACTGACAACAAGAGTAAATAAATTTGGAATTTGATGTTTTATGCAGTGTTATGGGTGTATCAGACCTCAGTTACGACTTCCACAAGATTCTCGTCTTTCCAACTTGTTCACAAGGTGGCAGCAGTCATACCAATTGAATGTGAAATTCCTTAATTGAAGGTTGTGATTGATCTTCTTCCTGACATGACATATTTAGAAGTGCATCTCGTTCATTTAGAGCATCTTTATGAGAAACGTCATGATTCTACTACTGCGAACGAGACTCACAGAAAGTGTATTAAGTATTAGTTGACAAGTCTATCTTCCAAGGGTGACCTTGTTCTGCTTACGATTAGGACAAGGAAATGTTATGCAATATTATAGATATAATATAATATTCAAAACATAAATATTGAACAAGAAATAGAAGAACAACACTGATATATCCATAACAATATCAGAACAATACCAGAATAACACCAAAAAGAGCACCTTTATTATTGATAGCAATGCTCACTTGCCTCTTTGAGGGGGAAAATTCTACAAGAGCAGATATCTATTACAATAATATCCAATACAAAAATATCCAATGCCTCCTAATCTTATTTATACTAATTCTATATTCTAAGGTAAATTCTAGAGGAAGATCTTTCTAGAAGAGGAAGCTTCTATTAGGTCTTCTTACATTGACTTATTATCCTTTATTTATTAGGCCTTATTAACTAATTCCATCATTTATTACATAGAGAACGTATCCTACTAACTAGTGACCCATGGAGAGGGGTTATGATCATATCCTAACATGCCCTCCCCCTTCAAAAGTAGGTTTGTCCTTGAGGATGCAGGTGTAGAAACTATTGGAGTATAACCATTGGTTCCCAAGTCACATCCTCTGGTGATGTGTCCTTCCAGTGGATCAACACTTATTTGATAGTTCTTCCATGCAACTAACGTTCACGGTGATTGGGAACTGCATTTGGTTGGAGCCAAAGGGATCCTTCTTCATCTAATTCCATAAGGATGGTTTGGACCCTGCAATTATGTCCCACTACTTTATTGAAACAAGAAACATGGAACATCAGATGGATTTTGGAAGTAGCTGGAAGGGATAATTTGTAGGCTATTGAACCAATATGCTTGATGATCTGGTAGGACCCATAAAATTTGGGTGCCAACTTGTGATGTACCTGGGATTTAAGAGATGTTTTCTTGTAAGATAGGAGCTGAAGAAACAACTGATCTCCTTCCTAAAAAAAACTTTCTAAACAATATTGGTCTGCCTATTGCTTCATGTGATTTTGAGTCATGTGGAGGTTATCCTTCAAATTCGAGAGGGTCATTGTGAAATATTGCAACATTTTATCAATGGAGTAGACCTTTGATGTTCCTGGAATATAGGTAGTGATTGTAGGTTGGCGTTGGCCATACACTGCTTCATATGGGGTCATTTTAGTGGTCATATGATAAGAAGTATTGTACCACCATTCTTCCAAGGGGAGCCATTGTACCCATGAGTCTTGTTTTTCCAAAGAAAAACACCACAAGTATGTTTCTAAACATTTATTGACCACTTCCATTTGGACATCATACTAGGGATGATAGGTTTTTCTCATTTTCAGTTGGGTTCCCTGCAATTTAAACATCTCTATCTAAAATGTGCTTATGAAAGTGGGGTCACGATTGGATACAATAGAGGTGCACATGCCATGTAACTTGAAAATATGATCAAGAAAAACTTGTTCTACTAGTATTGGTGTGAAAGGGTGGGGTAAGGCACAAAAATGAGCATACTTAGAGAGGCGATCAACCACCACCATGATGATGGACGTGTTCCCAACTTTAGGAAGGTCCACTATAAAATCCATGGAGATATTTGTCCATATAGAAGTTGTAACTGGGAGGGGTTGTAGGGAACCTATAGACTTGATAGCTTCACCTTTATTACGTTGGAACACCTCACATTCTGTGACAAAGTGAGGGATATCGTTTTCCATGCCTTCATAGAAGAAAGAATAGCGGGAACAAGCATATGTGTTTTGGAAGCCTGAGTGGCCTGCAATAGCTTATGAGTGCAACTAATTTAAGAGTCGTGGCTTGAGTGTTGAGGAGGGTCAGAGAACCAGGTGATACTTATATCTGATAATATTTTTCTACCAAGTGTATTCGATGGGAGGATTAGGGTCCTCTTGAATTTGTTGAATTAAATTGGAGAGAGTCAGATGTGTTATCCATTCTTGGTGTACTTCTTCAATCCAATCAAGGACCAGTAAGGATAAGGAAAAGAGGGAGTTTTATTCCTCATGTTGGCGTGATAATGCATCATCTACAATATTTTATTTTCCTTTTTTGTATATAATTTCATAATCATAACCCAACATTTTT
This sequence comes from Picea glauca, assembly GCA_000966675.3. Classification (NCBI taxonomy): domain Eukaryota; kingdom Viridiplantae; phylum Streptophyta; class Pinopsida; order Pinales; family Pinaceae; genus Picea; species Picea glauca. The sequence continues at coordinate 344,683 of JZKD02S1991644.1, read as the reverse complement.
TGTTAGCCACTTATTTTGTTCTGGCGAGGATAGTTTTTGTCCAAAAAATGTTTTAGACTATGGTGATTTTTTTTAATCTGAATATGACGTTCCAAGAGATATGTCCTTCATGTGTGCACCACATGGAGAATGGCCATAATTTATTTTTCATACATAGATCTACCCATATTGTGACCACTCAATGCTTTTATAGTAAAGGCCAAAGCTCTACCATCTTGTGTGGGAGCTACTCCTATACCAGTCTCAGAAGCATATGATTCCACCACAAAGGTTTTTTCGAATTCAGGCATTGCAAGGACAAGAGTAGTGCACATGGCCCTCTTTAAGTATATGAAGGCTTTCTTAGCAACTAGTGTCCAATGAAATTCATTCTTCTTAAGAAGGTCGGTCAATGGCTTAGCGATTTTTCCATAATGGTGGACAAATTTCCTGTAATATCCTATGAGACCAAGAAAACCCCTTAGGTTCTTTAAGGTCTTGGGTCATGGCCATTCCTACATAGCTTGTATCTTTTTTGGGTATAATTTTACCCCTTCGTGACTGGAAATGCGTCCCAAGTATTCCACTTCACTGGATCCAAATGAAAATTTGGTCTTTTTGACAAACAATTGTTTTTCCTGCAGCAAGTCAAGGAATTTTTCCACATGAAGAAGGTGGCTATCCCAAGAACGACTGTGAATGAGGATGTCATCAAAGTAAAACAAGACAAAATTATGAAGGTAAGGTTTCAATAATTTATTCATGAGACTTTGGAAGGTGGATGGGGCATTGCAAAGGCCAAAAGGCATGACCAAGAATTAATAATGTCCTCATGAGTACTGAAAGAAGTCTTCATAATATCTTCCTCTTTCATGCGGATCTAGTGATAGCTTGAGCCGAGGTTTAATTTGGTGAAGACACGGGCACCTTGGAGTTCATCCAACAGATCATCAATTACAATAATGAGAAACTTATCTTTGATGGTGAGTTTATTCAGGGCACAAAAATCAGGGAACATGCTCCAAGTACCTTCTTTCTTTAAGACCATCACCACTGGTGAAGAATATAGGATGGTATTAGGGTGAATTACCGCCTCCTCCAGTAATTCATGTACCATCTTTTCTCTTTCATTTTTCTAAGAAAAAGGATATATATAGGGATGTACATTGGGGGGTGACTTCCTAGAAGGTCAGGGATGTTATGATCATGCTCACCCCTGGAGGGAGGTAAGGTTGTGGGAATCTCAAAGACCTTGGGGTACTTGTCCAATATGATTTGTAAGCTGGGATGAACTACCTAAGATTTTGGTTCAGTGACCTACATGGAATTAAATTGAGCAATCGCACCATGGTGGAATTTCTTCAATTGTTTTTCCATCCTGTGAGAGCTGATAATTTCAGGAGAGCCTGCTTGGAGACCACGAAGTGTATAGGAGTGAGTGTCTTGGGTGAAGCTCATATATAAGTCTTGATATTCCATTGTGATTGGCCCCAAAGTGTGAAGCCACTCCAATCTTAATACAATATCACAATCACCCATGGAAATAGAGAACATGTGGGTTTCCATAGTATAATCACCCATTTGTAGTTTGACATTCTCACAATGGCCCCCACACTTCATAGTACCACCATTAGCAATGAGGATATGAAAAATAGAAATAGGGAGGAAAAATAAATGGATCTCATCAACAAGCCTGTGATGAATAAAATTATGGGTGCTACCACTATCAATCAACACAATCACTGGTCAATGTTTGATGTAGCCCTTGATTTTCAGGGTTTGCGAAGACGAAATACCTGAGAGTGCATGAAGCGATATGATGGGTTCCTATGGTTCCACAGGGGTGATAGCAGGAGATTTCACATGATCACTTGGTGGAGCCTCATCCAAGTCAGGAGCCTCATTAGATAGGATTCCATCATAAGGAGATGAAGCAGATGCATCAATCTAGAAGAAATTGTGTTTGCAACATTTATTCCCTGGTGAATATTTTTCATATCAATAGTAGAAAAGTCCTTTCTTGTGACATTCCACCATTTCCATTGGAGATAATTTTTGGACCATAAATGTTTGTGTCAGAGCTGGGTGAGCCCCTATGTGAGGATGGTTGAGAACTGGAGCCCTCATGGGTGGGGCCTGAAGGATGGTCTCTGCTTCCTATGCTAATTGACATGCATACAACTAGGTAGTAGGATGATGCATGCTCACATGAGACCAAATGGCTTCCTTAAGTCGCTAATAAAATATTCCAGGTAAAATTCATCAAATAAACCCTTCATCTGGATATACAGCGGTTCAAATGTCGTGATGAAATATGTTATTGATCCATCTCGGCGCATCTTGGTGAGTCTACCAAAAAAATGTGATTCCCTATCAAAACGGGCACAAACTATTGTAGTGAACATGTTCCAATTGGGATTTCTCGGATAACATTTCTTATGCCACTGCCACCACTTCCATATTTCTTGATCCATGTACAAAACCCCTACATGGAGTTTGGTATCATACTCCCAAATATTATGGAGGGAGAAGTATTGTTCCATTTGAGAGATCCACTTTGCAGGATTGGATCCATCAGATGTATGCATGTCCACTTTGGGCACCTTATTCCAAGAGTGTGGAGAACCCCAAGGGGAGTGGGAGGAATGAGTATGTTCATAATGGGAATGTTGAGGGTCCTCTACATTGGTCTCTACCTGCCTGCCTTTCATGAATGGTGGCATGGTGTCCCAAAGTGATGCTTGGATTATTACAGGAATGGAGTCGATGATTGTTACTTGTGTGGAGTCCATTCAAGATTCTAAGTTGGAGATACTAGTATCGTTCTCTTCTTAGGTCTGAGCTTGGGTGGTTGGCATGGTAGCGACTTATGAGGTTTCATGCCAGAAATTGGGACCACAAAAAGTTAGATGTACTAGGGTGACTAGGAAAAATATAGGAGATGAATTGGATAGGTGTAAAATAAGGGTGTCTCAAAAAGGGGTGGGACCAAGGAGAAAAATGTATTAAAAGTGAAGGGTACCACTATGATCAAAATGAAGAGAGGAATGCAATCGACTAGGTTGCAAATAAGGGTGCTGATAGGTGGCAAAAAAATTTTTTTTACTCTTACGCATTTATACTCCAAGTTGAATAATACTACAGTGACTCAATGGCCAAATTATTAACAAGAAGAAATGTGTAGGAATTTCACAACCATAATGCAATAGACACAGTTTCACGACAATATATCTTATCGATTCTGTTGATTTTTCTGCCCTAAGGGTGAGGGTATTCAAGGGTTCTATAGACAAGGGTTTTCCTTGTTCTATAGCTCTCTAATATACATGCAGGGTCCAACAATAGTACTCGAACCAATATCTCAGGGCACCAACTAAGGAGGCTAGACCGTACCATTAGTCATACTACCTTACTACCCATGTACTAGAGAGTATCCTCCCGAGTGTTGTTCTTGGTGACACTATAGAAGTCAAGAGATCGATCGGTTTATCTACAGAGGGATTCAGTATGCCTAGGTCGATCTGTATACAAGTGGTGTATGATGCACTACCACTCTAAGGGGTACCAACAGGGGTTACAAGGGTGGCCAACATATTTTCCCTTAAAAACCACTTGTATTTCATGCATGTATGACTTCACGACCACGGGTTTATGCACGTAACGAAAGATATCTGTAGCTTAAATATGTTGGAATATGTCTCTAACTTGAAAAAACAATTTGCCCCACAAGTCGTGCCCTGAAAGATCTTTGATATGACTTGCAATATTCTAGATATAATATAATATGTAGAACAAAAATATTGAACAAGCAATAGTAGAACAACAATGATATATCCAGAACAATATTAGAACAATACCAAAATAACACCAAAAAGAGCACCTTTATTATTGATATAAATATTCACTTTCATCTTCAAGGGGGAAACCTCCAACAGAGAAGAGCTCTATTACAATAATATCCAAGACTAATACTCTTATTTATACTAATTATATCTTCTAAGGAAACTTCTAGAGGAAGATCTTTCTAGAAGTGGAAGCTTCTATTAGGTCTTCTTACATTGAATTATTCTCCTTTATTTATTAAGCCTTATTAAATAATGTCGGTCTTTATTACATAGAGAACATATCCTACTAACTAGTGACCCATGGAGAGGGGTTAGGATTAGATCCTAACGCGTTACAGGAGGGCAAGTTTAATCTGATGTGGTGAAATCCATACAATGTGAAGCTTTCCCTTCGGAACGGAGCGTACGCGTTGTCCGATTATGAAAGTAATGTGTTGTCAGAGCCTAGAAATGGGATCTACCTCAAGTGGTACTACTCATGAGACTTGATGCTCAAAAAAATTCCCATTGTAATTATTGTACATTGATAGTGTTTTTAGGGTTTTTCTTTTTTTCTCTTGGTTTCTTATAAGTGCTTCTTCTTGATTAGCATATTCCACCGATGTCTTTGGTCCATCTTGGGTTCATCTATAGTGCAAACCATCACATTTGGAACCTTGCTTCCACCACATAGGTGATTTATTCTCCTTTGGGCCAAGTGGTTTCATTTGGAGGCGCTTGTCTGGGGCCAATAATGAGTAATGTGTTCGAGTATAGATTCATGATCAAAATCCTAAGATATGTTATTTCACATGGTATCCTATGTTTAGAAGTTCATCTAGATTCCTAGTTGGTAGTGTCAGAGATAAATGGTGAATACCATGTGCATAATCCTTCACTTCTCTGATGATTCTTTCAGGTACGACTTCTAGAATGAAATTTTACTTATATTACGTATATCCATGTTTCTAGGAGTGAAAAGTTTGTGTCTGATGCATACGTTGATTATTTATTTGATTGGAATTTGTCACACATTTAACATGCAAAGGAACACATATAAATGTACAGAAACACATTTACACATAAGTAACAAAGGAAAAAGAGTTGTATATATTACTTCCATGTCCATTGAGCACAAAACATATGGATCTTAAGTTACAAAATTGGGCCTCTAGCCCTAAATGTCTATCTATAAGTTGATATAATACATAAGGTAAAATCTATGTTGAGGGCCCGACCCCCACATGTGTGTTCCTATAGCACACTACAACATTGGCCAACTGTCAGAAGAGACATACCCAAACTTGTGGTACACCAGTGACTTGTGTTTCATCTACTTCGAAAAATACTCAATCTAGACCATATGAATAAGGTGAGTAAGGTGGTACATATTTCTTGAGATGTTATGTAATGTCCTCTTCATATGTGTGGCATCCCTTCCTCTTTTTTCTTCATCACGCGCCATGTGTTGGTGATGCGTTCACCCCTCTAGAATGTTCAAACTGATATCTGCACATTCATGATTTTTTGTTATCGTTTATCCATGCCAAAAATATTTTCGGTCTACCTATTGAACTAAATACAAATTAAATACTTTGAAAATACAAAAAATTTATTACCAATATCACCCAGAACGACACAAGGGAAACAACCATATCTGGGTCTCTGGAAAAACTTATCCCTTCGTAGGGATAGTCGTCAATCATAATAATATGATGCTTCCATTGGTAAAAAATGGCATCATCATATAGGTTTGTGAGATGACCGCTTCCTAAGAATTTTATCAGGGTGAACCATCGCAGTGAGCATGCTTCAAGGATTCTATGGGGTGACATAAAGACTCATGGAATAATAGTTGGTACTCTTTCAAAAAAGAAAGAACATAGAATGATCCCATACCCGAAGTTCTTTTTCTTCCCATTCTTGCACTCTATGAGTTGAGTTTTCATACTATGTAGCAAAGACGTACTCCAGTCATATATAAATATATGTAAGCACTTAATAGAATAAAACATTTGTGGCCTCGATGCCTAGTGTATAGAGACAGATTCGACGATCCTGGTAATGGTCTACATGATGAATTGTAGAATCAGGTCCTCTATATTACAGATTGGGACTTGACTCCCAACCCATTGTGTCCCGGGGGTGAAATAAGACGCAATATAATCCTCAATGGTCATTACCAATTTTCCCCCCATGTCCTAAGGTTGACTAAGTCACCTCGTCCAGAGTGCCATGTGATGAATTAAATATCATCAACCTATAGTTTCAAATATTGACCATCCATCACGAATGCATCCACATCAGGTTCCCAATAACTGATCAAGAGTTATAAAAGTATTTTTTACGCCCGCATATTTGAGCACTCATAGAATTTTCTCAATCCACATAATAGGAGGGCTTCTAATGCCTCTAGATTGTCCAACATTTCTTATTCAATGTCTTTATGTTCCCTCTCTCTCCACTCAATTTCCATAGTGAAGTCTGCAAGACAAAATAGAGGAGTTAATTCTTCACTTTTTCAAAGGATGCGTACACATATGTGCTTTTCTCTTATGATAGTCGCACATGTATGTGTTTTTCATTAAGAAAGGGTGCATATAGGACTAGTTATATGCACCCCATGTCAAAGCATGGCATGGTTTAACCGGTCCCTTTTTGAAAGCTAAAAACGATAAATTAAAAATTGCATAAACTGAAGAAATCATGGATGAAAATGAAGAGGGAGGAGTCCTTGCTTACCTAGTTCTAACGGTATGTGATTCTGACTCCCGTAGCTCTAGTTTTGATCTTTAAAAGTTTGGAAAAAATTTCACAGAATTTACAAAAATTTGGTAAAAACTCACAATAAAATATTATTGAAGTCATTTTTTCATATTATAAAAAATGTTTTACCCACTTTTACATAGTTACATCGAAGGTGTATCTTTAAGGGAGAGTTCTTCTCAACCCTTTCCACATCCTACCGTATGGCTTGTTTTTTTAGTATACTTGACTATGATGAGTATGAAACTTCCTCTACGTATTCCTTTTCACCGACAACTCAACAGCCTCATAATCTCACGTTGCTAAAGTGAAGATATTTGTGACGGGTTTATTTATATTTACAAGGTAAATTTTTATTCAAACTCGTGTTATTTATGTTTTTACGTTGTTACTTGTTTTTACATGTTTTATTTATATTTTACATGTTTTTACTTAAGTTCTTATGTAGATGAGTATTTATTTATATTTATATGTTTTCAAGTGTTTATGTTGTTATTTTTTTATATGTTTTATTTATATTTTACATCTTGAGTTTTTATGTAAGTTAATGTTTTATAATATGAATGGAAAGTTAATATTTTATACTTTGGTATAAATGTTTTTAAGTAAGAAAATCTATGTATTATTTATATATTCATTTATTTGGTAGAAGGTAAATGCATTAATTTTTTCATTAATGTAGTGAAATATGATGTTTGTAGTGTATTTTTAACATAGTGAAATATGATGTTTGTAGTGTTTTTTTGAATTTCATAATTTCATGTCAATTTAAGAAAGGTTCATTTTTCACTAAATTTAATGTTATGTTAAGATTTGTATAAGAGTGAGAGAATTATATGTTTTTAAGTGTTTATGTTGTTACTTTTTTTTATTTGTTTTATTTATATTTTACATCTTGAGTTTTTATGTAAGTTAATGTTTTATAATATGAATGGAAAGTTAATATTTTATACTTTGGTATAAATGTTTTTAAGTAAGAAAATCTATATATTATTTATATATTCATTTATTTGGTAGAAGGTAAATGCATTAATTTCTTCATTAATGTAGTGAAATATGATGTTTGTACTGTCTTTTTAACATAGTGAAATATGATGTTTGTAGTGTTTTTTTGAATTTCATAATTTCATGTCAATTTAAGAAAGGTTCATTTTTCACTAAATTTGATGTTATGTTAAGATTTGTATAAGAGTGAGAGAATAAACTTAGTAAATAAACTAGAAATAACGTTGGTGTAGAAAAATGATTTATTAGTTACAAAACTAATATATAAACTCTATGACACCATGCTAAGGAAGTATTGCTATATTGTTTGAAATGCATTTTTATTTTAATCTATTTTCTATATAAGTAAAACTATTCAACCTTATGTTGATTGGAGAAAGAGAAATGACACTAAATATATTTAAATATTATACCTTGCATTTAAAAAAAAAATAGGATATAATAAACTTGCCTACTACCTAAATCGATCAATGGGAATGTCCAATAATTGAAGGGAAATTTTCATATTGATCTGGTTAATAACAATCATAGTACTTTGGCATAAACAAATACCACCAAGTGTTATCCAATAAGTAAATCCTATATGCCTTGCCTACTTTTTGATTGGATTTGTGAGTTGAGTCTCCCACATTGTCATCCTTATTGTTTCATCTACACATTTCCTTATCTTTATCTACTATTTTCAAAGATTGTTGCATTTTTTGTTTGTTAGTAATTTAGCATGGAAGCAATTATGTAAATTTGGAGATAATGACTATGGATTTTTTTTATTTTTTATTTTTTATCGTATTAATTTCTTGTGAGTGGAATAATGATCACATGGTACTCCATATTTCTTGTTTCATATTTGTGGAAGTATAATGGTATCACTGCATTAATAGAATGTTCCTCTATTGCATTCCTCCTCGCAACTACAAGATGTCCCTTCGCTTTATAATGCACAAACAAAACCACATTATTTGTTCTCATTAACCCAATGGAATAAAAGACACTTTTTACCCTTCTCAATCATTTTCATGAATCTCCTTATCGTATTCCCGACCTTTACCCTTAGTAGATAGATAGTGAACTAACTGGGAGAGCCAAAAATGTATAATAATCAATCGGCTTAATGTCATTACAAGTTGCTTACTTGCAAATAAATGGGGCTACTTATAACATAATGGTTCTCTTGTAGTGTTTCTTCCACCAATTTACAAATAACTAGAGGCAAAAATAAGCACAAAATCGAGAAAAATAGTTAATATAAGTTAGGAAACCAAAAATAAAAGTTATATCCATTAAACATTTGGACTTCAAAACATTTTGGAACATAATTGGACCTCGAAACGTTAGTGTAACATAATAAGCCACAACACATTATAAAAAAAAAACATGGTACTTTCCTTTTACAATATATCTACTTTATATTCTCTTCGGTGTTCCTTTTCCCTCCTTTGGGGGTATGCTAGTTTTTTCTATTTTTGTAGTTTAAAAACACCTAATGAACTAGTTGTTTTGGTATGAGATGAACATTTGTGTTGATATTTTTTAGGGAGGATATTTAGAATGGTGTTCTTATACCCGCTAGTCCAATTTTGTGACTATGTCAGGTAATGTTCCCATCACTAGCATATAGGGTAGGTTCATTCCGCCTTGCATTATGAATAATCAATGGCCTTTGATACATTCACCTTAGGGCCAACCCCACTTACTGGTGACACAATCCTTTCCAACTAATTTTAAGTGTCGTTTTGTTCATGGTAGAGCCTACCATCATGGGCATCCTAGATAGCATATTTCCTTGCAATCTAAATTTATGAGCGAAACAAAATGAAATACAGATCTATAACATTAACACAGATATACAGATAAGAATAACAAAGATACATTGGAACTTATATTCTATTCAATAAAGAAATCTGTTGAAACTATAAAATGAAGAATGAAAACAATCTTGCGTGAATGGTGGTAGCTAATCTTTGAGAAGAGATGAGGTGGCTACACGCATTCATCTGAGCAAATTAAAATGAGGCCTTCAGGCCTTTTTAGCATTAAGAAGTAAACAAAAAACCCTAGACATCCAAAAACCTAACCCTAGGAGATGAAGCACCAAAAGTCATGTGGGCCCCAATGGGGTAAGTTTGTACATCAACTTTCCAAGGTCATAATTTTTTCATTTATTCGTTAGTGTGACTGTGGTGGGCCAAAAAAACGTTGTTTAGGGCCTCAAAACGGCCTCATAAGTTTAGGACTCGAAAAACTAGAAAACAATTGCCAAGATGAAAATTGTAACTTCCAAGATGAAAGTTGTATGTGAGCTAGTTGGAAGAGGTGGGTAGCCATTGATATCCACCTGGATAAATCCTCCCTCCTTAGGAAGCAATGGTCTCCATTTCATTGAGTTCCCCCATCATATGACGAAATTTCTGCTGAATTTGGCCCCATGTGAGCCACTTTCCTTGGTGCAGGAGCTACCCCGCTTTGACAACATGATAAAGATGAAGCTTCTATTGGAAATCTCCCTTGATATGTGTGTCCACTATCTGATCAATGGATTCTTATTCCATGCATTCATGGTTGAGCTCTGTCGGTGTCAACTGTTCTTCTATCTCCGAGGTGTCCAATAAGGGTGGAAAGTATGGTTGAAGGAGGTCCACATTAAACACTGGGTGCAAACTAAGGAAGGGTGGAATGTTGAGCTCAAACTAATTCTCACCCACAACCTTGGTGATGGTGTAAGGTCCATAGAGGAGTGGATGAAGATTTCGATTGGGTCCTTTAAGATGTTATTTATGCAAGTGCAACCAAATTTTATCTCCCACCTGAAACTTGTGTGGCACCCGATGTTGATCATGGCGCTTCTTATACTTGGCATTATACTTCTGCAAAATATCTTGAACCTATTGGAGGATGTGTTGGATTCGTTCAATGAACCGGGTGGATTTTTCAGCTTCGGTTTGTGCATGGGATGATTCTTCCTGTGTGGATGTAAGGGGTAGTGCAACATCCATGGGAACCAATGGTTGAAATCCCAACCCCACCTAAAAGGGAATGCGGTCAGTTGAGCTATGTATGGCTCTGTTGTAACTATGTTGAACATAGGGAAGACTCTCATCCCATGTGCGTGGATTCTTGTAATTGTACATGTGAAAGATATGCATAATTATCATGTTGAAGACCTCAGTTTGGCCATCTGTTTGGGGATGGAAAGTCATGGATTTGGTGAGCTTGGTGTCTAGTCATGATTAGAGGCTCGACCAAAATGTGCTAAGGAAACGACTGTCCCAATATGAGAATATGGTTTGTGGTATCCCAAAATGTACCCACACTCATTCAAAGAAGAGCTTGGAAATGGCCTCTATTGTGATGCTCTTCTTCTAGGAAACCATAATCGCTATTTTTTAAAATCTACCAACAACCATGAAAATATAGTTACTTCCTAGCTTGGTTGAAGGAAGGGCTGACATGTAGTCCATAAAGATGGATTCCCAAGGTCTATCAGGAGTAGGAAGAGGAGCGTACATGACTTATTTCTTAATGTATGGCTTGGCAATGGCACATGATGTGCATGACCTGATATACTTGCTGACATCCTGTCGAAGTTTCTACCAATAGAGATGTTGTTGCGGCACTGACACTATCTTTTCAACACTGAAGTGTCCTACCACCCAACTGTAGTGATCTTCCCAAATCATATTTGTGCACTCTCTTGATGGAACAAAGAGATGGCCTAGATGGCACAACAACCCGTCCTGAAGATGAAAATCAGTGACAGTTGTGTTTGTTCCCAGTGTTGAGATTTTATGTAATTTCGAAAGTTATCCCTAAGAGTAATTGTATTGGTAATAACCTCGAGAAGGTTGACTTGATAAGTCATTGTGAAAGGGTTTATTAATAAGTTGTGTCTTTTAGGTATTTTAGAGTATAAAGAGATGTTATATCGAGTCATATTGAAATTACTCATTGAACATAAGTACAATAGAGTAGTGTGCACTTCTCTAGGAGGCTATTCTTGGTGTATGTATGATTCTCTTTGGTAATGATTTCATGAAAGATAATTCTATGACATTGTACATGTTGGAGGAATATATACTAAGGAAAGTTTGCAGGGTTTTCTCCCCCTTGAGGGTTTCCCTGAGGATACATCTTGTTGTTCTATGGATATCTATCTTTTAATTGTGATCCTTTTGCATATTAAATAATAATAAAAGAATATACAATATTGTCTCATATGAAAATCCAACATGGTATCAGAGCAGGACTGGACCTGACTCCCTCATAAGAGGGCCCAAGGAAATGGGACCTATGAGATTAAGAAGGTAGATAGTTCGAGTGAGTGAATTACTATTATGTATGAAGTAGATTGTTTTTCCATCAGAGAGATATAATCAACATGTAAAGGACCTGGACATTTCAAAGGAATCAGTGACAAGGGAAATTCCTTCGACACTACTCTTCATGTTTCACATAGTGTCGCTAACTGCTTGGAAAATGGAGATCATTATTCACTCTCCCTTCCTCCGATCATGGATGGTGATAATTCAAGTCTTTAGAATTTTCCACATGCAGTGAATGGAAATGGATCGGATCCAATGAAGGGGACATATGGGAGTGTTGCATGGAAGGAGAGAGTAGATAATTGGAAAGAGAAGCAATATAAGAAAACTAGCAGCATCAAGGATGGCATATATGACCCAGATGAAGCCAATAATATAATGATGGTTGGAGCCAAATCAAGAAAACCTATTTCACGTAAGGCATCGATCTCATCCAGTAGAATCACTCCCTACAAAATTCTTATTATGATACTTTTGGTAATTCTGGGATTCTTCTTCTACTACCGATTAATGAATCCTTCCAAGGACGCACTAGTCCTTTGGTTGACCTCTGTTATCTTCAAGATATGGTTATCCTTCTCCTGGATCTTGGATCAGTTTCCCAAATGGTTTCCCATCACTCACTAAACCTATGTAGATATATTATCTATGAGATACAATATGGAAGGAGAGCCTTGCATGATAACGTCGGTTGATGTGTTTGTGAGTACGGTGGATCCACTGAAGGAGAATCCTCTTATTCCAATGAATATTTTTCTATCTATCCTCATCGTGGACTACCCCATTGACAGGGTACTGTGCTATGTATCAGATGATGAAGCATCGATGCTCATGTTTGATTCATTGACAGAAACCTCATAGTTCTCCCAGAAATCGGCTCCAGTATAGAGCCTTGGGTGTAAATGTTGATGAACCTGCACAAATAAGATCTAGCTAGAAAAGGACATACATAGTTTGCATAAAAATGAGAAAAGATAGAAATGAGAGAGAGAGAGAGAGAGAGAGAGAGAGAGAGAGAGAGAGAGAGAGAGAGAATCAAATAATTGTATTAACTGTATTCCACTCTCAAAGAGTGAATAGTTTACAATAGATATAGGTTACATGAGTAACTAAATGTGGCATAGTAGTGATATAGAGAGATCTAGAAACTCAATGGTAGACATTGGAGTGAACTTCCACCTAGTCCTATTTAACTGATCTATGCAATCATCAGTTAACTGAGTCACTACTTCCACTAGTCTAACTAAGTGTAATTGAGTGTAACTGACTCTAAACTGAAGAGGAACATCCTATTTTGTAGGGGAATATTCTCTAGAGAGAATATTTGAAAGTTCGGAGGAAGTGCCCCTGAGCTTTTTTTTCCTCAGGAAATGTGTCACATTTTTTCCTCGTTTTTCATTTCGCCTCAATTTTCGTGTCCATTGTTGGGTGGTTTTTCAGCACATGTTTTTTTTCCGATGGTTTTCTATTTCTGTTCAAGGAATTAGGGTTGTTGATTAATCTAGGTCATTGGGTTAGGGTTTTGGATTTCGTTGGCTCCTATATGTACATTGTATTGTAAACAATGTATCATTATAAATGAATATAGAATATGTTGGTTTTCCCAGTTTAGGTTTCCAGGGGAAAAATATATGTGTAATGTGTGTATTTTCCATTGTATCTTTTCTGTTCTTTTATTGAAAATCTATTTGCAGTAAAATATTGTACAAGGTTAAAAACTACATTTGGTATCAGAGGTTTGTTGGCTTTAGGGGGACACCTTTGTGGTCAAGGGTTTGTCTCGAGATTTTGATAATCCTTGTTATAGTGGGAGATCGGTGGTATTGATTTTTAGGGTGAAAAGAAATGGCGAGGAGTTCAAAAATGGAGATCGATAAGTTTAATGGGAAAATTTTTTAGCTATGGAAGCTCAATATGGAAGATTTGTTGGTGGACAGAGATCAATGGATCGTGGTGGATCTAGGTACCACATCTATATAAACTTCAACAGATGATTGGAAAAATTTGGATTGGAAGGCAAAGAACACAATCTGATTGTGTCTTTCAGATTCAATATTATTGAATGTGTTAGATGAAGATACAACCAAATATTTATGGGATAATTTGGGGAATTTGTATCAGCCTAAGTCCATAGTAAATAATTTTTCCTGAGAAAGCAGTTGTATAACCTGAGGATGAGAGATGGAGAATCAATGCCAGAGAATTTGAATGCCTCTAATATTGTGGTAAGTCAGTTAGTATCTGCTGAGATTAAAATTTTAAATGAAGATAAGTGTATTAGTTTACTGTTCTCTTTACAAGACTCACGGGATAGTCTGGTTGTGGCCATAGGTAGTAATACAACTTACTTGAAGTTTTATGAAGGGGTCTCATCCTTGTTGTCGAAGGAGATGAGACAAAAGAACATGGAAGGATAGATCACAGATGCATTTTTTACAAGCAAAAAATCCCAGGAAAGAAATAGATCAAACTCCTCAAGTGGGAGATCTAAGTCTGAGGGTAGATATAAATGTCCTGAAAATTTTGTAAAAGTATGTTGGAGATGTGGAAAAAAAGGGCACTACAAGACGCCGTGTAGATCCAAAATTAAGAAAAAGAAGAGATCTGAAGAAGCTACTTCTATAGAAGAAAATACCTCCAAGGAAGAAGAAGGGGATGTGTACTTGGATTCTTCAAGCACACATGCATATCATGAGGCATGGTTGGTTGAATCGGGTGCATCCTTTCATATGACTCCCCATAGGGAGTGGTTTGTGAATATGAAAGGTATGATGGAGGTAATGTTTTCCTAGGTGATGACTCGACAACCAGAATCATAGGACGAGGAAAATTCAAGTTGAGGCTAATAGATGGAAGGATTAGAACACTACTTGGTGTTTTGTACATCCCAGGTTTGGATATAAATTTGATTTATGTAATCAAAATAGACGATGCAGGGGTAAAAACAATATTCAAAAAGGAAACCTGCAAGATGGTTTCAGGAGCAATGGTGTTGTGGAAGGGAGTTCAGTTTCAAACTCTGTATAAGATGCAAGGAAGCACTATTAGTGATGGGTTTAATAGTTCTAATGTTCATGATATTGGAGTTGAAGAAGAAATAACTCCTATAGTCTCTAGAGAAAAGGTAGTGATGTGGCATCAAAGATTGGGGCATATCGGAGAGAAGGGTCTTCAAATACTACACGATAAAGGTATGGTTGAAGGTATGTCTAACTGATCTCTAGATTTTGATTTCGGTGAAAATTGTGTATATGGGAAGCATAATCAGGTAAGATTCCCCTCTGGTGCAATGAGGGTAGAAGGAATTTTACAACTAGTTTACAGTGATGTGTTTCGACCTGTGTGAGTTCCATCATTGGGAAAATCTATGTATTATGTCTCATTTATAGATCACTTCTTGAGGAATACTTGGATATATTTCCTCAAGAAGAAATATGAAGTGTTTGACAAATTTAAAGTGTTCATGGCTCTTGTTGAGAATCAAATAGAGAAAAGAATTAAGGTGTTGAGGACAAATAATGGCGGAGAGTTCTGCGGGAATGAATTTGAAATTTTTTGTAAGAAGTATGGTATAGAAAGGAAGAAGACTACTCCATATACACCTCAATAGAATGGAGTTTCAGAAAGGATGAACATGACATTGATTAAAAAATCAAGGTGCATGCTCAGTGGTGTCGGGTTAGGGAAAGAATTCTAGATAGAGGCAATGGGTACTTCATGTTACCTGGTCAATAGGTCACCCTCATCGATGTTGGATGACAAGACTCCACAAGAGGTATGGAATGGTAAGAAACCTTCTCTCACACATCTCAAGGTATTTAGTTGTGAGGCCTATGTTCATGTTCCAAAGGAAAACAAGAGTAAGCTAGATAAGAAGGTTGAAAATTGTATCTTTATTGGGTATAAATATGGTCTCAAAGTTTATAAGCTTTGGAACCTAGAAAATAAGAAGGTTATGTATACCCGAGATGTGGTATTTATAGAAATGAAGGATGTTGTTAAACAGGAGGTCCTGTCAAGTAAGGAAGAACCAGAGAAAATATAGTTTGATTTAAAGGATGGTGAATCAGACTCTATAGAAGAACATGAATCATAAGAAGAAGATCCTCATACTCAAGTATTGAGGAGATCGGTTCGAGAGAGAAATCTACCAGAAAGGGATACTCCATCAGATTTCTCTTCAAATTTGTCTTTGTATATTACTGATTATGATCCTAGAATTGTGAAGGAGGTTGTAACACCCCTGTTTCCCCCAATTTGTAATTAATAATAGAATAGGAATTACCATGATAATACATGAGGAAAATGTAAATGTATTATTGTTTGAGTTTCCAATAACTGACTGTGGGGGTGAAGCCTTGAAAGTACTGGCAATGATATCACTAGAGGAAGAATGTGAAAACCATACAAGAGGGTTCATATATAAAATAACCCCAAATCTTCATGATAAGGATGAAAAACCTCCTTCAAATCCCAAGGAAAGGAAAGAAGTAAATGAAGAAAGAATGGTGGTTGAATCACCAACCACCCCCCATTAATGGAAACATGGGATGTCAGCCTGAAGTACTACAGGGACCTGCAAACCTGAGTTTCCTTCTAACAAAAGGAACAAGATAGGTCGGAGAAACCATCCAAGGTAAGAGGGACAAAGAGGAGAGGAGAAGGACACATAAGACGAGAATGGGAGCTCGCAAGGGAGAGGCGCGAAGCTCTCCAGCAGATCACGAACAGTCTCGAGCTTGATGCCGAATACCATAAAAGAAACCTCGCCGAGGCCAAAAACGAGTGAGAAAGCTCCAAGTTACAGAAAACATGACCTGAACAGAAAATAAAACAGTGAGAGAACCCTCGAGAAGAGTGAGAGTTCCCTGGTGATATCATGGCTTGGCACGGGGGTGGCCAGAGTGATAATATTGAATGCCTTTGAGCCTATGGTCGGGTGGAAGGACGAACACCCACAGTCATTTGGTTGGTGACAACCTGTAATAGATAAGTGATTTCTTACTCAGTGTAATTTAGCTGTAACTGGGCATGAATTTGGTTATACGGTGTATGTTTCAGGAATTGTGCTTGATTTCTGAATGGATATACTATGTCTCTTTCCTTACTGCTTGGCAATATAATTAGGCAAGTAAGAGATTATATGGATAGGACATGATTGGTACTCGTAAATACTTGTGTCCTGAGGCGGCTTGAGTTAGAGCCACGAACGATGAGTTTGTCGACCTTAGGCATAGTCTCATGTACACATGCCAACCTTCCTAGTTGTCTAGAGTCCCTTGGAGGATGAATTTTGTTAAGCTCAGGAGAGGTAGTGTAGTTATGTACAAGCCCCCTGTGAGGCAAGTAGAGACTGAGACTCACTCAAGTCCTAGACTTGTCGAATGAGCGCAAGGAGTGTGCGGAAGACTGTTCTAAGATTCAAGCTTAGGAGGAAGAGAAACAATAGCCCTTAGATCAACTGTAGAGTGTGGATCTGGACCATTGAAATCCTACGTCGAGACACATAGGATAGGATGCAAGAGGAGAGGATCTGAACAGACGGTATAGAACCGTCAGATCTGGAGCGAGGACCGACAGTCGTTGGACCTAGAGATAGGCGCACGAAAGAAGTCCCGAAATCACTTCAACCATTGGATCGTTGGAGGACAGGTGGCGAACATCCGAAAGCCATCGGGGTTTCGGAACTTAGGCATATAAGGGTGGTGAAGAATGAGGATTCGCAATCACCGAAATCGAAAGGGTTATTCTGGATCATTGGATCCAGGGTGACATGTGGTAGAGATCTAACCCATCGTAGTTTCGGCATCTGGGATACCTAAAAAGGAAAATCTCTTGTACTTATCAATCACGAAATACCGACTTGCAAAACCCCGAAGTGAGTTTAGAGGATATATGGTTCGAAGTTTCGGCTCCTGGGAAACCTAAGTGGGAGACCTCCTGTCTATGCATATCCTGAAATCCCAACTTGCGAAACCCTGAAATGACATAGTGTGTCTAGAGTTTGGATGTTTCGGTGTTTCAGCACCCGGGAGACCCAAGGGTCAGTTACCTTGTACTCGTCGGTCGCGAAACCCCGACTTGCGAAACCCTAAAATAATAATAGTGTGGATAAGTCTTGATGTATCGGTATTTTTGCACCTGGGATATCTAGAAGCAAGTCCTTGGTACACGCCAATCCCAAATTCCCGCCTTGTGAAATGTCGATACGGCTTAGCGCATGTAGATTTGGTTTTTTGGTGTTTCGGCACATGGAAAACCAAAGGGTATGAACCCCTCATCCTCTTCTACCGCGAAAACCCAGTATGCGAAACTCCAAAAGGTGGGATGCCAGGTTTTAATCCAAGGCATTGTTAGATGTGACAAACTGTTGGTCCCTTTCAGATTTCGACACTTCGAGAGACGAGAGAGCAGAGGAACACATGCATCGCAATTTCCCGAATTGCGAAAGATGGAAACACCTCTCCGGTAAGGCCCATGGTCATAGCCAATGATCACATGGGTAAGGATAAGGGATGGTAGGGTCTACATCAGGCCCCATAGGAATTCGGGGATTCTGTTCCTCGGTGAAAGGAAGGAAAAAGCCGAAAAATATTAGTTCCCATAGTGGGTGTGTGACAAATTGGTATCAGAGCATGGTTACAACACTTGGCCTTATTGGGCTCATGTATAAGCTGCGTAAGGAGATGTTGTTATCTACATTTATGCCTTGAGGAGAAGGGTTGTAGATTGAACCTATGATTTTGGGATTTCTTGTTGAATTCCAACAAAGGAATTATATTGTTCCTTTGTCAAATTGATAACTACTCTTATAGGAGTAGGAATGCACTGATCAGTATTACTGATAAGACCTGAGTGTGAATAACAGAGGTGGAATAAATTGTTCTATGAAGTTGCACTAGCTAGAAAAGGGACATGAACTGAGTTGTTATGTTATAGTGTGACGATGGCTACCTACTAAAGCAGGTAGAGTCTCTTGCAATTGAGATGGCTAGTTAGGTAAGAATTAAGATCCAAATGAAGAATTCATTCATGATTTGGGAAATATGGTAAGGACTGGTAGGATCCTTAGGAAGTTATGATTACTGCATTATTAAAAGACTAAACTCTGAGCCTATAACTCCTCACGATTGAGAGGACTGATGAAAATATGTTGGGTCAGATTACCTGACCTATAATGGTTAGGATCGACAACAAGGATAATCTGTTTGAGCAAGATTAAGAGGAGTCCTTTGGGACTGTTGCTAATTCCCAAGAGTGACTCTTCTTGGTTGTTCCCATAAAGAGAGGGTAATATCCATATGAGTTATGACTATGAGATTAGTCCTGTAAGTAAATTAAAATCTCAGAAGAGATAGCGAGAGAAATCTTTCAGAAAAGAGTTTTGAAGATTGGATAGGATCGGGAGTCAAGATCCATTCAGAAAGAACCGAAATGTTTCAAGTTGTTCGATCTCAGAGAAGTAGCGCACTAGTTAGTTGTGAGGAGATACTAGAATTTTTCAAAACCAAAGGACTTGGGATAAGCAATGATAAATTCACAAAAAGATCATAGCCCTTGATCAAGGAGCAATCTGGACCATTGATCGTCTAGAGAGAATTTCGCAATTTTGGATACCGGGATTCTGAAAGGTAAGAGTTTGGGAGACTAGAGGTCCCGGGCCATGAAGTCCCGAAAGCATTGGGACCATTCATCACTAGAGGAAAAGTGGTGGAGGATTGAGGTTTCAGGAAAATTCCTGAAGGGATCCATTTTGACACTCCTAGTACCAGGGATACGAAGGGCAAGAGTTCGGAACTCTTGACCACCCCCCCCCAAAACGCTGAAAAAGGATCAAGGTTGTAGGATGTCGATTGGATCGTGACTATTGATCTCTCAATCGTGACACACTGGTATTTAGGGTACTGGGAAGTCAAAGGAGTAAGGACCGAGCAACCCTTGCATCACGGGATCGCAAAAATCAAAATTCCGAAGGCGCTGAAGGGACGCTATCGGAAGTCAACATTTCAACATACCGGGATTCAGCATTTTGGAAGTCCTGGAGACGAGGAATTCAAACTCTCAGGGATGAAAACCCTGAAGTCTCAACAACGCAACACAAAGAGGAGTGGGGCTATGGTCATATCGGGATATCGGGAATCGGTATTTTAGGAATCCCACAGACGGAAAGTCAGAATTCTTTACATCGGGAGTTTCGAAGTCGCGAAACGCGACGAACCGAGGAGACACCTCCCTGGAGGAGAAATTCAAGAATCGACATTTCGGCATTTCATAGGTCAACATTTCGGCCTATCGGGTTTCGGGGAATCGAGGAACCAGAGTTCCTTGCAATAGAAATCCTAAAATCGTGAAATGTGAAGCACCTTTTAGTTCGGATCGTGGTCACCGCTGATGGTCACATGAAGAGAAGGCGTGAACCAGTATGATGAATACTTAGTTGTGTTAAATCGTACTTGAGTGCATGAGGTTAATGCATTGTGAAGCTTCATAATAGGAAGCCTGATATTAATACCGGTAAGGTATGAATGATATTAAACGTGCAATTAATGCACATGTATGATGTAAAATTATAAGTATACTAGAGGTCCAATATGATTTCCTTGATAAGTGAAACGTGAGGCAAGAATTACACTTGCCAAAATTGAATGAATACCATGGATACATAGTTGAATCCGTTCTAAAGAGTCACGAAGGTTCCGTCTTGAATGATAGCTTAAGGGGAATGTACTCCATTCCCCCAAGAAAAGCCAGTGCAATTAAATGAAAGAGTAAATGAGTGAGGATGCTCTGATGTCATGGTAAGAGGCAAATTTTTATTCCTTTGAAGATCACATGAGAAGGACTGTGAACAATCCTGAGATGATTGATTTTAAAAAAAAATATGGAAATGTATGTAGGCTATGAAATATACCTACGATAGCTACATACATGCTTAGGATTATGAAAGTGGTTAAGTACATCATAGATGTAAGTTAACAAAGATGCATGTTTATATTCCTTAAGGGGAATATTTGGTAGACCACTAAAAGGCCGACTCAAGGTTAAGGCCATCACAAGTGGTGATGGATCTGCAACTAGGAAGTTGCATGTTGAAGGAGTTTCCAGTGGAGGAACTGTATAAGGTCTCTGTCAGAAGAACAGAGTCACAACCCTGATAATTGTTGAAGGTTGGACAATGGGCTGCAAGGCCTGTCCATGTATAAGAATCCTGGATTACATTTTGAAAGAATCATGTAAGTAATAGAAGACTAATAACTGAATATTAACCATTCTGATAACAGAATGGAAGAGTGTAGGATGCACATGTTTATGATTCATTATGAGAAAAGAGTTGCTACTAAAGCATGTTGAAGTATCCTAAGAGTTAGGATGATCCTAACCCAGGGTTGTTGTTAAGGTCCTAATCCACACATAGGTAGATCAATGTATTTGGATGTAATAAAGGTCAATATTAATAAGGCCTTTCAATAAAATAGAATAAGGAAGATGTAAGAAGACCTAATAGAAGCTTCCACTTCTAGAAGGATCTTCCTCTAGATGCTTCTCTTAATAGACATATTTAGTATAAATAAGGGTTGAGAGTATGAAAACCCTAGCTTGGAGATTATTGTAACAGAGCGTTGATCGACTAGAGGTTGCCCCCTCGAAGAGGCCTGTGAACATTTCTTTCTGAATCAAAGTGTTATTTCAGTTGTTGTTCTCATATTATTTCTATGTTATTGTGGGGATTATGCTGGTTATATTACTGTTATTTTTCCATTTCTAGCATTTTATTTTTGTTCTGTGTATTTATTATATTTGGTATCTTGCAGCTGCTCAGAAAAAGAGCAGTTGTGGAAACCAATATGGTTGGTAAGAGGCCAGTAAACTCCTGAGTATGATTGAATGAATAAATGGGTATGTTTAACTGATACGGCTTTGTTGAAGATGTGGTTAAGGAAAGGCAGTGAGACCTTAGAGATAACTTGACTGGGATGAAAAGTCCTAGGCGATGTAGAAAGAATTGGAAGAAGGGGACAGCCCTCAATTCTTTCCTTGCTATGCATTACGTTCTATGGGATGAGAAAGCTAGTACATTGATGAACGCAAATGATTTGACACCATAATAATGATGGCTGTAATGCTGTGAAAGAAATTGAGAACTATTGTGTTACACTCATGAAAAACATTAAGGATAATGTGATGAAGTGCATACAGATATGCTAAACATGCCTGAAAATGTTTTTATTAATTAAACGCTATTCATTTTAATTTACATGACGATTAATGTGCCTATGGTGTATGTCATGTGTAGAAAGGAATAATATTATTACTGTTGACGAAGACAGTTGTCAATAATGAACAACCTCAACCAGAGGGTGACCATGGAAAGGCTGTGGTTGAAAGGTTGTTGATGGGACTATAAAAATCCCACTAAAGCACTACTGATAAGGTAGAGAATAGAGAAAGGGTGATAGCAGCCAAGAACTGATATAAAGATATTTGTGCCTGTGTGGAACAGGGTATGAAGGGATTTGGTAAGAACCCCTTCTGAAATATTTTATTATTGCATGTTATATCTGAAAATTGAAAGGGCAGTTGTATGCCTTGGATACCCAAGTAAGGTATGACTCAGGAAGGAGAACCTGAATGATGGAGGTATGAACCTCTGGTAGTAAACATTGTTTGTAACCCTTGGAAGAATTCATAAACTAATATGTCATGAATACATGGACAATCAAGGAATGTGTAAATACATTCATGTGAAACTTTTGAGTTCGTGTGTACTGATTTGGGATCATGATCGACCTATAGCAGGCAGTATGGTCCTGCTGTAAGAATGAAAGAAAAAAGAATAAACCATATGGGGAAGAGGTTGGTTAAATTCCAACACCCCATGGCAAAGAACCAGTCATAAAGTGTGGCGAACTTGAATAACAATACAAGAGTGCATTGGGTATGAATGTGTCCAGGGATAGTGGCACATTTTTTAAAACCCTTTGAAATGTTGAATTACGTTTTGAATATATATATACATGGAAAATATAACAATTTGATTGGCTGATTGAAGAATGAATTGTAGGAAGAAGAGGGTCATGGATATGGTAGTAAAGTAATCCCATAGGAAAGACAGATTTCCTGTTGAGCCAAACTGCAAGGAATGGTATTTCCTTTTGAGAAAGTGAATCTAATTGTTAGTACGCACCATTCTGAAATTGTTGTGACGATGTTGTAAAGGTGAAATAAAATGTATGTGCATGAGAACCAACAATTTGATTAGTTGATGAATGATTGCAGGAAGAAGGAGTCTTGGATATGGCAATGTTGTAAGCCCATAAGGAAGACTGATTTCCTGCTGAGCTAAAATGTTATGGGAAGAAAAGTCCCATGATTATGAATCAGGTTCCTGTGCAGAACAAATATGAAAACAAATTATGGAATGGGAAATCTGTAGGTGACAAATTTGCAATAAAATTCTGAAAGTTGGAATTTATAATGATGTCTCACGAATGTTGTATACATGTGACACAGGTGAAGAGAAAAGATCTGTCCAGGAGGAACAGATGAAGGCTGTCAAAGATGAAGATGATAAAAAGAAAATGGGATACTGTTGAGCCATGAAAACCCCGTAATAAGCCATGATTGCCTGAAAATTATTGTGTTGAGGTAACACAAGCCGAGGTACGCCTCGTCAAAGCAAGTCTGAACGACACCTCGACTGTAAGACTCGATAGAGTCTCTAAAATTTTCCTGTGCGAGAAAACCTTGGCAAGGAAATATGGATCGCCTGAGAGACTGTATAACAGTGAAGGGGATGCCTGAGCCTGGTCCTGGAGGGTGAGTGATCGCAAGGAAGAGGAGATCTTAATAATTCTTGTAAACTATTGGGATCATGCACACAATGGGTAGTTTCCCGTCTGGAAAAACCTTGGAAAGGAAGATAAAATCATGATAGCTCTTGTGAACTATTGAATTGGAATCATGCACCCAATGGGTACATCAAGGAAAGTGATGAGCATGGATAACAAAACTACCATGTGGATACAGATCCACAAACTACACAGATAAGTACTGTGCTAGAATATGAATTTTCCTTTTTAATTTGGAACAATAGTAAGATGTTTTCACACAAAATTGTGATTAATGTGCTTGTTGTCCAAGAATTATTGAAGGCAGGTGACAAAGACTAAGATTCTGAAAGAGGACCTGACCAAGGATGAAGGTCAAGACTTCTGAAGTGGCCAAATGAGAAAGGAATCACAGGTGTTTTGAGATTCCTAAATACTTGTATCCTGATTGGTATTCATAAATACTTGTGTCCTGAGGTGGCTTGAGTTAGAGCCACGAATGGTGAGTTCGTCGACCTTAGGCATAGTCTCATGTACACATGCCAACCTTCCTAGTTGTCTAGATTCCCTTGGAGGATGAATTATGTTAAGCTCAGGAGAGGTAGTGTAGTTATGCACAGGCTCCCTGCAAGGCAAGTAGAGACCGAGACTCACTCAAGTCCTAGACTTGACGAATGAGCGCAAGGGGTGTGCAAAAGACTCTTCTAAGAGTCAAGATTAGGAGGAAGAGAAACAACAACCCTTAGATCAATTGTAGAGTGTGGATCTAGACCATTGAAATCCTACGTTCAGACACACAGGATAGCGCACAAGAGGAGAGGATCTGAACGGACAATATAGAACCATCAGATATGGAGTGGGGATCGATAGTCGTTGGACCCAGAGATAGGCGCACGAAATAAGTCCCAAAATCACTTCAATCGTTGGATCGTTGGAGGACAAGTGGCAAACATCCGTAAGACACCGGGGTTTCGAAACTTAGGCGTACAAGGGTGGTGAAGAACGAGGATTTGCAATCACTTAAATCGCGAGGTTTATTCTGGATTGTTGGATCCAAGGTGACACATGGCATAGATCTAACCCATCAGAGTTTAGACATATGGGATACCTAAAAAGGAAAATCTCTTGTACTCGTCAATCGCGAAATCCCGACTTGCGAAACCCTGAAGTGAGTTTAGAGGATATATGGTTCGTAGTTTTGGCTCCCAGGAAACCTAAGTGCGAGATCTCCTGTCTGCGCATATCCTAAAATCCTGACTTGAGAAACCTCGAAATGACATAGTGTGTCTAGAGTTTGGATGTTTCATTGTTTTGGCACCCGGGAGACCCAAGTGTCAATTCCCTTGTACTCGTCGGTCACGAAACCCCAAAATAATAATAGCACGGATAAGTCTTGATGTCTCGGTACTTCGGCACCTGGTATATCTAGAAGCAAGTCCCTGGTACACGCCAATCCTGAATTCTTGATTTGTGAAATGTCGACGCGGCTTAGCACATGTAGATTTTTTTTTTCGATGTTTCTGCACCCGGAAAACTGAAGGGTATGAACCCCTCGTCCTCTTCTACCGCAAAAACCCAGTACACGAAACTCTGAAAGGTGGGATGCCAGGTTTTAATCTAAGGCATTGTTAGATGTGACAAACTGTTGGTCCCTTTCGGATTTCGGCACTTTGAGAGACAAGAGAGCAGAGGAACACATGCATCGCGATTTCCCGAATCGTGAAAGCCGGAAACACCTCTCTGGTAAGGCCCGAGGTCATATCCAATGATCACATGGGTAAGGATAAGGGATAGTAGGGTCTGCATCAGGCCCCATAGGAATTCGAGGATTCTGTTCCCCGGTGAAAGGAAGGAAAAATCTGAAAAATATTAGTTCCCGTAGTGGGTGTGTGATAGAGGCAGTGGATTTAGAGTATTTAAAGATCTGGAAAAAGGCCATGGATGAAGAAATGAAAACCTTGGATAACAATGAGGCTTGGGATGTAGTGGAGTTTCCAATTGGAAGAAATCCCACTGGAAGAAAATGGGTATTTAAAAAGAAGCTAAATGCATGTGGAAAAGTGGAGAAATAAAAAGCTCAGTTAGTAGCAAAGGGTTATTCCCAGGTTGAGGGAATTGATTTTGGTGAGATATTTTCTCTTGTTGCCAAGTTAAATTATATAATATTTATGTTATATATTGCTACTGCATTTGATTTTGAAGTAGAAAATATGGATGTGAAGACAAAATTCCTACATGGGGATATAGAAGAAGAAATCTATATGAAGCAACCAAAAGGCTTTGTTGTTAAGGGAAAGAAGGAGCTAGTATGCAAGCTGAAAAAGTCCATGTATGGTTTAAAACAATCACCAAGGATGTGGTCTCAAAAATTTAATACTTATATGTTGGGACTTGGCTTCACAATAAGCAAAGAGGATCATTGTGTGTATTTTAAATTAGTTGGTGATCATTTTATTTATTTAGTCTTGTATGTGGATGACATGTTGCTGATAGGAAACAACAAGGAGATTATCCAGGATGTGAAAACTCAATTTTCCTCTAAACTTGACATGACGGATCTTACTGCTTCAAATTTCATTTTGGGAATGGAAATGAAAAGATATCGGAAAAAGAGGAAACTTTGGTTAAATCAGAGAAAATATGTCGAGACAATATTGCAGAGGTTTAATATGCAGGAATGTAAACCGGTCAAGGTCCCTATTCATGTTGGTGTAAAGTTATCTGTGGATCAGTGTCCCAAGACACATGAAGAGGAGGAGGACATGTCTTGTGTTCCATATGTGAGTTTAGTTGGAAGTTTGATGTATGAAATGGTCTATACTATACTGGACATTGCACATGCAATGGGAGTTTTGAGCAGGTGTATGTCAAAACCAGGGAAGGAGCATTGGACAACAGTAAAAATGGTTTTCAGGTATTTGCGTGGCACTGCTAGCTATGGATTGTGCTAAAAAGGAAGACTAGTATTGGAGAGAGTGTTGGACATACATGGATTTGTGGATGCAAGTTGGGCTGGAGATCTAGATCGTAGGAGATCTACAAGCGGGTATGTGTTTAACCTGTTTAGAGGAGCAATCAGTTGGATGAGAAAAAGACAAGATGTAGTGGCACTTTCAACTACAAAAGATGAATACATGGCAGCCACTCGTGGAAGTAAGGAATAATTGTGGTTACAAAGATTGTGTTCAAGTATTGGGTTGGTACATCAAGATATAAGGATATATTGTGACAGTCAGGGTGCAATTTTTCTGGTGAAGAACTCGACTTATCATTCAAAGACAAAGAAAAAGAAGGGATTTGAAGAAGATCCTTCTACAAAAGAAAAGAACTCCAAGGAAGAGGGAGGGGATGTGTACTTGGCTTCTTCAAGAACACATGTAGATCATGAGGCATGGTTGGTTGAATTGGGTGCATCCTTTCATATGACTCCCCACATGGAGTGGTTCTATGAATATGAAAGGTATGATGGAGGTAATGTTTTCCCAGATGATGAATCAACAACCATAATCATAGGATGAGGAAAATTCAAGTTGAGGCTCATAGATGAAAGGATTAGAACACTACCTGGTTTTCTACACATCCCAGGTTTGGACAAAAAATTGATTTATGTAAGAAAAATGGATGATACAGGGGTAAAAACAATATTTGAAAAGGAAACCTGTAGGATGGTTCGAGGAGAAATGGTGTCATTTAAGGGATTTCAGTTTCAAACTCTATATAATATGCAAGGAATAACTATTAGTGATGGGTGTAATAGTTCAAGTGTTCCTGATATTGGAGTTAAAGAAAAATAACTCCTATAGTCTCTAGAGAAAAGGTTATGATGTGGCATCAAATTCTAGGGCATATCAGAGAGAAGGGTCCTCGACTACTACACAGTAAAGGTATGGTTGAAGGTATGTCTAATTGATCTCTGTATTTTGATTTCTAAGAACATTGTGTATATGGGAAGAAAAATCAGGTAAGATTCCCATCTGGTGCAACGAGGGTAGAAGAAATTTTGCAGCTAGTTCACAGTGATGTGTTTGGACCTGTGCCAGTTCCATCATTAGGAAAATCTATGTACTATGTTTCATTTATAGATGACTTCTCAAGGAATAGTTGGATATATTTCCTTGGGAAGAAATCTGAAGTCTTTGACAGGTTTTAAGAGTTTAAGGCTCTTTTTGAGAATCAAACAGAGAAAAGAATTAAGGTGTTGAGAAAAGAATTAAGGAGTTCTGCGGGAATGAATTTGAAGAATTTTGTAAGAAGTGAAATATAGAAAGGCATAAGACTAATCAATATACACCTCATCAGAATGGAGTTGCATAAAGGATGAATAGGACACTGATGGAAAAAGCAAGGTGCATGCTCAGTGGTGTCAGGTTAGGGAAATAATTATGGGCAGAGGCAATGGGTACTACATGCTACATGATCAACAGATCACCCTCATTAGTGATGGATGACAAGAATCCACAAGAGGTATGTACTAGTAAGAAACATTCTCTCACACATCTTAAGGTATTTGGTTGTGAGGCCTATGTTCATGTTCCAAAGGAAAACATGAGTAAGATAGATAAGAAGGCTGAAAATTGTATCTTTGTTGGGTATAAATATGGTCTCAAAGGTTATAAGATTTGGAACCCAGAAACTAAGAAGGTTTTGTATATACGAAATGTGGTATTTAGAGAAATGAAGGATTTTGTTAAACAGGAAGTCCTACCAACGAAGAACAAGAGAAAATAAATTTTGATTTAAAGGATGATGAATCAGACTCTACAGAAGAAAAAGAATCAGAAGAAGAAGATCCTCATACTCTAGTATTGAGGAGATCGGTTCGAGAATGAAGGTTACCAGAAAGGTATACTCCATCTAATTTATGTTCAAATTTTTATTTTTCTATTACTGATGATGATCCTAGAACTGCCAGGGAGGAAGTGGATTCAGAGGATGAAAAGATATGGAAAAAGGCCATGGATGAAGAAATGGAATCCTTGGATAAGAATGAGGCTTGGGATCTAGTGGAGTTGTCGGCTAGAAGAAATCCCATTGGAAACAAATGGGTATTTAAAAAGAAGATAAATGCAGAAGGAAAAGTGGAGAAATGCAAAGATCGATTAGTGGCAAAGGGTTATTCCCAGGTCAAGGAAATTGATTTTGGTGAGATTTTTTTATCTTGTTGCCAAGTTAAATTCTATACGATTTATGTTATATGTTCCTATTGCATTTGATTTTGATGTAGAACATATGGATATGAAGACAACATTCCTACATGAGGATCTAGAAGAAAAAATCTATATGAAGCAACTAGAAGGCTTTGCTGTGAAGGGAAAGAAGGAGCTAGTATGCAAGATGAAAAATTCACTATATGGTTTAAATAAAACACCAAGGATGTGGTATCAAAATTTTGATACTTATATGATGGGACTTGGCTTCACAAGGATAAAAGAGGATTATTGTGTGTATTTTAAATTAATTGGTGATCATTTGATTTATTTAGTCTTGTATGTGGATGCCATGTTCCTGATAGGAAACAACAAGGAGATTATCCAGTATGTGAAAACTCAGTTTTCCTCTAAATTTTACATGAAGGATCTCGATGCTTCAAATTTCATTTTGGGCATGGAAATGAAAAGAGATCAAAAAAAGAGGAAACTCTAGATAAATCAGAGAAAATATGTCGAGACAATATTGCAGAGGTTTAATATGCAAGAATATAAAATGATCAAGGTCCTTATTGTTGTTGGTGTAAATTTATATGCGGATCAGTTTCCCAAGAAACAGGAAGAGGAGGAGGACATGTCTCATGTTCCATATGGGAGTGTAGTTGGAAGTTTGATGTATGCAATGGTCTATACTAGACCAGACATTGCACATGCAGTGGTATTTTTGAGCATGTATATGTCAAAACTAGGGAAGGAGTATTGTACAACAGTAAAAAGGATTGATGAATATTATCATTCAAATACAAAGACAAAGAATATTGATATTCAATATCACTTTGTTAGAGACACAGTTGAAGAAAACAACATGTTTTTGATGAAGGTGGACACTTTGAAGAATGTTGCGGATTCATTAACAAAATATGTGTGCATTGAGAAGTTATCTTGGTGTAGAGTATCCATGGGAATTGTTGCCCTAGATTGTTGACTATGTAACCCTGTAACCCCCAGTATGAAAAGAAAACGAAAAGTGGGAGAATGTTAGGTATGTGTTATATTCTTTGCACGACTAGCTCTAGTGTCTTCTAGATTGCATCAAGTGCGCAAGGGGGTTTGAGGGGGGGGGGGGGGCACTAGGCCCCCTATTCAGGGGTTGGAAGGGGGTTGATATCCCGCCAATGGGGGGGTTCAGGGCAAGGGCCCACAATAATTTTTTTTTCGCGAGAAACATGTCACATTTTTCCTCATTTTTCTTTTCTCCTTGATTTTTGTGTCCATTGTTGGGAAGTTTTTCGGCAAATGGTTTTTGTGGATGGTCTTCTATTTCCAGTTAAGGAATTAGGGTTGTTGACTAATCCAGGCCATTGGGTTAGGGTTTTGGATGTTGTTGGCTCCTATATGTATATTGTATTGTAAAAAATGTATCACTATGAATGAATATAAAATATGTTGGTTTTCCTGGTTTGGGTTTCCAGGGGAAAGGTCTCTGTGTAATGTGTGTATTTTCCATTGTGTCTTTTCTATTCTTTTATTGAAAATATATTTGCAGTAAAATATTGTAAAAGGTTAAAATATACACCCATTGTACATTGCATATAAGAATGAGACACTGAAAAAAAAATGAAGAAAGAGCGAAAACCTCATGGGAAAAACCCACCCTCAAATTACAATGCATAAAAAATGAGAAGGAACAAAAATTAGTTGCTAAGCAACCATGTCCTTCACTCCAAGAAGACCTCACAACTGTGCAAGTTTGTTCTCATTGAATATGTTTTTGAAGATGTAGATGTATGCAAGGATCTGATGAAGTAGATGCACCATTGAGATGTCCACACATATCCAATTTCTCTTCTTTTAATGAAGAATATCCAAAAAACGTTTGGATGAAATTTTGAAAACCCTGCGGCCATTTTTGGAAAAAATGTTGAAATTCTGTTGATTTTAAAATGATCATAACTTCACTTCCCGAACTCTGTTTTAGACAATATTTTTTCGAAATTGGATATTTTTCCAAGAGGAATTCAATTATACAATTTTTTTATGCAAATGATGCTCATAAAACATCATAATTGAATCTGATGTGTGTGTATCCATTTTTTTCTCCTAAGATGCATGCATGTTGCTTCTGAGATGTATGCAGAGCACATGGAAAAGTGTCTCCATGTGACCCATGATATGCATGAAATATATATTTCACATGAAATTTAGAAAACAAATCTGAAATGGAGTAGACATCATATGAAATTAATGGAACAAGAATTTGTTCAGATACTTGTGTAGAAGGCTCTTCAAACTAAGATGATTGATATTCCAGTGGTTTTTCTACTTTCTCTATCTTGTCAAAATTTTGCATGCAGTCTTCCTTATTCCAAAATAGAACCTCCAATCGGGTCCATAATTCATTTGAAGTTGATTCTTGTTATTCATCATATACTTGATGGAAAATTTCAGAAGAAATAGACAAGTAGATACATCCCATGGCCATATGTTGTCTATTGAGAAAGTCATTTTTCTCATCAAAGGAATCAGGCTCTACTTCCATTAGCATAGTTATTTGGTACAATCCTCTACATTTGAGTTGAAGAAGAATTTTTGGCTTCCACTCCAAATAGTTATGAGGTGTGAGAACTATTGTCGACGACTAATCCATGTTCTATGTGTTCTTTAATATTCAACCACCTGCAAAAAGAGTTTGGTGTGTCTTTTCTTAGAAATATGTTGGCTCTGATACCATGTAAATGTGGATGAACATGTATAGATAATATCTAGATAGAAAAGGAAATACACAATTTGCATAAAAATGAGAAAAGATAGAAACGAGAGAGAGAGAATCAAAGAATTGTATTAACTATATTCCACACTCAAAGAGTGAATAATTTACAATAGATATAGGCTACATGAGTAACTAATGCACCATATTAGTGATCTAGAGATATCTAGACACTCGGTGACATACATTGGAGTGAACTGCCACCTATTCCTAGTTAATTGATCCATGCAATCATCAGTTAACTGAGTCACGACTTACATTAGTCTAACTAAGTGTAACTGAGTGTAATTGAATATAAATTGAAGAGGAACATCCTATTTTGTAGGGGAATATTCTCTAGAGAGAATATTCTCATCTGAGGAAGAGTTATCAACATTAGATTGTAAAACTTAGGAAAATAATTATAGGTGAGTGTGTAATATCTCCAACATCGGGCACCCGATTTTTAATTCTCTGTCAAAATCAATTACCTAAAAGACAAGGTGCATCCTACCTTTGTGAAGGAGAAACATGTCATGAAACAAGAGTATGAAGAGTTCAAAGTGAGGATAAATGTTTTGGTATCAAAGACTAAGAAGGACCTTGAGGAAGGGTGGGTTATGCCAGACAGAAAACCCTGGACCAAGAATAATACTTGTGACCAACCTGGGATGATTCAACTATTTCTGGGAAACAATGGAGCCCATGATATTGATGGGAACGAGATTCCTTTCCTTGTCTATGTTTCTCGTGAGAAGAGACCTGGATATCAACACCACAAGAAAGTCGGTGCCATGAATGCCCTAATTCGAGTCTCTACATTTCTAACAAATGCCCCATTCATATTGAACCTAGATTACGATCATTATATCAACAATAATAATGTGTTTTCTCATGGATACACAACTTGGAAATAAACTATGCTATGTCTAGTTCCCTCTGAGATTCGATGAGATTGATTGGCATGATTGATATGAAAAAAAAAATAATGTTTTCTTTGACATCAACATTAGTGTGGTCAGCAGTTCGATAAGCGTGGCACCGTGGATGAATTTAGGCAATCAGTTGGTATGTATATGTTTTGGAAACCAGGAATGGATATTTATGTTTCACAGGTACATCGCAAAACAAATTCCTTCAAATGTGTTCCCGGAAGGATTTCGACAAATGTGTTCTGGAAGACATGGAAACCAAATTGGGAAGATATCTCCTTGGGGGAGAGAGTATTCACCAAAGTGTTGTAATGGGAACTTTGGGGATGATATTATTGAAAAATGAATATCATCTCATATATGAATAAACAAAATCAACAATAATTGATAATGCACATTGAAGGAGAATTTATGTACACCAGCTAGTGGCATTTAATGGTGATGATATCAGTAATAGTGTTATCACTGAAATTTCGTCCGCAAATGGTTACATGAATACAACATCTCCAAACACCTATTAGTTCACCCACAGCCCCAAAAATTCATTTCCAAAAGGCACAAACTATACAAATGGTCAAAAAAATGACATGCGCTAAAACACCAAAGGAAGTGCGCACATGTGCGTAGGCCAAAAAAGACAAAAAAGTGCACATGCACCCGATGCATGACTGTGTACGAGAAAATACATGAACACTTGTGAACAACTCATTTATGGTTCTTGTCGGCCTCTCACCCACTTCTGGACCATCTCCCAACTTGATTTGACCCTCAAATCCGAGTTGAATCCGAATGGGGGGCTAGTCAAAGACCTAAGGGTGCCCTAAAGGGCCCCTTGTTCACACTAAAGACCGGTTGGGTATTGACTCAAAGACTAGCTATAAAAAGAGGGCATGGGTGCAATAAGAATTCAAGAATCTCATTGTATTGTTATGTTGCCTTTATTCTCCTTCAAGGAACCTCTTTTCTTCTTGGAGCATACTAGCAACATCTCATTAAGCTATTCACCTCACCTCTTGAGGGCATAAGATTGGATTTATTCACCATTTTATTTCTAGTTTACCATTTGTAAGAATAGATCTCACATAGGGGACTCAAGATACCTTCCAAGGAGGAAGGGGGGATCCATAAGTCCCCCTTTCTCTACGGTGTTTTTCCACTAATATACTTCTCCATTGGTGGAATGATTATTGGTCATTTGTTTGATTAATTTTGGTTCTAATTTCCTCATGCATTTTAGTTTTATTTCTTTAGTTTTTGTTAGCTTAGTTGTTTGTTTATTTCATTTGATTGAATTGTTTGATTCATACACTAACCCCTGTATTGTCTAGTAGACCCAACTAGACTTGCAATTACCCCTCTTTTTCTCATTCAAGTGACAAAAGGGACACAACAGATTGGTGACCATACTGGGGATAAGGTATCAATTTCCTCCCTATTTGGGTTGTTTGAGCACTTCGTTTTTACCCATTTTCCTTGAAGGGATCATAACTAGCCTATCCTTACCTACAAATAGCTACTTTTGGAGTTGAGAGAGGAGAATTCCACTTAAAATCCCTCCCCCATCCCCAACAAGTATCAAAACGTGTGTTGGTATTTCGGCTCACAGACGTGCATTCCAAGAATTGTGCACCCACAACATTTTTTTGTGCATTCTACGCATAGTGCGCCCAAAGTTATTTTGTTCACTGCCCATTCTATGCATTGTGTGCCCACTACGCCTCTGTTTGAACCGTAACCCGAGCATCTGTCCAAAATCTCAACATTGTAAAAGTTTTTTTTATGTTTTGAAGACTCCTAGCCTTCAAAATCTTGCTTTTGTGCAGTAATGTAAATGCACCACTCTTATATCCCCTCTCCACATGAAGGGTTAGTCAAAATATAGGCACTTAGGGGGTTAAAAAGAACCATATTTCTCCTCTTTTGCTTTGATTTTCCACATGGATGGCTTATTTTGATTGTAAAATTGAAGTTGAGATCATTTACTATCACATATATAAACACTTGCATTGGTACCATAAATCGAACTTTAATCATTAAGTATGATCTTCGCTCGCACCATAGAGCGATCTTCAGAATCATAAATGTGATTAAGGACACATTTAATCTCCCTTAAAATATTTAGGAGAGGACAAAGCCCCCCTAGGGATCCCCTCAGTTTCTTTTCAAAACATCTTAAATTTGTAAGGGCCCATACATGCCCACATGTTGTAAAGATAGGATAGGTTTTGAAGTTTCTTTCTTAGTTTACATCACTAGGGGAGTTTAAAGATTATAGTAACGGGCCCATACATGCCCACATGCTCGCAATCTAGGATAGTTGTTCAAAATCTTTCTTAGATTAAATCACATTAGGGAGTTTAAAGGATTGGTAAGGACCCATATGTCTACATGCTAGTTCTTTAAGGACTTTAAAATTTCACAAGGTTGTACCAATGGCATCTAGAAAGATAGGTAATAAAGATTTGTAAGGATGACAAGAAGTCCACATGCTGCAATTCGACACCTAAATTATTAAAAATTTGGCACAATTGTTCACTTTCTCACATAGAAAGTCATTACTCACTGACATAATTTCATCTCGAATTATGGAGGTTGAAGTAGGTTTCCTCCAAAGGGATTCCAAAATGTCCCACTATTTCTTAAAGAAATTATCCACACCCGCTTAATTCAAATAAGATTGGTTCACACCCCCAATCTCTCAAACAACCACATCTAAATTTTTTCTAAAAAAACTCACTAAGTTTTCCTCCACAGGAGGTGCCAAAAGAAATTTTTTAGTCTAGGTAGGATCTCGGGGGTAGGCATCCAAATAACCACCCGTTATCTAGTTCTCACATATTCAAACATTAGAAGTTGAAAAAATTTTAAATCCTCCAAGTCAAGTGTTCCTAACACCATAAGGTAGGGAGATAACCATGAAGGGTTGAAGGCCGAGGTCCGGTTGTTATGTGCATCCCCCCTTGAGGCACCCACCTCTTAGAAGGGATCCATCTCGTGACCCATTTCTGAGGCCGAAAATCTAAATGTCTCACTTTGATTGAGGTACCTAGTAGCCAAATTTTAGGACATCTACCCAGGTGGCAATTGTGGGCTACAATTTCACCTTGATCGGATTTTGTGTGGCTATTGGGAAATATCGCCAACTCTTTCGAGATATGCACCCTCTACCCCTCATTATAACTGATTGTTTCATCCTTCACTAGTTCCTCTTTCGATGGCTTCAGACCCCACTGTTGAGTTCTATTGGAAGGTCCAGTGCTATTTGAGAGGAAGGATGTTACGTCTTTACAAGACATGAGCATATTTTTTCTTTGTTCTCCCACACAGACAAAATCCACCTACCTACATGTATGCTTCTTTTCAATTTGATTTATGTATCATGCTCTCTTGATTACATGCAATTGTGAGATATATTGTGAAGGTCCAAATTATAGAAGTCTCTTGTTCATTTATTTCTCTCATCACCATTTACGCCCATTTCACTTTGCTAGTCGGACATCATAAGGGACCCACATAATCCTTGTCGCTCCAGACGCTTGTAGAATCTACCTCCTATTCTAGGAGGAGTCCCTAGTCTCACCAACTCACAGGCTCAACCATCTCACACCACTGTGAGTGCTACTATTTTGTGATCAGGTTTGCTTGGTTCCACTTTACTTGGGTCCAATTCCCAAGGCCAACCATCTACTAACTCTACTTTACAAGGAAGCAAGGGGGAAACTTCTTCTCAAGGGGGAAGTACAACCCCACCCAACCCCCCTCAAGGTTCAAGTACACAACCTGCTCATACCATGGTTGGAACTATTTGGCCTCCACCACCACTCCATATGCCATATTTGGCCTCCCTCAACATACTTGATTTTAATAAACTCACAAACGAACCTATATTGCATGACCCCACATGACCCACTATGCATACCAAACTACATTAAGACATTCCCATGTTTGAAGGAAAGGAAGGAGAAGATCCCGCCAACCATATCATGACCTTCCACTTATGGTTCTCTTCAAACAACATCATGGCCAACTCCATCCGATTAAGTTTATTTCATCGCACACTCATAGGTCCATCAATCAAATGGTATGTGGAAAATAAATCAGGGTCCCATGTGACTTTTGAATCCCTAGCCAAAACATTTTTGACCCTCTTTC
The DNA here is from genome assembly GCA_000966675.3 of Picea glauca. Classification (NCBI taxonomy): domain Eukaryota; kingdom Viridiplantae; phylum Streptophyta; class Pinopsida; order Pinales; family Pinaceae; genus Picea; species Picea glauca. The sequence continues at coordinate 307,985 of JZKD02S1991644.1, read as the reverse complement.
AACTACCATTTCGTCATGAAAATGGTCTCGAACTACTCTCTGAGTTTAAATAGACCCCAACCATGCATATCACTGACCACATTCATGAATGGCATCGACGACATAGTTTATGAAAAGTAGAAACCACCAAAGAACAATGCCTCGATTGGTTTCTCAAATCACTCGTCTCTCTCCTTGCCAAAGATGCGGCCTCCACCTTCGCCCAAACCGAAGAGGAAGCCATCATCAAGCCTCAATAGTATGACCTCATTTATGCATAGTTGGGATACTTATACACCGTACTACCTGACGCCCTGAGACCCATACTATTCGACCAGGACAAACCTGGGATGTCTCACTCAGCAGATGGATTGATTGGTACCACAACACACCACAATCCATACATCCAACCACCACCTGTGTATGGTACACCCCAATATCCACAGATTCATGGAGGACCCCCTTATTACCCTCCCCCCTTTATCAATAGTCATACCCTATTGTCCTCCCTCCACCCATGAGTGGACCCATGCCAGCACCCATGATGTGCCCGACCATTCAACCAATTTTTGTTACTCCCTCTACCTTAGCTTATAATCTGGGCACTATTGAAAGTGCTACGCCTTCCTATGCACCCTACAGATCATTGCCAAAAAATAATCCGTACTTTCCATTTCCTATTCCTCCACAGCCAATTGCTCCTCCACAAGGACAACCACATGATGGGGTTAACTTTGTTCATCCCTCTCCCATTCAACAATTTCAAAATTTTGAACATATGAATACATCAAATCTGGCCCATCAGTCGAATAATGCCAAAAAGAAAGGAAAAAACTGAAACAATAATAACCCAGGACCAGGGGGAAATAACCCCCCAAAAAACCAACCTGTTGGGGGAAACCAGAACTAGGGTAACCAAAAACCCCAAGAGGGAAATCACAAAAAATACCAAGGGAGGAACAAAAGCAACAACCTCCAGACAAACTTGCCTTGTGCTCTTTACGTTGAGCATGGTCATTATACTCACCATTTCCCCCAAATCATTGATTTCAAACAGATGAAAGATTACATGAACGCGCCACGTCCTCGAGTGCCACCTGTCCTTTAGCGGTCCCCACAACATTATTTTCAACAACCACCCTCAACTATGTTGCAAAACCGTATTCGACACCAAGGGGTGATGAATACCCAGCAGGATATGCATCCTTCCCCACCATAGATGGGATAGTATCAAAACCCCGGGAACTCGACGGATCACAATATCCTCCTCACTAGTGAAGAATAAATTCTTCTACAAATGCGCACTCGTCAATACAACGCACCCCCTGAATCTACTCCCACCACTTTGGAAGTAGCTCCATCTATAGTCAAACTAGTGTTGATGATTCCCCTCCCTAATGTTGATTCCACCATTTTTATCCCTCACATCCCATTACAATGGAATGTCAAAAACCCTCAAGCTAGGGCAGCACACAACTACAGTCTGGTCGATGACTTGGTGCAATCTCCCACAACCATGTCAGTATTGGAGGTCCTCCAAACCTATCCAACTCAACGAAAATCCTTAATTTCTGCCTTGGGGGCAGTCGACCTCACTGACTCTAGACTCATCACATTTGATTAAGATTGTGGGGAACCTCGTCTCCCCACTTTGGTAGATTTTCAGATACCATTCAAGATTCATAACATCATGGTTCATCGATGCATCATCAATGAAGGTGCATCCACATGCATCATGTCCAAACTCGTATGGCAGAAACTTGGCTCCCCTGAACTAATACCATCCACCATCACTTTGAGAACCTATTATGGATGACCATCCTCTCCTGAAGGGATCTTTCAAAATTTCCCCATTGAACTCGGGGGGGAAACCATTCTTATTGACATTGAGGTTATCGACACCCTGCTCAATTACAACATCTTGTTTGGACGTAGCTACATGTACGTTATGAAGGTTGTGGCCTCGTTTGTGTTTAGAACGATGATGTTCCTCCAAAATGGGAAGATCATCACCATCGACCAAGTCTCACATTATGAGCCTAACCACTCCTCCAACATCAATAACATCTCACCTCTTGTCCGCACTAGTTCTGACGCATATCCACTCATGGATATGGCCCCCAGAATTTTCAAAGACCCATATTTGTTGGGGGCATACCATGGAGCACCACCGCTCATACACCCCTCAACACAAGTGTGTTTCATATCTTCCAATGGAACTAAAACAAGAGATATCATTCCTCCCATAGAGGCTTCTCCACTCCCCTCCCTCTCACTAGTAGAAGAAATACAACCTCAAGAATCCTATGAAAACACTACAACACCACTTATCCTTGACTTCACCCTCCCCTAGGGTCAATTCCTAGTATGGGAGACAATCCCCCAAGCCATTACTCAAATTCCCTTCTTCTACCCCCCACCAGAAGTACAATATTTCTAGGTAGCTGCAACACTTACCCTTCCCAACATGGTGTTGGTCATTCCGGTATGGTATTTACACCCACCTGTGATGGTTCCTCAACCGTCCCTCCCTCCTCAAACAGAGGGAATCTTGATGCATATTCTAGTACTAACTCTGACCACACCTCCCTCACCCCCACTTACCAGCACCACTGCGACAGCTGGGGGTAGACGAAAGAAGAAGAATCCCACCACTCCACATGCACCCCAAGTTCAACCTCCTTGTGCACTCTGCAAGAGAGAGTTACACCCCACAAATATATGTCCCTCTCTCCTTGAGTTACGTAATTTGATCCAAATCCCTCGAGAAACCACCTCACTCGTCACTTCACCAAGCACACCTAGTAATACCACCACGTCCCCTAATATAGGTAGTAAAGGGATGCAAACCAGATTCTCAAGTGCCATATGTTCAAAGTATGGCCACTACACTCATCATTGCCCCACCCTACCTCAGTTTCAATAGACGGTAACAATCGTACGCCAAATATTTCAGCCAGACCCCTCTCCTCTCACGTCATCAAGTATCCACGTCACCAACATCCATTATGTCGCAAATTCAGTCAACGAACAGATGAGGTTTCCTTACTCTCTTTGTGACTCACTTCATCATTTCACATACCAGACTCTCTAGATCATTGAATACAGGCATCGTCAAATGGACCTTATTTGAAATCCTCCAACTACCCCACTTACTTTGATGCAAGTGACTCCCCCTATTCCTTCTCTATATATTGTTCCCATCACCTCCCCTAAACTTGAGTCACTTCCCACCCCTCCATGGTTCATGGATAGACTGTCTGAGGATTTCCCCCAAATCCTCCCAATTCTCCAGTTCATTTCCCTCAGGAAATATTACCCCCGACCACAATCTAAAACCCATAGTATCTAGACATTTGGTTTATGACCAACACACCATTGCACCATAATTGTGACACCGCCTCTACATCTTCACCACTTGAAGACAATCATACAGTGACAGTGACCAATGTTACTTCCTCAGATCCCTTATATTCTCACATTTTCCACTGCAATGAAGATATCCTATAAGAAATAACTACCCCCAATTGCCCATGGAATGCTCTTCATCACAAAGCTCTCTTTCTCTCATAGGAAGCCTTCAACCCTCCTAGCCAAACATCCATATGTGCAATCTAAACCAAGGACTTTATTCCATTAGGGAATATAGACGGGTTCAACAACCCTATCCCTGCCCCTGATGCTTTTGAAGAAGGCAACATGGGCAACATTTCCCCCACTATCAAAATCAACATTTACATAAAACTCAGAATCATCGAAGAAATCACCATTGGCACCGCATGCTCCCTTGAGGAACTCACCGTTTACAAAGCACTCTTTCACGAATACCAAGATATTTTTTCCTGGTAATATACAAAGAAGCCTGACCTCGATCCTTTTATCATCAAACATCGCATGGACACTTGTACGTCAAATTGAATGACCGCTACACCCATCCAAAGTCGTGTCTATCAAAGCCAAAATTGACAAAATATGCATTGTAGGGTTCATATACCCCATCGCATACATGTCATGGGTCTCCAACCCCATCCCTGTTAACAAAAAATAGGGCACTATTCATGTCTGCACCAGATTTTGCGATCTCAACCATGCTTGTCCCAAACACAACTTCCCCATTCCTTTCATCGACCAAATTATCGATGACTGTGCAGGCCATGAGGATCTGTCCTTCATTGATGGCTTCTTTGGATATATTCAAATCCAAATCCACCCAGTATATCAGTATAAAACTACATTTACCACCCCATGGGGTAATTTTTCCTATCATGTCATGCCTTTTGGACTCAAGAACGCATCTGCTACATTCCAACAAGCCATGAATTATGTTTTCAACGATCTCACTTGCATCATCCTTGCTTACTTGGACAACCTCACTGCTCGATCCAAAAAATGAACTCAACATCTAGATGACTTACGAATTGTCTTTCAACGGTGTCACCAATACAATACCCTCTTAAACCCCCTCAAGTGTGTATTTTGCGTCACCGTCGGATTCCTCCTTGGGTTCATTGTCTCCCAACACAACATCACAGTCGACCCCCTCAAGGTCCAAGCTATCAAAAAAATTCCACCACTTAGGAATTTTTTCCAACTGCAGAGCCTACAAGGCAAAGCCAACTTTTTACGACGTTTGTCCGAGATTTCGCCACTCGCGCATATTTTTTTCTTTGCTTACTGCATCATGATATCCCATTTTGATGGGATGAACATGCCCAAACCTCTTTTGATGATTTAAAAGAAGCTCTATACAATGACCCTTTGATCATTCCACCCGACTACGATCACGACTACATCCTCTATTTGTTGGCCTTAGCCGTCTCAGTAGTAGGAGTTCTCGTTCAACTAGGGGATGATGGCCGCACGCATGTCATTTATTACGTCAGTAAAAATATTTTAGGACCACCCTTGAAGTATAATCATGAAGAGAAACTCTCCCTCACATTTGTCCTCGCAGTCTAGAAACTGCACCATTATATCTTGCTTCACACTACCAAAGTCATGGAATATTCTAATCTCATGCAGTACTTGCTTAGTCGATAGAAAATTAATGGTAAATTCACCTGGTGGATCATCATCCTTTAGGAATATGACCTCAAGTTTTCAATTCCCAAAAGAAATAAATAACTTTTTCTCGCCGAACTCATCACGACATTTCCCTCAGACGCTACAATTTCTCTCATCAATACAGATTTTCCCGACGAACACCTCTTCTACATCCCATCAGATGAACCTTGGTATGACGATCTTCTTGTATACCTTCGGACACATAAGTTTGGGTCTCATATTTCATGGGATGATCGTCAGTGAATTCACCACCAGGCCCCTTGATACCTCCTTATTGGTAACATCTTATAACGATGTGGGGTCAACACCTTACTCCGTCGATGTTTGACTATCGATGAGGCAGACAGAGTCTTGAAAGATTGCCATAGTGGCGCTTGTGGTGGCCACCTCTTAGGGATGTACACTGCCCAGAAAATCATTCAATAAGGCTACTTCTGGCCCACATTATTTCAAGATTTCATCCATGTTGTTAAGCGATGCGACAAATGCCATCTTTATGAAAAAAAGGCATGAGCGCCACCTTCTCTTCTACATCCAGTCATCACTGTCGGCCCCTTCTACAAATGGGGAGTAGACTTCATGAATTTCAACCCTCCATATAGAAATGGACACAATTATATCATCATGGTAGTGTATTACTTTACCAAATGGGTCGAAGCCATGCCTACCTTCAATAACACCGCTGACACAACAACGCGTTTTTTCTTCGATCATGTCATTACCCGCGTCAGAATTCCACTACAATTAGTCTCTTATCATGGTAAAAAATTTGAGAATGAGATCTTCGTCGAACTATCCTCAAAGTTAGGATTCTCCCATTAGAGTTCCTCCCCATACTACCCTCAGTCCAATGGACAGGCTGAGGCTATCAACAAAGTCCTCAAAACCATGTTGCAATTCACTGCCAACAAACATAAGACCAACTGGCATCATATGTTGTTTTCAACGTTATGGTCTTATCGCACGACAGTCAAAACTTCCACCGATTTTACACCATTCCATATCGTCCATGGGATTGAAGCCACCCTCCTCATCGAGTGTGAAATTCCCACCTTATGCACTACCATCGAGATATTGCCTGACACTACTCTAATGAAGCATCACTTGTTGAACTTAGAGTCACTGGATGAAGATCATTGATCTTCATTACAGAACAATCAGGCAACTAAAAAATGGTCTAAATCCACCTTTGACCACCATGTCAACCTTCGCTCATTCAACGAAGGAGATCTCGTCCTAGCCTACGATATCTCTCACGATACTTTCGTCCATGGGAAATTCGATTCATTATGGCATGGACCCTACATCGTCCAACACTGCCTCACTAAAGGCACATACATATTGGCCTCCCCAGAAGGATACCCTCTTAACGAACCCATCAACGGGTTGTACTTAAAGAAGTTTTATGCCTGAGCTATTAGGGCAGAACCTGTATATACAGATGTTGTATATCTATTAGGGTGCATATATGTGGAAAAACATAATTTTTAGCTCTAGGAACTGCAAAAGGGGACTTCAAGTCTGCATAGGGAAATGAAAAATTCCTTTTGAGAAAGTTTGCATGGGGTGAGGAAAATCTTTCTATAACATATGCCCCCTAATGTGTGAGGACATAGGAGTATCTGTGATCTCCAAAATACATTATAATTCCCAAAAGTTGATTAATGGAGACCCAACTAGATGAACTAATTGCTCATAAGAATATTACAATCCATAATGACTTTGTGCACATGGCTTCCAATTTGAATTACACTACATATCCATGTGGAAATATACCAAATAGTTGTTCATGTCCATGAATAGGCAATGCAAAAGTAGATACATGCCATAGGCTGTTATAGTCATGAAAAAGGCCGAGTGAAAACTAGTCTCAAAATGAATATGAAGATATTTGTATACAATGGAGTACAATTTTATCTCCCATGATCACTGAAGTCATATAGGTATTGGTCCAATGAATGATAGCAGCAAATCAGGAAATATACGACTATGAACTGATGTCTTCAAGTCTTCTACATGATCCGCTAAAGGTGCAATTCTACATCATTTGAATAAAGGAGTTGAGTTCGCACACAATGAGACTTTGTTTGATTATTGATCATTAAGGTATATCGTTAACAAATGTGAGACAACCTATCAATAATGAAAGTAGGTATCAAGGCATCGAGTAGATTCTTAGAAGTGTGAATAAAGGTGTTGAGGTCAAACACTTGAAGAATCCATCGATCAGGAGACATTGATGTATTCCAAACTGTCGATGGCGAGAGAACCTACCACTGAAGACTGCAAGCCTTTGGGTACTCATAAGACTCTAGGTCTTGTTTCCATAATATATGGAATAAATTCGATGGAAGGAGACCCACTGAAAGGAGAGCATTAAAACATCTCTCATCATTCAGCACGAGGTACAAATCAGGAGCTTGATGATTTGGAGGAACTCGGATGAAGAACATGTTCATGAACCAATGACCATGTGCATCTTTTGCATGCACCAGATGCAAGAAATGCACAAAAAATACCCTCTAAATACCATCCAATAAGGAAAAATGATGACAAAGGAGAGGAAACCACCAATAAGTCTAATGGCATCCAATACACTGCAGGAATCCCAATGTGCGAATAGATTTCTTGTCGTTGAACACAAGGCAATCCCCCTAGTCAGTGACCAATGAGGAGATGTCGTATGTTAGGTTCAAGGTTACCTAACCATAAGGAAAGTAGGAACATAGTGCACGATAGGACTACAACTTCTTGTAACTCTGAGACACACTGAGGGTATGGACGACATGCAAAGTCAAGAGTTCTGAGAAATGGTTGAAACATGATGATAGATATCCTTTGAACAAGATCATGAGACATATGGATGACTCTGACAGCATAGACTCAATGATGAAACTTTGTGATGCAGGAGGCACCAATAAAACTATCCATAGGGACTAGAAGAGTAACCAGTCAAGGGAGTAAAATCTTAGTAATGAGATCAGCTTCATAAGGTCATGCTAAACCCAAAATTTTGATGACAAGTGGACTCAAAAGTTTGTGCTATGTTCAAAGGTGACATGATTGCTTCCAACATAAGATAATACTCTTTTTTTGCTTGTCTTTTTTTTTTCCATAGTCAAATGAATGCTATGATACAAAGGAGGAAACAAGTGTCGTGAGTAAGAAACTAGTTCCAATAGTGGAACATACCTATGCTCAATGCAAGGAGGTGCATGCAGGATATGGACACTCGGGGGAATGTTTCCTCTTGGGGTATAGGGTGTCAAGCTACAAAGGATATAAACGAAGCTCTACTTGGCCGATGATGTAAACTGTTGAGGTGGTAGGATTATTATGTGAAAGCAAGAACCGACAATAGGCTCAATACTACAAGAAAGAAAATGAGATGCAATTACAACTTAACTCCAAAGGATGTTCTTTTTCGTAAATTTAGTCCCCTAGCCCCAAAAAAGTATAAAACAATACCCAGGAGAACTCTTCTAGCCACTAGTGACTGGAGTGTTCATTTTTATAAATTAGTCTACTTGGTAAGAAAAGGGGTTAAACTCACACCAAATAGACATCCTTTCAAATCCAATTAATGAGTGTGAAAGAGACAAGTTCACTTGGCAATATTTTCTCTTTTTGAGAGAGTCAGAAAAAAGATTAAACAAGACTTAGAGGATGTTGTTCTAAGAAGAATATAATGGGGGAGGCCAAGGCTCCCGTGTAGGAATTCTATCAAAATTCAACAACCTACAGATAGATGACACAAGCTTGGAAAAGCCCAAAGATTTCCAAGTCGAGGAGGATAAAATGTTTGTAGAGGTTACCTTATCTACAATATATCAAACAATGCCCATTATATGGAAGGGTATAGAAGAAGGAAATCGATGATCTATAAGATCATTCCAATCAAAGGAAACCACCCTAGGGCTTTGAGGGACTGTACTCTGAGAGAGTTGAATGCTCCCTTGTTCAGAAGGCACATGACTAGAAATGATAAGGACATGGTCGAAGGAAGAATCACCCTCCAAAAGATAGTGGGATTGACCGAAGATTGCATCAGCAATGTCACTTCCTTAGACATGTCACTCTCCAAGAGAAGAGTGGGATCAGTCGAAGATTTCATCGGTACGACCACTTCTTCAACCATTGGTTGAATATTATGTGAGACAACAAGGTCAAGAGACGCATCATCCCCAAAAATAGGAGTGGTGTCAACCGAATATTGCATCGACACGACCGTTGGTTGAACAGGATGTGAGACAACATGTTCAAGAGACACATCACCCCCCAAAAGAAGAGTGGGATCAGTTGAATATTGCATTGGCATGATTGTTGTATAAACCAAAGAAGGTTGGGGAACCAAAGAAGAATCAGAACTCGAAGGGCCCCCAGGCAAGGACCACACTTCTTGTACCACAACAATAGTAGGGAACAAACGAGTAAGGTGATATCCTTTGCAAAGCCTACAAAGGTACTTTGGATTATGTATTACACGTATAGGCTTTAGAATCGTATGAATTCCCTGAGCATGAATTACAGTGGCTGGTGACATTCTCCCAGCATTACTTGCAGAGGCTAGTATAAAATCTCCAACATGAATTGCATAGGTTGGTGATGAATTCTCAACATGACTAGAAAAGGTTGGTGATGAATCCCCAACATGACTAGCAAAGGTTGGTGATGTATGTGCAGTGTGACTAGAAGTGACTAGATTTGTGCCCCCAACATGACTTGCAACAATTAGTTTTTGGTCTTCAACATGACTTGCAGAGGTTGTTGGTCTATCTTCAAAATGATTAGCAGATTTTGGTGATATAATGCCAGTATGACTCATAGTGACTAGACTTGTGTTTCCAACATGGATGGCGGTGATGGTTGGTTGCGTCATTTGAGACCAAGGTTCCCAGAAAGACTAGTTTTGAAAAATTGTAGGCCAGGAAGGGTTATGGTATACACCATGGCCATGTCTAGCATGAAAGTATCCTCCTCCAAACTGATTCATAAAGGGTTTTAAGGGCATCATCACCGAGGAATCCACTTGGGAAGAGAAAGCGACATGACAAGGGTTACTTAGGTGAGGATATATGTTTCCCCCAGACAAAGGAAATTCTTGAAGGGGGTTTCCCATAATGTAAAACTGACTCCCTCCAGATGAAACACCAAAGGACAAACGAAGGTCCTCCATGGGAAAAGAGTTCATAGGAACTGACATAGCGGAAGAAGGATATATGGATGGGATTTAATAAGTAGAATGACCTCCCATTTGAGAACTTTCTTCTGGAAAAGTGAAGCTATGATTGGATCCATAGGAAGGAATATTCCAACCTCCTACCGTAAGAGTTGGTTGAGGGATATGACTCCCACCAAATGAAAAGGGAGAATAAGGAGGCATCATGCCCTCAGACCCAAAACTTGGATTCACGTAATACGACTAGATAGAGGATGGAAAGTGTGAAGACATGTCTAGCATACCATGATAAAAATGATTAGAGGCCAAAGGTATTGGCTGAGTATCATGATTCGGCGTACCACTCCAAAATAAAAAAGGATTCATTCCCATGGAATAAGAAATGACCATGGGTTGGGTATCCCTAACTGAGGGAGTAACAATGGATCCACTAACCATAAAAATGAAAACTCACAATGCAATAAAAAATCCTAAGGCCAACTAATAATCAAAGAGCACACCAAAGTAAAGAAAAAAGGCCAATATGCATACAAACATGATAGATTTTTTGAAAGGGGCCGCCCTCCCTAAAGTAGGTATGCCTTTCCCAAGAGGGGCCTGAGACTCCCTTCAAAATAACAAAGATATCATAATCAATTATAAGGTCCCTCGTGGGCTTAACAACCAGCCAGTCATATCCCCCTAGAGAGGTAATCATCCATAAAGGTTGTGTGTTGTCTGACCATTATATGACCCAGGGTACCTGCATAATAACCCCTGCAAGTAACCTATGTGGCTACCTATGTCAAGCAACTAAGCCGCCACGATATAACCAATGTGTAGATGAACATTCGTAAGTTAGGTCCACCATATGGGAAAGGTAACAAAGCCCGAAATATTGAAAGAAATGCCTCTCACAGAGGTAAAGGTACTAGCAAGACCCCCATATACGAATAGATTCCCATAAATATCTTTGATGCTAAGAAGGTATTGGGGGGATATCTCCTCAACCAACTTTGTGCAACCTCATGCTTAACTCTGGTGTGAGTGGATCCTCCTAACGCCACCAATTATACAATGGATTTCACCACTCCCTTAGTCAGACACATATGTTTATTTTAATATCCTTGGATAAGTTTACTCACAAAATCCTATTCCAAGGCTCTAAATCTTAAGCTAGTTTGTGCACCCTGAAAAATAAAATCATTTCTAATCAATTTTAAATTTATAAGCATTACTTTTAGTGGCTTTTCTTACTCAAAAGGTGTTGTCTTGAAATTGATGGTGTTACGACTCAGCGAGTAAAATAAATGAATATGAATAAAATGCAAAGTCCTAACTTCAATTCCCAATAAATTATAAGCTTTTCAAAATGCAACTTTCAATTCAATTCTGCAATTTCAAATAAGATGCAATATTTATATACATGTACTAAGATCAATGACAAGAGCCCAAAAGATCAAATGCCAACAATGCAAAATGTTTTTTTTTTTTTTTTCAATAATAAAAGAATGAAAATGCAAGGATTGAACAATATCTTGATATAAATACCCTATTGTATGTAAACAGAGACAAACCAAGTAGAATATCAAGAAGTAAAAACCCAACCTAGGATGTAAGGAAAACCAATGAAAAGGATGATGGGAAAGAAAAACCACCCGAAAATTCAACCAAAGAAAGGTTTCCTATCACTCTGCAAACACTTAAAAATCATGACAAAGACCTTAGAAGACTCAGACACCATCAAAACTTAACCAATAAAAATCAAACTCAACAATCAAGAAAAAATGATGATGTACGTGATTTTTCAAGAGAAACTCGCGTATATACACTTCCTACATAACTACAGCTCGTGTATGTACACGACTATCAGGGGAAAAACGCCTATATGTATTGAAACACAGCCAAGTTAAGGATAAGGCCAAGAAACTCAAACTCAAAATGAAAATAGTCCATCAAGCAATCAGATGACAAGAAACACAAAATAAATGAGATAAATCAAAGGAGAAAAACACTCCAAACCCCAAAAAGAAGATTCATCACTAGTATGGTCGCCAATTATGTTACGAGGAAAATCACTCTATGGCATGGGGTAAACCACAAAAGACAAAAATGACTGTAGAAATCAACTCTAATCTCAAGTATGCTATGTAAACAAACATGCTAACAAGACAAAATAAAGAGCCTACCTCATTCAAACGTTCGATGAAGTCCATCGTTGAGCACTCGACTCAATGCATACACCTGCAACTTGTCCTCAACATCCAAGATATGGAAGCATATGGTGATAATATATAAAGTTATCACATATAATAGCATAATCCATTAATATTCATAACAAATATGTGCATGGAATAACAATTCAAATATTTTCAAAACATTAATTGGATGAGAAAGGAGTATTTCTATTAAAATGTAATCAACAGAAGTGTATGAATGACAAAATTATGTGTCGGCACATTCGGAATTGAGAAACTAAGTCCCTTCCAGCTGGGCCTCCACCACTTAAATCCTCGAACAAAGGCAAGCTCATATAAAAGAGATAATGAGGTTCTCCATAAAATAGGGAAGAGCTTGGGGCCTGAACAATGTGTTCCGACTTAAAAGGACAAAGGGATGCAGACTCAATATGAAGAGAATAATTTCTCCAAAGTAATTTTTCTCTCAAAGTTGAATTCTTCTCCTCTTCTCCACAGCTTGGATAAGGCCCATTTATAACATTCAAATGGAACTGAAGGGCCAAGTTAGAATGTTTCCAGTATATGGAAGGTCAAGGATCTTGGATCTCGTGACGTGACATGGAAACCCGACACCATTTTTTAATTTTTTAGCACAAAACACAATGTACGTAAGTTGTAATGGTTCAACCTACATATACACATTATGTATAGTTGTTAGGGTGCGTATATGTGGAAAAATATATTTTTTATCTCTGGGAACTACAAAAGGGGACTTCAAGTCTGCATAGGGAAATGTAAAATGCCTTTTGAGCAATTTTGCATGGGGTGAGGCACATCTTGCTATAAAACCAATAATCCATGATGGATAGACTCACCTTTAGTGCTATTGACAGATTCGACAATGATGCAGGGTCATTGTATATAGTTGTGTAAAGGATCAAATTGTACAAGATCCATGATTGTAGAAATGCTTGTGGGTGTTGAAGGTTTCCATATGGATACCAATGGAGTAAAATACTACACAACTATTTGGTGTTCTAGATCAAAATGATTATTTGGTGTGGAGTGATCGAGATGGATATGAGAAGAAACGAGAAAACCCTTTGTAGTTGAGATCACATGAAGCTTGTGTTGATGTAGTGGTTACGATGATGTTGTTTGATTTAAAAAATAGAAATATTTTCATAGAGTCATAGAGGGAGAATCCAGTGAGGAAGATTGGACAATCATGGTTTTTTAGTAACAGAGGGAGTTGGCCTCTAAGTTTTATATGAAGGATATCGGTCTAATGCACTATTTCTTAGGACTGGAGGTATGGAAAAAGCTTAGTTAAACCTTCCTAGGTCAAGGAAAGTATGCAGTGGAAATATTGAAGAGGTTTGGGATATTGGATTGGAAGGAAATGGCTACACCTATGGTATCAAATCTGAATTTGATACAAGATACGACTTCAGAGACTGTGGAAGTTACGTTATACAGGAAGATGGTGGGTTCCTTGATGTATTTGATCAATACATGACCAGATATATGATTTGTTGTGAACATTGTGAGTCCCTACATGGTTGACCCCAATCATGTTCACTTGATTGTAGTAAAACATGTGATGAAGTGCCTTAAAGGTACAGTGGATTATGGGCTCGAGTATGTTGTAGACATTGAGATCAGTCTACTTGGATATTCGGATTCATATTGGGCCAATGATGTTGCAAACCAGAAAAGTACATTAGGATGTTGCTTCACTTTGGGATCTGGTATGATTGCATGGATCAATAAGAAGCAGTCATGTGTAGCACTTAGTACGACTAAGGCAGAGTATGTAGAATCATGTGCAACAAGCCACTAAGTAGTGTGGCTTCAAAAATTGTTGACTGAATTATTCAATATTGTGATGGAGGCGACCTATATCTTATGCGATAAATAGAGTTGTATAAATTTTTCAAGAACCCAATGTTTCATGATAGGTAGGTTGAAGCATATCAAAATAAGGTATCACTATATTAGGGATATGGTGTAGAAGGGAGAAGTGAGGCTCCAATATGTGGCTACCGATGAGTAGGTTGCAGATGTGTTGACAAATTCATTGTCAAGGAATAAGTTCGAGTACTTCGGGGACAAGCTCGTTGTAGTCCCTCTTCAGAGGGAGTGATGGCTTCAAATGTTATCGTAGGGTAGTGGATGTCATGATGACATGCTATATCTATTGGAGACATACCCACCGACCCTATATGCATGCTAAAGAGAGGAGGTATAGATGTTATCATAGGGTATTGTATGTCATGCATAAGATATCTGAGTTTTTTGTGGGAAGTTGGATAATCTCATGATGACATGTTGTAGCTATTGGAGATCTACCCACTAACCCTGGATGCATGCTATGAAGTCGCTATGGATTTCCTGTGATGTATAGATTTGTGTGTCTGATAGTCAATGGTCATGAGCTCGTGTGGATGGTGATAGTGTTAGAGTTTGTGCCAGACAAAATGCATTCCTCATTAAGAGGGAGTGTTGAGATTTTATGTAATTTCAGAAGTCATTTGTAAGTGTAATTGTATTGGTCATAACCTCAAGAAGGTTGACTTGATAAGTCATTGTGAAAGGGTTTATTAATAAGTCATTGTGAAAGTGTTTATTAATAAGTCATGTCTTTTAGGTATTTTTAAGTATAAATAGAGGTTATATCGAGTCATATTGAAATTACTCATTGATCATAAGTACACGAGAGTAGTGTGAACTTATCTAGGAGGTTATTCTCAGTTCATGTCTAAGTCTCTTTGGTCTTGATTTCATGAAAGAGCATTGTATGACATTGTACATGTTGGAGGAATCGATACTAAGGAAAGTTTGCAGGGTTTTCTCCCCATTGAGGGTTTCCCTGAGGATACATATTGTTGTTTTGTGGATATATATCTTTCAGTTATCATCTTTTTTCATATTGAATAATAATAAAAGAATATACAATATTGTCTCATATGAAAATCCAACACCCAACATATGTTAGGTAGTGGAGAAGTTAATATCTCTCTCATAGATTTGGGGTGATCTGGAGGTCCCATGTTCTTAGGAGTGTAGAGATGTGGTTAATGTTGCAACTAGAGGTCAACTGAGGCAGTCAGCGATGCGGTTGGTTCTCCCTATCTTATACTTGATGTTGAGATGGAGCTACTACAAGTATGTGGACTACTTCTGATGGAAGTCATTCTACAATTTTCATTGTGTCTGTATGAACTGCAGAGGCTTATTATCAGTGTGGATGATTGTCTCCTTCCCAAGAATGTAATGCCTCCATTGGAGGTAGGCCTGTACAATGGAGTACATTTCTTTGTCATAAGTGGGATACTTATGAACAATATCTGATAGCGTCTCACTATGATAGGCCATGGGATGTCCATGATTAGTGATAATTGTGCCCATAGCATAGTCTTAATCATATTTATCAATATCAAAAGGTCGTTGTAGATCGAGTAATGAGAGCAACGAGGCTGAGCACAAGTTCTAATTCAAATCATTGAATTTTTTCTGTTGTGACTGGCCCCACATCAGTTTTTCCTTTCCACCACCCTTGGTCACTTGGCTAAGTTCCCATGTGTGTGTGGGAGAATCCCAACATGAACCTACAATAGAAATTCACAAGGACTAAGAAGCTCCAAATATCATCGAGTGTGGTCGGGGATGGCCAGTCACGGATGACCTAGATCTTGGCTAGATTGGCATACACCCCATGCTCATAAACAATGTATCCTAGGTATTGGACCTTGTTCATGTTGAAGAAGCATTTTTCTGAATTTGCATAAAGCTTGTGTTGTCGTAGAGTGTGCATAACTTGTTGAATATGTTGCAAGTGTTCCCCCCAACTCTTGTTAAATATGAGGATGTCATATAAATACACCACCACAAAATAATTGGTGAAAGGCCACAAGATATCACCCATCATCCTCATGAAATTTGTTGGGGAATTTTTCAAGCCAATTGACATGACCAACCATTCAAAAAGACCTTGTTTGTACTTGAAGGCAGTCTTCCATACATTGGTCTGCTCTATTGGGATTTGGTGGTAGTCGGACTTCAGAGAAATCTTACTAAAGTATTTTCCCCCCTTGATTTGGTCAAGGAGATTGTCAATTCAGGGAATTGGATACCAGTTCCTGATTGTGATTTTATTTAGGGCCCGATAATCAATGCAGATTCACCAAGTCTCGTCCTTCTTCTACACAAGCACGATTGGGATTCCACAAGGTGGTGAGCTTGGTTGGATGTGCCCATTTTTAAGTATCTATTATATCTGGTTCTTGATTTCCTCATTTTTTGATAGAGAGTGGAGATAGGCTAGACCATTGGGTAGTAGTGTGTTGAGGGTCAGATCGATTGGGTTCTTGACCTGACAGTGCAGAGGTAACCTAGTGAGTGAGGAGATTATGTCTTTGTATTCTTCCACGACCTTATCAACTTTCTTCTGCTATGTGGAGAGACCTGTCGCAGAGGTCATGGATGTGGTGGAAAACTTCTATTCACTTTGACTGTGAATCACGAAGAATAAAAACTTCCCTATATGATATATGACCTTCCTGCATTTCTTCACAGAGATCAAGGAAATGGTATTATATTGGACCACCTCGAGTATCATGTATAATTTCTTGTCAAAATTAATAATAAAACTATGATGCTTGGAATCATATAGAGCATGAAGTTTCCATAAATAAGGTTTTTCAAAAAGAACATTAAAAAATTCAAGGGTGACGGAATCACACAGTACCTCATCATTAAAGGAATTGATGTTGTATGCCAGGAGACATTGTTCGTTGATGCGGAGATCGCTCCCTTGGTGGAGCCATCCGATGGTGTATGGTTGTTGGTATAGTATGTTGGAAGAGCCAACTACTTGATGGCATCCACTGAGATGAGGATATTCTAGCTACCTCTATCAATGATGAAGTGAAGTGGAGTACCCTTCACCCAAATATGTGAATGAAAGAGGTGCTCACCTTCCTCTGGTTCATCAGGTTCACTGGGTTGGACCTTGGTGGTGGTAGCAACAGTGGTACATGGTTCTGCATCAATGATCTATCTCCATTTTTTTGGTTCTAAATTAGAGTCATATCCCACATATTATTAATAGGATTTCACCTCGGCCACCAATTACTACTTTGAGTGGAATTCAATTGTGTTATTCCAAGGGCTATTATGGAACTTTCACAATTTCCCAGTGTCTTTCTTTGTCTTCCCATTGTCTTTCTTTGTTTGCATTTTGGACTAGTTTTCCTAAGGATTTTCATCCTTTCTCTACCCTTTGTTCTACAGGTTGGGGCTTCCTTTTCCATGCTTTTGCTGTGAGGTGTTTGTAAACCCAAACTGTAACATCTTTTTTTTAAGATTCTTCTTGATTTTGACTACATATTGATAAGCTACACCCAAGGATGATATTTCTAGAAAATCCATTTCCGTCTATATGTATCTATGCATACCAGCGTGGTAATTGAGCACAAGATGTCTCTTAGATTCTTTGATACCCATATTGGTGCACAAGGTATGGAAGACATTGGTGAACTTTGGCACTATTTGGTCCCTTTGTTTTCGTAGTGTGGTCCATATTGTATATAAGTTGTCATAACTTCCATAAGGGTAGTATTGTTCCTTAATAACATCCTTGAAATAAACCCAAGTGGGAGTGACTACAAATAATGTAGATCCCTCCATTTTATTTTTTCTCACAGAAAGTGTCCCGCCAATCTTTGACATGGGGGATGGCTTTAAGGAACGCAAATATAATATTTTCTCAATCGAAAAAGTTATGGATGGGAAAATACCCTTCTAGAAGGTTTAAAAAAATTTCTACAACATTTGCATCTATTTGACCTTCAAATATATGAATATAAAAATTTATCTATACCTTTAAGGGGGAGATGCCTCCGCTCAAAGAAGATGCATTTCTTGTTGGCAATCGTCAAAGGATTTGTGCAAAATTATCCATCATCTCATTCCTTTATCGCAAGAGAGATTCCTTGAGCAACAATTTAAATGGATATCCTTCCCCATTGTCTCTCTTTTATTCCCCCATGGGTGGTCGTCGGGTTCGATGAGGCTAATCTTGCAAAGGCTCAACTGGTTTGAGGCCCAACTCCTTATACCCTGACCTCGTTGGGGACATGCATAGAGAAACAAATGAAGAGAATACTACTCTGATACGACTAATATGGATTTATGAGTCGAACAAAATTAAACATATATCTATAAAATTAACATAGATATACAGAGAACAATAACAAAGATATAGTGGATCTTAGCTTCTATTCAATAAAGAAATCTATTGAAATTGTAAAATGCAGAATGAAAACAATCTTGCTCGAATGGTGGTAGCTAATCTCTGAGAAGAGATGAGGTGGCTATGCACATTCATCTGAGTAGATTACAATGAAGCCTCCAGGACGTTTTAGCATCAATAAGTAAATAGAAAACCATTGACATACAAAAACCTAACCCTAGGAGATGAAGTGCCAAAATGTATGTGGGTCTTGATGGGGTAAGTTGGTACATCAAATTCCTAGCGTTGTAACTTTTCCATATGATCTCTGTTATAGGTGAATATCCCATTGGAAAGGTCTATCCAAGGACTACACATTATATCATCACACTCTGACTCTATCTATCGTGTTATTGTGGCGGGCCCAAAAAACATTTTTTAGGGCCTCACAATGGCCCCAAAAGTTTAGGATCCAACAAGCTAGAAAGAAACTGTTGATATGAACATTGTAACTTCCAAGATGAAAGTTGTATGTGAGCTAGTTGGAAGATGTGGGTGGCCATTGATATCCACCTATATCATATTGCCTTTTGGTGCCCATAATGAAGTTTTTTTTTTTTTATCTTTGAGAGTCCTATTAGTCCCGTCAATACATTACATTGAAACCTCATATTGTTCTCAATCTTATTATGACTATTTTCCCATGTGGCTCCCATACTTTTGTGTTCAAGTTGTAACTCCATTGCATACATATCACAACCTCTTTTTAGCCTAATGTCGACTTCAACTTGTTGTTGCTTAATAATTTGCTTATGCATTCCCATCAATTGCTAGCCTTGCATTTTTTTTCATTTTCAATTTGACACAAGTACCCTAGGAGGAAACATTCCCCCGAGTGTCCATATCCTACACATTCTTCATTTCATTAAGAAAAGGGTTGTTCCGTGCACTTGGAACTAGTTTTCTTTCCTGCAACACTCGTTTCCTCCATGTATTCTACCATTCTTTTATTATTTTTTGGGATTTCTAATATGAAAAAGATAAAAAAAAAAAAATCAAATAAAAAAAAGAGCGTAGGAATGAGTTTTCTTCACCATTATTGGGAGTATTCAAGTTTCCTCTGAACAAATAACAAAATATTGAGTCTAGTATCAACAATTTAGGTTAGGATGACTTTGGGACACTGAACTAGTTACACAGATATTTTAATCTAGTTGATTATTCTTCTAGTCACTATGGAGAGTCTATCATTGCCTCCTACATCATAGACTTATGTCACTACTCATTTTCAGTTCATGTTGCCTAAGTCACATATTGCGACGTGTTATTTTTCAGAGGAATTTTTAGCATGTGTTAGTCATTCCACATAATTCTTGTCTTTGCAAGTCCACCTTCGCGTATGTCAAGTAATTCTCATAATCAAAAGTATATTTTTCCTATACTCATGCTGGTATGGAGGGTTCCCATTGACCTCCTATCGACAAGTTAAGATCTTATCGGCTATGACACATTTATCTGAGATTTTGATCTAGAGTCGCACCCTAGCCCTATTTACATAATTGATAGGTGATCATGTTCTCAACAGATGACATTCCATCATTGGTTGCTAACTGAGTTGTTTCCCTTGTGTTTGACGACAAGAACATTATTCACACATTGGGATTTATGCAGTACCTTAAATTCCATTTTTCCCCATTAGTGGTTTCCTTTCTTTGTTTGGTAGTCTCCATTACTTGATACTATTCAAAGGGTCTCTTTCATGCATTATTTACATTTATTTCATATGGGAGGCATACTTTGTGGTGTTCCTTTCAATATTTCATCCGAGACTTTCCAAATATTTGGCCTTCTTCTACTCCTCATGTTGGATGATGGGGAATTCCTTAATTCCATCCTTCCAGTGAATATATTCCTATCGACTTCGACACGTCTTGATCTTGGATAGGTATATAGAGTCCTTATTAGTACCTTATGGATTGCAGACATCAGTGGCAGATTCCCTCACTATCAACAGTGGGAATACACCGATGTACCTCGATCAACAGTTTCTATCAAGTGTTCGAAATTAGATCCCACATTCACACTCATTATATTGTACTAGGTACCTTGATGCCCATTATCATTATCAATGGGTTGTCTCATTTTTATTAATGGTATACATCAATGACCGATAATCAAATGATGTCTCTATGTGTTTGACTTCAACACATCTATTTTCATAGTCCATATTCATACCATGGTGGTTGATTTTAAGACCTTGAGAATGTAGTAGCATCACCTATTGTATGTTGCTTCCTGAGTTGTTTTTGGATATTACCACAACTCACATTGGTACTTGTGAAGGATCAGTTATCCAACTCTTTCCTCTAAATATCCTTCATTAATTCTGAGACATAGATCCACTATGTATCTCTTTCATGTCTATGATCTCTTTTTGACATGGATCCACCATGTATCTATTTTGTGGTCATGATCACTTCTTTCTATATACAATATTCATGTATCCTCAATGTACTTGATTGGAATCCATGCTTATCATCACACATGAGCATGGGTATGCCCGCCTTGGGAATTGATTATTCTAACTTATTGTTTTCATTGGTTGTTGTTATTAGATTGGATTATGGTGACCTTCACCCTATATCATTGTTCTTTTAATACTTATAATGTATTTCAGCCATCATATGCTCTTATGTCCTCACACATTAGGGGGCATTTATTATAGCATAAATTTCCTCGATTGAATAATTTATGACCTTATTGGCCTAGTCCCTATCCTACTTACAAACACAGTTTCCCCATACCTCCTTGAAATATTATAAAAAGAATTATTTTAGAACTTATAGGCGCCCTAGAATTTATGCAAGATGTGTATACATGGATTTCTTGAAGGAAAGTCATGTACATGTTAATAAATTCTCAAAAAAATATATTTTTACATAATTAAAAGTTGAGTTATGGGTTTGTTTATTTGTCTAACTCATTTTACCCATACTCAATTGTCTCTAACCAATAAGAGATGGATTAAATAGAGAATTTGGTCCAAGGACAAAGATAATGATTAAGTTCATATCAAAGAAAACAAATGATTGGTTGATCCCCAACATGTCTACAAGCCCATAAAACTCCCCCACTCTACTAGTTCGTGACCTAGAAACCCTAGTTCATAGTCCTCTTTGAACACCTCTTTAGATGACTAGGAACCTCCTTAAATCCTCCTTAAATCCACCATTGAATCAAAGGTCGAGACTTACCTTATTGCAGAAGCTTGGGTGGAGGGACCCAGATTCCTTTCAACATAGCAATGCCACTTCAACATAGGTAACTGATTAGCCTCCAAACTATTGATATTAATAAGATGTTCATTCCTTCGATAGGTCGTGTTATTAATGTTTAATTTACAGTTGTTGAATGTATTCCATTTTAGAACACTAATTGTAATGAATTTCTTTCATATTTAATCGAACTAACAAGTTAGTTATTAGTATAACTACTTTTCTTGGAGATTTGTATGCATGGATTCTGCAGTTTTCAAGATAAACACTTGGGAAAGAGTGAGAGGGTTCCATAATTTGGATCTACACCAAAAAATTGATTATGTGTAAGTCTGCCTCTATCCTTTCTATGAAAAATTAGTTATTTCGATTGAATTAGTTATATAATCATCGCTTCCTATTATCAATATAATTTGTTATTTTTAATGGTTATCGATCTATTTCATTTATCCCACAAATGTAGGGGACTTTCCTCACAAACAAGTTGGATAGTAAATCTTATTGTTGTGACTCTAAGAACTCCAGTTGTCAAAATGGAGTCTTTGTTCGGTTATCTAAAAATGTGCATTCAATTTTCTTCAAAATTTACAAATATTTGTAGGTATTCTTCCCACATGGCTTCCTTGTGCTCCCACATAGCATCTTCAATACCATAGTAATTCCATTGAATCTTTACCATGCCTATGGATTTGTTCCTAATAACTTTGACTTTCTAATCTAGGATTCACACTGGTTCCACCTAGAAGTCCCCTTTGTGTTTGACCCGGATCACATTCCAATCAATCACATGATTAGGATCAGGTACATATGTTTTTAATAAATACATATGGAACACATTATGAATTCTCATGGATGTAGGTAATCCTAGAATGTATGCAATTAAGCCTATCCTTTATATAACTTCAAATGACCAACAATATCTCGCTTCCAACTTTTAGGAACTTCCCAACTTCAATAAGCTTCTCTTAGCTTTAACTTTTAAAAATGCATGCTCTCCCACTCTGAATTATCTATGTGTTCTTATTTTATCGGCATAGCTCTTCTTCCTGTCATGTGCAAATTTCAAATTCTGCCTAATCTTTACCATCTATTCTTCCATTCCCCCCAAGAATTTTGGCCCAATCATGACTCTGTCTTCCAAGTTATCCCAACTTACTAGCGTGTTGCATTTTCTACCATACAATTCTTTAAACGAGCTCATATTCATTGATTCTTGATACCCATTATTCTAAGAAAACTCAACTGAATGGAAATAGTCCTCCCACCTAGAAGGCTTTTTCGTTACATGCATTCTCACCATATCTTCAATTATCCGGTTAATTCTCTTTGTCTGCCCATATGACTCTGGGTGATATGGTATATTAAAATTCAAATTGGTCCCAAATCCTTGAAATAAACCCTTCCAAAAATTGGTTGTGAACTTGGGATCTCGGTCTGACACAATTAATTTAGGCACACCATGTAGCCTAGAAATTTATTTCATATAAATTTCGACAATATGAGTTGCCTTATGAGTTAATTTTACAGGAATGAAATGTCCATCCTTTGTAATCTTGTCCACCACTACCATTATGGAATCATGTTTCCTTGTTGTCCTGGGAAATTTGGTAATGAAATTGATAGTAACAACTTCTTATTTCCATTCAGAAATTGGAAATGGCTACAATGATCGTGTTGGATGTCTTTGCTCATCCTTTACCTTCTGGAATTCCATGCATCTAGTCAAATTATTAGTGACATCTCTTCATATCAAAACAAAAATATTGGCTTCTTACAACTATAATAGTTTTTTAATATCTTGGGTGTCCAACATATGACACATCGTGCATCTCCTTTAAAACGGTATTTCTCAATTCTTGAGAATTGGGAACATAAACTATGTTCTTGAACAAGAGGATTCCATCTTCTTATAGCTTGTAATCCTTATAATTTTGTTGTACGTTATTATGTTGTAAGATTTCTTTAACTTGCACATAATGTTTTTTTTTTTTTTTATAGCCTCTATAATTATATCTTTTAAATATGTCATGTGCATACTAATGGTTGTAGCATGCATTTCATGCACCCTTCCGATGAGTGCATCAACCAAATTTTTCTCTTTTCCCTTTATGTTCTTGATGTCAAAGTCATATTCACTAAGTAATTACAGCCATCTAGTTTGTATGACCTTTAGTGTTGGTTGTTCAAACAAATATTTCAGACCACTATGGTCTATCATCAATTCAAATTTTATTCCCATAAGGGACTGCCTCCACATTCTTAAATCATGTACTATGGATTCCAAATCTAAGTCATGTGTGGCCTAATTTATTTCATTCTCCTTAAATTTTCTAGACTTATAACAAATTACATGTCCATTTTTTGTAAGGACTCCACCAAGCCCTTCCTTCCATGCATCCATGCACACAACAAAATCCTCATTTGGGTCTGAAACTCTTAAAATGGGTGCATTGGTTAATAAATTATTTAAGTGTTGAAAATTTGTCTTCACACTTGGCACTCCATTCAAATTTTACTCCTTTATTTTGCAAAGACGTTATTGGGTGTGAAATATTGGAGAATCCTACAATGGATCTCTTGTATTAACCAGTGAGATCCATAAATGATATAATATCTAAACTATTTGTTAGTGTTGGCCAACTTTTGATTTCTTCAATAATTTTTGGATCTACCACTATGCCATCTTCTAAAACAATGTGACCCAAATAATGGATCTGCTTTTCATAAAATGTGCATTTACTTAACTTGGCATACAATTGGTTCTCTATTGAAACTTGTAGCACCATCCTCAAATGTTACCCATGCTCCTCCTATGTCTTGGAAAATATAAGAATATCATACAATAATACAATGAAAAACTTGTCCAAGAAATATGAACACCCCATTCATCATACACATAAATGTAGCAGGCTCATTTGTCAACCCAAAGGGCACCACCACAAATTCATAGTGTCCATACCTTGTCTGAAAGGCTATTTTGCTAGTATCTTCTTCTCTAATTCTTACTTGATGATAACTTGATCTCAATTCATTCTTGTAAAATATATTTTATCCCTTCAACTAATCAAAAATATCATCAATCCTTGACAAAGGATATTTGTTCTTGATCATAACCTTGTTCATCTCTCTAAAGTCAATACACAACCTCAACGTTCTATCTTTTTTCTTGACAAAATGAACTGGGGAACCCCAATGAGAAACACTTGAGAATATGTACCCCTTCTTCAACAACGTTTCTAGATGCATTTTCAATTATTTTAGCTCCATTGTGCTCATTCTATAGGGAGTTTTGGACACTGGGGAAGATTCAGGAATTAAATCAATAAAGAAATCAATGTGCCTCTTTGGTGGGAATTCTTGCAAATCCCCAAATACATATACGCATTCATTCAAGACTATATAATCTTCAAGAATTAGCTCCTTATCTTTAATTGGCTCTAACATATGGGATACTGTTGACGGGCGAAAATGAACGCTCACCAACTGGGAGAGTGGATCCAGTCCAGGGTTGTCTAAATAACCCAAGCCGTTTGGGATAACCCACCCTGACGGGTTTAGCAGCTCCATTAGCCGATCTAAGTCCTAAGAAAACAAAAGAAAACTACTCTAAATGAACTAACCTAAATAATTAAAACAAACTAATAAACAAATCTAAACTACTAATATATACAATTCACTACCTAAACTATAATAATTCTATGAAATTTAACATTCAACTATCAACTGAATTAAATCTTAATCACAAATGTACAATATTTACAAATTACAGATTTAAATGAAAACCTGCAAAACTCATTGTAATTTGTCCTAAGACAGCGATACTATTGTTTTTTTATTTTTATAGTCTTATGATAAAGAAATAGAATAAAAACTAACTATCTAAGCTAAGCAACTAAAACACTAACTCTAACTACAAATCTAATCTATCTAAACTACTTAAATTACACTAATAAGCTAACCTGTGATAACACTTTCCAATTTGTCCTGTGTAATAAATCCAGTTTAGTTGTTCGATGGGAGGAAACTCACATCAATTCTTTGCAAGCCTCTAGTATACAGTAAGTAGCAGTGCTTTTTTGAATATCGATAACAGAACAAACAAGACATAAAAGTTACAACAATCTTATAATTTACAAATCATAACATTTAGATAAATCTACGCGCAAGGATTTGTACAAATTGATTCAATCAATGAAGAAGAGAAATATGTGATTCATTAACTGAAACAAAGTAATTGTTGTATTTAAAAAAAAAAAAAAGAGATCAGATATAGATTACATACTAATCAAGTCACGTCAACCTGCAATAGATTATGATAGCTAAAGTAGTCTATAATCAACTGCAAAATGATATCAATAAAACTCGAAACAAAAGTTTGATATATTGAAAGCGAAAGTTGTTACAAGACATCGACTTTCATCTCAGTCTATATCATAAATCCATAGTCTGGTTCTCCGATAGTGAGGATGATGATGCTTATTACAAAAATGACAAGTATTTAAAGACCTCCCATAGGGTAAAACATCCCTATGGGAACTATCAAAACAGTTTACACAAATCTGGGAAAGTATCCCAAGTTTCTGACTCAAGCTAACAACCTAAGGCAAAACCAAATCCAAAATATCTCCTAAACTACTAGAACATGCCCAATTGATCATGGTAATTCGTATGTACTTGAACAAGGACAAGAATAGACAATATTAGAGGATATTTTATTAATAAAATTGACAAAAATCTAATTTCTAAGACTAGCTACAGAATCTTGCGATTCTGTAGCTGGTCCAAATTTAACACAGAATCGTTTTAAAATCAATTCAAAACTCAAAGAATTAAATTCAAACTACTAAACAAATATCTAATTGTTATTTGAAAACCAAACGTATTATTCAAATAAAAAATGGTTATGCTAATTTGAGAGCAAACAAAATTATGATCAATCGAATGATTACAGATATACATGTACTCTGTTGAATTTGTTATCACAATTTCGGGTAAATAGAATCGCATTAGATACTTGACAGCAATGAAATCATTTTCATAAACTAATTGAAATCAACACCAACGGTTT
>JZKD02S1991644.1:262129-281016 GCA_000966675.3 Picea glauca | reverse complement strand
TCCTCCTTGACAAGTCATCATTCCACTCACGATCATACTTATCATTTTTCATCACTTTACCCCTTGTTCGTCTCCTTATCTTTTGGGATTTTCAGGTGTATTGACCCAAGAAAGGATTGTACCTAATTTCATGGGAAGAAGGGGTTGAAGGCCTAGAGGTTTGTATTTTGTAAAAGATAAATCCAATGACAAACCTTCTATATGCTCACCTAGGCATCCCAAGGAAAATGAAATGTCTCTTATAAGAAACTAATGGGACCCATGAAAAACAACAATGTAAAAATTCCAACCAAGGTAGAGCATGTGTGGGCAATGTTTTTCATGCTTAGGTAGAATCCCCACACATTTTATTCAACTTGGGGAAGAATAATGTGACCATGGTAGAGTCAAGGTGGGAAACATTTTTCATGATTAGGTAGAATCCCCACTTTGGATTTAACCTAGAAACATCTAAAAAGAAAAAAAAGGCAATAAACGGGTTTGGAAAAAGGATGCATTGAAAATGGAGGTGTAACACACCCTCTACAAAGGCACCCATAAATTTGACAATACAAACCCTTGTATGTCATGAACTGAATGCCCAAAATTTTTAACCCCCCATCCACTTCATCTTGTCCACATGACTTAGATAGGTTTCCACCTAGGAAAAACTCCTTAACTTAAGGAATGATTCACCCAATAGGTCACTTTGTCAACCCTCCCATACCTAAAATTGCCAAATTGAATAGGGTCTTTCAACACCTGTTTAATTTGATGAGGTAGTTTTTGATGTACATCCTTGAATGGATCTTATATTAAATGTGATTTTACTTTCCATGATGCTTTAATTTTAGATCCTTGAAGGGAGCACTTGTCTATCTTTGCAGGACCTTGAATGGTGGATGATTTGGAGGAGAAATCCTAGCTTGGGCCTTCATTGGGGAAAATATCCCACATATTGGATACCATATCCTACACACTGAATGATGATGATATCCTTTGGAGGCTTGAGAGATACTTGAGAGGACCTCTCCTATCCCCAACAAGACATCTTGGGGCTTGATGTCTTGCTGGGGATAGGGTTTGGTGATGGTGGTGTTGACTTGATTGAAAATTGGAACTTATTGATGAGGAGAAGTCCTATCTTGATGGAGGAGGCTATAGATTACAATAATGAGTCCTTTGGAGGCCCAACGTTTCATCTCCAAGCTCAACAATTTGCTTCAAGTGCCAAAACGTTTCCCTAGAAGGGTGACATCATGCTTTTTAGGGTTTTCTTATGTGCAAATTAAATTTTAAAGTTATAAAGGGGAAAGATAAAGGAAAATGTCTCGCTTATTATTTGGTTTACCCTTATTAAGTGTACAAACACTTTTTAGGAGATTTGTATAAGTAATAATCATTTCATTTCATTTAAAGACATAGCTCTCCCATTTGGAGAAGGATACTTGGCTGAAATTTTCGCCCTCTTTGGGAAATCTGGACATCTCTCTCTTGGTATATTGTGGAGATAAGGTGGTGTGCACCTCTTGGAGGATTAATCTCTTTCTTATGTATGGATATGTTTTGGTGAACTAGTGTTTGATCTTTCATCTTGTGGAATTGGTAAGGAATTTTTTGCATTTATTAGTGTTTTCTTCTTGTTCCATGCTATTCTTTTTTGAAACCATAGGAGGAGTATAAGTGCATACACCCTCCTCCAAAACTTCATCTCATTTATATTTGACAAGTCATTTTAACCAAGGTTGTTAGGAGTTGTACAAGGGTGCACAATCTCCTAGATTTACCTTAGCTTGATTTTCATGCCATAGGGAGTAAAAGGGATTACACCCCTAGAGATATTGTGGATATAACTCACACATCCAAGACTCCATTTACCCAAATATTAAAGGAACTAATCTGAATTTTGCATTGGAGAAATAAATTGTTTGCATTAGGTAATGTGATTTTACGATATTTTCAAATTGTTTGAAGTGGAATCAATTATATGCCCTACTAGCTTGCTTTTTCTTTTTCTCAGAGAAAAGTGTAATTTTCATTAAGATAATCAAAATTACATTTTGTAGATACACCTCCTGGTATATTATGTGATATAGTATGTCTTGATACTTCATATCGAGTGATTCTTTCTTCTTCATCCCATGGGATTTTACATAGGCATTCCAAAAAATTCTGTAATGCTACAGTGAACTGAGTACAAACTTCAGTTTGCATAGTATCCTTCATAGATTTTGTATCCAAAATCTTGTAGATCTTTAAAATTTACATTCATTTACAAAAAAGTTCTCTGTTGTTTCTGTGTTTGTTCATTTATGAACTCTGTGATCTTCTAGTGGCCCATCTCCATGTATGTGCCCATTTTCGAAGCCCTGTCTGCTTCTTTATTTCTTTCCCTGAAGACATGTTGACATGAAAATAAGTCAAAAATTTTCTACAGTGCTTTTATGTCTTCCACAATATTGGAAAGTCTGATATTATTGCATCTTTTAGTTCCATTTATCCAGTTTATTGCATTTTTTGAGTCTCGAAAAACTGATAACTTTTTGCAGTCTTTTTCAAGAGAAAAAATCATGAGAAGTTTGAGGCTCATTAATTCGGGATAATTATTTGTTCCAACTCCCAATCCAGAAGTTAAAGTGAAGTAGTGGGTGTCTGAGAAGTATAGTAAGCCTCCTCCTCCACAAGTGTATTATTGAGAAGATCCATCGAAAAAACCCCAAGGTGTGGATTTTTCTATATAAATTTCTTTTATTACTCTATTCTTTATTCTTTCTTTTGAGGGAAAAGAGGATAAATTTGATAGACTGTTTAGTGAGGTTTTCTCAGGAGAAAAAGTCTTCTCTTTGAGTATGGCTTCATTTCTTGCTAGCCATACTCCCAGGTGATTAGTAAAGGGATTAATATGTATGTTTTGAAAGAGGAGTTTTCCCACCGATTCTTCTAGGCTTGTTCTAAGGTATGGCCTTCCCACTAAAAACGGAAATTCAGAGTGCTTGAAACTCCTGCCCAGACCAATTTTAGATAATTGCATTCTAGAAAGAGATGTTGTGCCATTTCTCTCACTGTATTGCACAGAGGGCATCTACTTGGTCCAACAAAATTTATTTTTTGTAATATATCTCAGGTTGGGGCATTTTTTGTAAGCACACATCACCATAAGAGTTTTTCCTTGGCAGGCCCATTGGTCTTCCATATCTTTTTCCACCACCAAACTAGTTCTGCTTCTAAGATGTCTTGCATTAGTTGTGAATATCCTTCCTTTGGAGTGTAGATACCATTATCATTTTTGTCCCAAACCAGTTCGTCTTATTGTTCTCTTATCTTGATTTGTGAATGAAAAAGGGCATTTCAATAATTCTCCAATTCTACTAAGTTAACATTAGGGTAGAGGAAGTTTTCCACCCTTCTGCCCAAAGTGTAGTGGAAGTCTGGTCAACAAGCGAGTTTAAGGTATTCAAACCTTTTAGCTTTAAGGTGGCTAGAAGATGATCTGAGAGTAAGTGTTTTCCTTCACTTCCTATCCATGAATCAGTCCCTAGCCTGACTTGAAGACCGTTTCCTACCTTCCAAGAAAGACCACCCTCTATTACAGGGAAATATTTTATCACTGCCTTCCAAATCAAAGAGGCGTCTCTGAAGGTTTTCTTAGTTCTTCTGATCCAAGACTCTAGGGATTCTGGTTCAATGTATTTTTTGATGACAACCTTTGTCCATAGGCTATTTGTAGAAATAAGGCGCCAACCCCCTTTAGCAGCTAAGGCTTTGGAGAAGACATGTATATTTTTTAATCCCCACCCGCCTAAAGATTTTGGGACTGCAATTATTTTCCATATTACCCATGGAGTCACATTTTTATCTTTCTTTCCACTCCACAGGAATCTGAAAGAGATTTTTCTAGATGCCTCCAAAGTTC
The DNA here is from genome assembly GCA_000966675.3 of Picea glauca. Classification (NCBI taxonomy): domain Eukaryota; kingdom Viridiplantae; phylum Streptophyta; class Pinopsida; order Pinales; family Pinaceae; genus Picea; species Picea glauca. Next base: position 277,124 of record JZKD02S1991644.1, on the reverse strand, counting down.
CTTTTGGGATCCAAGACAGAGACATCCAAAAGACTGGGATGGCTTACAATACTGATTTAACTAGTACCAATCTGCCTGCTCTGGAGAGCCATTTGTGACTCCATGAAATTAACCTTTTTTCTAGTTTCTTCAGTAGCCAAGACCAATCCTCCTTTCTGTAATAATTTGGTTTCAGGGTGAATCCCAGGTACTTGAGTCCTTCATCAATCATTTTCTCTTCAAACAGGAAGAGAAGTCTGTAGCGATTTTTTTCCATTTCCGAGAGGCAAAAGGCGGTGAGTGTAGAATTTCCTTCATTAATAATCATTCCTGTAGCTTTGGAGAAGAGTTTAAGAGTGTTATTGAGGATGTCAGCTTCCCCTCTAGTTCCTACAGAGAATACAAGGATGTCGTCTACAAAGATAAGGTGGGTTAAATGAAGAGTATTGGAAATGTTGATTCCTGGAAAATACCCAGATCATTTTTCAGTTGTTATAGCTCTGCTTAAACCTTCAGTGACAAGGAAAAATAGGAGAGGGGAAAGTGGACAGCCTTGTCTTAATCCTCTTTTAGATCTAAAAAAGTTCGTTGCTAACCTATTTATGAGGATTGAGAAAGTTACAGTTGAAATATAGCACATAATCCACCTGATAAAAGGAACTGTAAAGCCTAGATGCATTAAAAGAAATCATAAATAGAGCCAACTTACCCTGTCATAGGATTTGGATAGATCAATTTTGAGGACCGCACTCTTTATCTTCATGGTATTTAGGTTGTATAGGGATTCTTGTGCCACTCCTATTACTTCGTGGATCCGCCTGCCCTCTGGGAAACCAAATTGTTCCAAGGCGATTTTGACAGAAAGTGCAGTCTTAAGTATTCTGGCTATGACTTTGGAGATGATCTTGTAGATGCAATTGCACAAGGAGATAGGTATAAAGTCATCCAGGGTGTCCAAGTTGTACTTTTTTGGAATAAGGGCAATGAAGGTTGAGTTTAAACTTAATGGAATTTGTCCAGAAAGACTTGTCTCTTCAACTAGGCTTAATAAATCTTGTTTGATAGTATCAAAGAAGCTCAGGAAGAACTCAATTGTCCATCCATTTGGTCCTGGGATTTTGTCCTTTTGAAAGCTGTTCAAAACATCCTTAAGTTCTTCTAGTGTTACCTTTTCCAGGAGAATTCTATTATCTTCCTCACTAGTAAATCCCATAAAGTACTGTACCATTCAAATAACTTATTCAATAGTGGCTTTGTTTTATGCTTTGTAGAGATCCTGGAAGAATTTTTTCCCAATTTTTGCCATTCTTTCAAAGGTATGTTCCTTTTTTCCATCTTGATCTTTTAACTACCATATTGAGTTTATGCACCTTCTGCCTTTTGCATATGCTTGGAAGAAATTTGTGTTCTCATCTCCACTCTTCATCCAGATGGATTTGCTATTTAGTCTCCATGTATATTCTTTTTACTTTAGTAGTTTGTTTCTCCTTTCTTCCAATTTTAGTAGATTTAATTTGGCATTTATTGTATCAAATCCTCCACCCTTTTCTTCCGAAAAAAGGTTTAATTTGGATTCCAATTCCTTCAATTCCAGATCCTCTTTTAGAAGCTTCTGATGTGCCCAGGTCTTCATCTTTTCTTTGATAATGTGTAGGTTTTCTACAAAATCTAGACCTTCCATCTCATTGCTTCTTGGGTTATAGATTTGCCAATTTTCCTTAACCATCTTTAAAAAAGTTTCATCACTGAGCCAGGTTCTATTGAATTTGAAAGGAATGGGTGGCTTCTCCAATCTAGTTCTGAGATCAAGGAAAATTGGGTAATTATCTGAGATTCCCCCATGTCGAATCCATTATTTCAGTTGAGAGGATTTTTCTAGAAAAAAATCCTTTATCAAAAAAAATCCAGTCTTTTTGCAATGGTGTCTTCTCCCACTCTGTTTTTTCTCCAAGTTGGTTTGAATTTAACTGGCTCAATGTCCAGAAGATTGAGTTCATCTAGTTTTTTTGTAAAGTAGGTCGAGAGGGGGTCCGATATCGCATGGGTTCCCCAAACTTATTTAATGCCTAGAGATAAGTTTAAGTCTCCTCCCAAGTGATGCAGGAGCATTGTATAAATCCCAAGTGCGTGCCTAAAACCAAGGAGACGGCTAGACACATAGATGAAATTAAATACGTTTTTGTGAAAACATTGTGAATTCCAAAATCTACAACATCAATGTAATGGACATGAGGAACATGCATTAGCATTTATGTATTGAAGATCCAAAGTGATTTTGGAGTGTATGTTCCTATCCACCGGATGTAATAGGAATTTATGTGTGTTTAATGCAAGTAGGTAGATTTAAATGATAGATTAGACAGTTTTAGAAGCGTAGGAGGGAAAACGGATGGTAGACACCCTCACCCTTGTATCTTTGTAACAAGAATTCAAAATTCGTAAGCTGTAGAGCTGTAGAGAAGAATATAGGAGAACAAAGAATTTTATGCGTTTTAGTTGTTATTTTCCATGTACAGGAGAAATGGAATTAATAGAAGAAAGTTTTGATTCCAATTTATGTGTTTGTTATGGTTGTTGGAACCACCGGTTAAATGGTATGTTGCAGGCTTGTTTGCATTCTCTGCATGCATTTTTCTTCAATGCTATGTGTGTATGTATGCTCTAGAATTATATGTTGAGTGCTTGAATTCTGGATAAGAGGAGAATGAGTTTTAGTTGTTTCTCTTTCTAAGAACTCCTGCAAAGCGTGGAGTGGAGGGTATGCAAGGAGTGCGTTGACCAGGCTCTGATTTTCATCTCAGAAGTCTCAGAGGAGATTTAAATTGTGTCTTTATAGGAAAGAGTGCTAGTAGAGCACAGAGCTGTGCAAAGTGTGAGCAGGTTGGGAGAAGGGAACAAATTCTTTCAAATTCAAAGAGGAGTTGAAGAATTCTTTGATTTCAAAGAGTGCACAGAGCTAAAAACCCAAATAACCAGAGGTTATTTGAAAATTTTCCGCAAGGAGTGTGTGGAGGGACCCTTTTGGAAGGCTTGAGTTCATAAGAGAAATATCAGAAGGGATAGAACCTTTGAAGAGTTCAAAGGGAGACAGAGGTCGGAATAGTCTAGCGGGAGTTAAGATTAGGAGGAAGGATGCCAAGTCATTTGGCCAGAAGTCCTTGAGAAGTAGAATTAGACGGTGAAATCACTTCAGGAGGAAGTGTCGAAGTTCTGTAGGTCGTTGGATCTGATAGACCAGCGGAGGATTATGACTAAGAGTCTTTCAACACCCATAAGCTCAGGGGAGTAGTGATTGTTAGATCCATATCAATGAGGACCGTTGACCTCGTATGTGAATTCTCCATATCGGGGATCGGGAAGTGGAGTAGTTCAAGGTTGGACTCGAGAGTTGTGAACTTCCGAGTTGTGAAATCCCGATACTACTAAGGCCGTTGGATCGAGGGAGGCACACAACTGTAGATCTCATCTAGGGTATGATTTTGGAGTCGGGGATCCATAGAGGAAGAGGAATGGTTGTTGGTTGTTTGCTCAAGTTGTGAAATCCAGAAAATCCATGTGGACAGGTGGCAAGAACTCACTCCGTAAGTGGAGTAAATAGAGGTGATAGGTGGCATGTACCTGTCTCTTTGGGTGGAGTCAAACTTCATTGAAATATCATGTTTCAGGGATTCGCAAGGGAAGAGCACAAGAGTTTGGTGCTCCAACTCACGAAGTCGTGAGTTGTGAAAGGTGCTTGCATTAAGGCTTGGTTGTGGTCATATTGGAAAAGGGGCTAATAAGGGGCACTACACCTTAAGCCCATTCACAATTTTGCGTTTCAGCTATTGCCAAGGGCTGTGGCATTGCATTCAAAGTGCCCAACTTGTGAGACTTGAAATCCTTCGCGGGTTTAAACATGGAGGTCAGTTAACCCTTGTCATGGTTCAGAGAAGATCCTGCATAGATCTCGGCCTGAGGGCAAGAGGTTTGCACCAGTTGTGGTATCAGAGACCAGAAAAAATTCTTTGCTTTCTGTAGCAGAGAGAAAAGAGGAATTTTACACATGCTGCCGAGAATAATAGAAAGGCCCATACCTAATCTAGTAGTGGAAAGAGAAATGCATGAATTACATGCCAGACTTGATGCTATGGAGACAACATAGAGGTGAACAGTTGATGTTGGGGATATCAGCGAAGCTGAAAGTGAAAATGAAGTTGAAAACGAACGAGAAGAAGTTGTAGTTGAAGATGTTGCATAAGAATGACTATTCAAGGCTATTGCAAGGATAGGTGCTAGGAAAAAAATGGACATTACAATGTACGAAGGCAACCTAGACGTTGAAGAGCTTCTAGATTGGTTTAGATCTCTGGAAAAATACTTCAACTATGAGGATGTCGAAGAAGACAAGAAACTTAAACATGTTGTTACTAGACTTAAATGGAATGCATCACTGTGGTGGGATGAAATGCAGGCTGATAGATGTTGTAAGGGAAAACAAAAAATCAAGAGCTGGGATAGAATGGTTGTAAAAATGAAATCCAAGTTTATACCCAGGGATTATCAAATAAATTTGTTTCGGAGGATGCGGAATTTGAGATAGAAGTTGATGTTAGTGAAAGAATACACTAAAGAGTTCTATAGGATAAACATCAAAGCAGGTCATCAAGAAAGAAATGATGAGAAAGTTTCCAAGTATATGAATGGTCTATGATATGACATCTAGGATGAGATGAGCATGATGACCATCGGAACCGTAGAAGATGCTTATCAGATGGCTCTAAAAGCTGAAGAGAAGCTGAGCCAAAATTAAGGTCAAAGAGGTCGTGGGATGCAGTGAGAATGGATTTCATATTAGGACTGCCAAGGACACAGAGGGGATGTGATTCAATCTTTGTAGTGGTAGACCGATTTTCAAAGATGGCACATTTCATACCATGCCAGAAAACTAGTGATGCAACTCATATTGTGAACCTGTTTTTCAAGGAAGTCATCAAACTTCACGGCTTGCCCAGGAGTATCGTTTCCGATCGAGATACCAAGTTCGTAGGACATTTCTGGAGGACCTTATGGAAGAATCTGGGGACAAACTTGTCTTTTATCTCAACGTATCATCCTCAAACGGATGGACAGACAGAGGTCGTGAACAGGAGCTTGAGAGATTTGTTAAGGAGCTTAGTGACTGAACACCACAGTCAATGGGATCACATTATGCCACAGGCGGAATTCGCTTACAATGATTCACTCAATAGAATCATAGGGAAGAGTCCATTCTAGATTGTATATGCAATGTAGTCAAGGGGAGTCTCTGAATTGAAAGATTCAGAACAAGCTGAATTCAGGAGTGCTAGTGCAAAGGACTTTGTATAAGGAATGAAGGAGATTCATAGCATAATCAAGGAGCGATTGCAAAGTTCAAGTCAAGAGTACAAGCATAGATAAGATCAACATAGGAGAGAACTTCAATTTGAAGTTGGTGATTTGATTCTTGCACATTTGAGGAAGGAAAGGTTCCCAAGGGGAACATACAACAAGATGAAGATGAAGAAAATTGGACCGTGCAAGGTCATAAGAAAATTTGGGGCAAACGTGTATGATATTGAATTACTCGATGGGGTTAGAATCTCACCGATATTCAATGTCGCGGATTTGTACACTTACAGAGATGAAGAAGTAGGAGTAGAGGGTGAATAGGGAAAGATTCAATGGACGAAACAAATGCCTATAGCTGAAAAGACACAAATGGAAAGAATAATTGACAAGAGGATTAGCAGAAAGACCAGGAGAAAAGAGAATTTTGAATACTTGATCAAGTGGAAAGGACATCCAATTGAATATGCCAACTAGGAGAATGAAGCAGAATTTTGAAGACATGGAAAGACCGTGCAATAGATCATGAACATGAGTTCATGAAAAATTTCAAGCGAGGGAATATGATGCAGGAGCATCGTATAAAGCCCAAGTGTGTGCCTAAAACCGAGGAGACAGCTGGATGCACAAATGAAATTAAATACGTTTTTGTGAAAACGTTGTGAATTCCAAAATCTACAACATCAATGTAATGGACAGGATGAAAGTGCATTAGCATTTATGTATTGAAGATCCAAACTGATTTTGGAGCGTATGTTCATGTCCGTCGGATGTAATAGGCATTTATGTGTGTTTAATGCAAGTAGGTAGATTTAAATGATAGATTAGATAGTTTTAGAAGCATAGGAGGGAAAACGGATGATAGACACCCTCACCCTTGTATCTTTGTAACAAGAATTCAAAATTCGTAAGCTGTAGAGATGCAGAGAAGAATATAGCAGAACAAAGAATTTTATGCATTTTAGTTGTTATTTTCCATGTACAGGAACACTAGAATTAATAGAAGAAAGTTTTGATTCCAAAATATGTGTTTGTTATGATTGTTGGAACCACCTATTAAATGGTATGTTGCAGGCTTGTTTGCATTCCTTGTATGCATTTTTCTTCAATGCTATGTGTCTATGTATGCTCTAGAATTATATGTTGAGTGCTTGAATTCTGGATAAGGGGAGAATGAGTTTCAGTTGTTTCTATTTCTGAGAACTCCTACAAAGAGTGCAGTGGAGGGTCCGCAAGGAGTGCATCGACCAGGCTCTGAGTTTCATCTCAGAACTCTCAGAGGAGATTCAAATTGTGTCTTTACAGGAAAGAGTGCTAGCAGAGAACAAAGCCGTGTAAAGTGTGCGCAGGCTGGGAGAAGGGAACAAATTCTTTCAAATTCATAGAGGAGTTGAATAATTCTCTAATTTCGAAGAGTGCAAAGAGCCAAAAACCCAAATAAACAGATGTTATTTGAAAATTTTCCGCAAGGAGTGCATGCAGGGACCATTTTGGAAGGCTTGAGTTCATAAGAGAAAGCTCAAAAGGGATAGAACCTTTGAAGAATTAAAAGGGAGACAGAGGTCGGAATCGTCTAGCGAGAGTTAAGCTCAAGAGGAAGGACGCCAAGTCATTTGTCCAAAATTCCTTGAGAATCAGAATCGGACAGTGGAATCGCTTCAGGAGGAAGTGTCAAAGTTCCGTAGGTTGTTGGATCTGATAGACCAGTGGAGGGATTAAGACTGAGAGTCTTTCAACACCCATAATCTCAGGAGGAGTAGTGACCATTAGATCCAAATCAATGAGGACCATTGACCTCATATGTGAATTCGCCATATCGGGGATCGAGAAGTGGAGTAGTTCAAGGTTGGACTTGAGAGTTGTGAACTTTCGGGTTGAGAAATCCTAATACATCTAGGACCATTGGATCGAGGGAGGCACACAACCGTAGATCTCATCGAGGGTACGATTTCAGAGTTGGGGATCCATATATGAATAGGAACGACTATTGGTTGTTCGCTCGAGTTGTGAAACTGAAAAATCCATGTGGATAGGTGGCAAGAACTCACTTCGTAAGCGGAGTAAATAGAGGTGACAGGTGGCATGTGCCCGCCGCTTTGGGTGGAGTCAACCTTCATTGACATATCTCATTTTTGGGATTCACAAGGGAAGAGCACAAGAGTTTGGCATTCCAACTCGCGAAGTCGCGAGTTGCAAAAGGTGCTTGCGTTAAGGCTTGGCTGTGGTCATACTGGAAAAGGGGTTGAAGAGGGGGACTACACTTTAATCCCATTCATAATTTTGTGTTTTGTCTATTTCCAAGGGCTGTGGCATTGCATTCGAAGTTCCCAACTCATGACACCTAAAATCCTTCACGGGTTTAAACAAGGAGTTCAGTTAACCCTTGTCATGGTTCCGAGAAGATCCTACACAGATCTTAGCCTGAGGGTAGGAGGTCTACACCACCAGGATTAAGTGGTTTTCTTTTAGGAAGGACTTATTGAAGACAACGTCCCAGTAAGGGCCTCTATTATGATAGGGGCATAAATATTTTTAATATTGAGGGAATCTTCAAGTTATTTTGAGAAGACTGTGATCCCAAGTTCAGATTCAAAACGCCAAGAGTTGAGGATTTTTATAGTGTGACAATTCCATCTAATAGATAGTCCTCCATATCTCGAAATAGAGTCCAAAGTAATGAAGGTCCATCCCATTAAAAGTAAAGAGAGTCGGTTTTCAACTTCCGCACCTTCCCCCAAGGTTTCTTGAAGGAGAAGTGCATCCAGATGTTCTGTGAGAATCATCCTTTTTAGGGCTGGTTTTTTGAGTGGACCAGCCAAACCCCTACAATTGAAGGAGAAACACTTCATCAAGGCCCTTTTCCAAGGGTTATCCTTGATCTAAGTGCTCTTTCGATAGAGACATGTTTCCCTGCTAGTAAGTCAATTCTGGCTCTCTTCTTTGCTTTTGAGAAGAAAGATTTCCTGCCTCCGCTAGTTTTCTCTATTGGAGTCGGGTCTAATGCTAAACCTCCTATGTGTTCTCTATTATGAAATCTTAAGAAATATCTTCTTGCGGAGGCGTTTGTTGAAGAATTAGTGTACTGATCCGAGGCAGGGGTAGGAGACAAAGATGGTTGTGCTGGGGGGAGGAGGGAGGAAGAGGGGGGCATGGAGGGAGGTGGAAAGGGGGGTTGGAAAGTAGCCAAGGGAGGGAACATGGCAAGGGTAGGTTAGAGTAACCACTCAGGACTTTTAATATACAAATTATTTATTAAAACATCAATTGAGGGGGAAGGGTTAGAGAAAGTACCCGTGATCAGGAGGGAATAGTCTTCTGTCTGGACTGGAAAATGCTAGATTGGGCACCTGGTAGCCAGCTTTGTACATGGCTGGGACAAATATTTGGCCAAATCTTCGGTGAGGCACTCTGTTTGGAAACCCTTCTCCTTTGGTATGTAGGGATCTGGAGTCAAAGAGCCAATGTTCTTCTGTGAATCTTTATTCCTCCCATACACCATTCCTCTGGTTCTTAGAGGGAGTTTGTAGTTTTTAATCAAATTTCCATATTGATGACATCTTTGACATCTGAAAGGAATGTTATTATAGTCCAATTTTTGGGCATAAGTGTATTCTCCCTAGGTGAGATCCATCTCTTCCCCCAAACCTTCCCTAACATTAAATTTAACTAGAACTCTTGCCACCTTCCTTTATTTTGTTACTTAATAAGACATATCCGCATCCAAGAATTCTCCTAAGAAATTCCCAATTTTTTTGAAGTACTCAAAAGACCATAGATGGAAAGGAAGTGTTGGTAGTCTTACCTAGACCAGAATTTTGTCAAGGCGCTTTGTGCTTGCATAAAAATTGGATTCCATGGTTCGAGAAGCATCAGAGAGTTATTGATACTCCATGCTTTACTTATTACTCATTTGGAATGTTCACTGTTCTGGAAGGTGAAGGCGTACCAATTCCTGTTTAATTCCACCAGATCTGGTGCGTAATCAATCTCGGCCTGCCAAGCATCATGCATCCAATCTAAAATGGTTTTTACCATGAATACCCTGCCATTCAGTCTCCCAACAATTGAATGTTTTTCCATATGTGTGACCTGGATGAACTCCATGTCTTCATCGAGAGCTAGGTTTCCAATTTTTCCTTTGCTCTTTAAACTTTTTCTTTTTAACCTAGGCCCTGTTTCTCTACGTCTGATAACTCCTCTCGAAGAATTTAAGGGCTTCTTTGTGTTCTCTCTGGTGGATAAATACTGTTCATAACCACTATAATCATCCAGTTCTAGCTGGGCCATGATGAAACCCTTGCAAGAGGTGAAAGGAACCGCAAATAGTCCTAACTCAGAAAAGACTAGGGGGATGGTATCTTCGCTGTGTTGGAGTTACTTCACACACACCTAGGTTTTATTTTTACTAAGGTTTTTATTTGTTTAGTAGTCATAATTATTCATTATCCAGTATCCTATATTTTAGGATAGAATATTCCACCTAGAGCATATTCTCTTTCAGTTCACACTTCAGTTTGACTAGTTGATTTGAGTTTGGATGTTGCATTGGGATCATCACCATGGAACATTGGGATAATCACCATGATAATTAGACCTTTCCATGGTATCATCACCAGAGTGGAATATTAGCCTTGAATCCCTTAGTTAACTCTTCACTACTCTCTGTTTAGTCAATTAACTGAAGACTAGTTGACTAGTTAACTCAACTAGGTGGCAGTTCACTCCCGTAACTGCCTGAGAGACTAGAATAGGTGGCAGTTCACTCTCGTAACTGCTGGTGTGTGTCCAAATCACACTAGAAAACCACTATGGTGACTTGGTTCACCTTAATTCGAACTCATTGATATATACAGAGTATATCATGTGTAAATTATTCATTATTCATAACGGTTAATGAGAATTCTTCCATTCTTTCTCTCCTTCTTCTTATTTTTCCAATTCTATCTGCAAATGTGTGTATTATTGTTTAGCTAGATCTATTTTGTGCAGGTTCAACACATTTAAACGCTAGTGTGTTGGAAAGGGAGGGTAAGTTCCAGAGAAGTGAGACCTCCTGTTATGGATTTTACCCACTCTAGATCAATAGCATGAGGCAGACTTAGTGGGGGAAAGACAAAAGTAGGAGTGCTAGTGGACTTGGTCACCCATGGTTCTGAAAAATCTCCGAACAACAAGCCATCGAGAAGAGAGGGTAGAGGGGGGGGAAAATACTTGACCTGCGAAGGAGCAGAAGTGAAGTTATCAGAGTTCACCAACTGTTTAGGTGGTCCTCCACCTTCTACGAAATATGTAACCATGACATCTTCCATAACTGTCTCCATGCCATTAGTAAATTGCACAGTGACTAGGAAGTCTTCCATGGTCGGGAGGGAGAGGGAGAGATCATTGGGGAAGGGGAGAAGGGGAAGGTCATATCGGGGATAGAAAGGAGTAGGGTTAACCACAGGTGAAGGAAAGGAGCAAAAGGAACCACAACCATGTGAAGGAAGTTCACTCCATAACTGCAGAGCCTGTCCTTCGGGAAACCAAAATCTATTGATTGATGAAATAATCAATTAACTGATTGGGATGAGGATGAAAGAATCAATTAACTGATCCAGATGAGGCTCAAAAAGAGGGGTGTCCCTAATAGCTTTCTTGAGCCACTAGGGCATCCTATTTAGACACATATATATTATTGTTGTTACAAAATTAAAGTTACAGCCATTAGGGCTGTAGAAAATTGCTCTCAAACTTTTACTTTTTCTCTCTTTTCAACTGTCAAAATTTGTTAGAAGGTTTCCATAATAATCTACTTGACATTGTGCATCTTTTGGGTGTTTTACTTGCAACTTTGGGTGGTTGGAATTTTTTTTCTGTAAAAATATTTTTCTAGATACATAAGGCTGTTATAATATCTCTGCAATAACATCTTTGAACATCCCTACATTTTTTCTAAAGTCTCGTCTTATCACATGTGAGTTATAGTAGTCTTTGCTAGATTATATCTTGCATATTTAACTAGGATTTTAGTGACTTATTTAGCATCTTTGATTATCATTTACTTTCTGAATTATATCATTTTTTACTTCTTCTATATAGGAAAAAAATATTCACTTTCTTTTCCATTGGATATTTTGTTTAAAACACTTGTATTTTCTTGTGTCTTAGGCAGGTACAACTATCTTCAACTACCTCCAAGACTCATTCCCAAGACACTTTCCACTTAGTATTTTAACCTATAGGGGAATTATATTCCATAAACTCACTTTCCATATCATTTCCCCCTAGGGTCACCTAGGACTCCCCCTTTGTGTAGGATTTCTCCTTCACTAAAACTAGGGTAGGGTTTATCTCATGTTACAATGGGTAGACTCTCCCATAGTTCTATCCATTTTGTGGATTGGGTCGGGATTTTCCCAACCTACAATTTATTCTATAACACATACCAAGGATCAGTATAAGCGGTAAGGAACAAATGTTCATCCAGAAAAAAATTCATAATAATGGTTTCGTTATCTTCCTGAGGAAACTCTGACATCAACTCAATGAAAACCAATGACTTATTAGACTTAAAAGATGCAAAGTCCAAGTCAAATTCCTGTAATATGACAATCCAAGTATTATATTTTCACCCAATTACACACCATGTGAGGACATATTAAAATTGATTTGCATTCGCTACTACAATGGTTTTTAGTAGTAAAATGTAATGTCACAGTCTTTCGATAGCGTGAACAACTGCAAAAACTAGCTTCTCGATGTGGTAATAATTTATATCTGGCCCACTTAGACCATGACTAAGATAATAGATGACATGTTCCTGAAGTTTGTCATCTTCTTGGACTAACACCATTCCGACTGTGGATTTTGTTGTTGCGATATATAACAAGAAATCCCTTCTATAGTCTGAAGGAATAAGGAAATGGGAAGACATAAGCATGTTCTTAAGAACATTGAAGGATCATTGTGCAAACTCATCATAAACAAAAGGCACTCCTTTCTTCAACAAGCACACAAATCCCTTGGTGATATTGGCATAGTTTTCTATAAAAATCGAAGGAAATCAACCTTTCCTTGAAGACTTTGTAACTGAAAAATGTTACGCGGGGGGAGGAAAATGAACTATTGCCTCAACCTTCAAAGGATCAACCATGATCCCCTTATTGGAAATGATAAAACCCAACAGATGCCTTGAAATGACGCAAAAATTGCACTTTTTCAGGTTCAACTGAATAGAATGGCAATGAAATATTTCAAAGATAATCCTAAGATGTGCTGGATGATAATCTCTCTTGCAAGAGAGAGTGGCGAGGTCATCCATGTATGACTCAAGAGTCAACAATATACTTTAAATCATGTAAAGAGAATGACATGACTTGCTGGAACGTAGCTCCAACATTTATTTTGGCCAAAAGGAATTTTATTATACACAAAATACCCCCAAGGACATATGAACATAGTCTTATGTTGGTCCCTGGGCCAAATCTGAATATGACTATACCCAAAAAATCCATCCATAAAGGAATTTTTTTTTCCCAGCATGCTCATCAGTAATATGATCTATAAAGAGTGTGGGAAAGTTGTCTTTTGAACAATATTTGTTTAGATAATGGAAATCCATATAGACATGTATGGTTCCTTGCTTCTTTCCTACAAGAATGGTATTTGACACCCATTTAGCAAGAGGATTCAGGTAAATGAAATCGACCTTAAACAACTTCTCTACGTTAGCCTTTATAGATGTCACCTTCCTAGGATTTACGGGTCATAATGTTTTCTAAATGAACTTAGAATGATCATAAGTATGAATCTCATGTTTGAAAATACGAGGGTCAATGCCTGAGATTTTCTCATAAGACCAAACAAAAACATTGCGAAACACTTTGAACAAAGAGGTGTACAGGTGGATCTCTTCAGTAGAATAGTCTGCATCGAAAAAAATGTTTTCTACAATGCTAGGGGTCTTGAAGATGTTGATAGAATTTTTTTTTGATATATTAGCCATGTTCCCTTCAACATAGAAACCATGTTTTGCTAAAGGGTCCACAGATTGATCAACACCTCCACTCACAACTAATAAAAATTCTGTAGCTTCGACTCAACTAAGTTCTGGAAAGAAGTACGATCGATGATGCAAATCTTGCCATGGTCATTTTGGCCCTTTCATTTCCTCTCTAATGAATTCTTTAGAAGAAAATAAATTTTCAAGGAAATCAAGTGAAGTTGAAGAATTGATCTTCCTCTTTTGTCCATGAAGGAGATAGATCATAATCTTCAGAATCTTGTTAGATTTCTTGATAAGATATCTATGTTGTAAACAATGGCATGGCCATCTCGGCATGCACAAGACCTTCAACTAATTCACATGGTGATGGTAACACCCATAGATATTCAAAATACATAGTTCTAAATAAACCTACCCATGAAATGGGGACCAAGGGGCTTGATTTTTGGTATCCAACTAGTGTAGCATGAATATACGAAACTGGTGCAGGGAAATTAAAATTTCCCATCAAAGAAGGACACATCCCAACACCAATTCTCTCAGTTTGTGTATGATATTTTTCTATCAATGGGACCATGGATCATTACAATATTCCCTTCATTAGGGAAGCACAAGAATTGAACAACTGATCAGGAAATATCCTTCACCTCATAATTCCAACTCCTTCCTAAAAAAAAATTATAGTTGAGCAAAGTGTCGACTACTTCTACCTCCACTGAAAAGGACTTCCCCCCCTAATTGGACAAGGAAGGAGGAAATGAGACCATGTGGCCTAAATACTATTCCATCAAACACGGTTAATAGTGTGGGATACATAGAAAGCTTAGGATATCCTATGGATTTCCAAACAGAAATGGAATTACACATGTCGAAGCACCTTCGTCAATGACATTCCTCCCAACAACATGTTTCATGTACACAATATTCATTGGGAGAGATATGTGATAAGGCTAATGAGGCTTCGCATCTGCGGTGTCAAACTTGATAACAATATGATTCAAGGAGTTAGTAGCTCCTATAGTGGACAACAATGAAACTTATTCCATGGGGAAACTTTGAATCACCTCTAAGGATGCATCACATGTTGCATATGAGACAAGTCCTCAACGATGGAATGTATGGGCACAACTCTGACATTTGGATTGTGTGACACATGCTTATACACACCTTTCGATATGTGTGGCATTGTTCCCCCCCCAGGATTCTCTATATGTAGAGTTGTGGTTTCCTATACACAATTGATATTGTACCCCATTCCTTGGGATGTGCGGGTTGAGGGGAAAAGAGAGGTGTTTGTTGGAATTGTTGCATGAGTCATTAAGTTGTGTAATTATCAAATTATTTTGATGTAATATTTTATATATGTCAATGTTTAAATTGTATGGTGATGTGCACTGAGGACAGTGCAGTTTGTAGGGGGAGGGGAAGTTAACATCCCCACTTTCAAACCCAAAACTAGATATGTGTATTGTAAATGTGATGTAAGGACATGGTCCAAGCGATGTACTATGTAAATGATGTAAATTGAAAAAAATAAATCATATGTATCACCAACTACAAATGGACAAGGTGTTGGATTACTGAGAGGGGGGGTGAATCAGTAATAGAGCAATGTAACCATATAATCCAAGTGTTATATCAATGAAGCATTATTATCCAATAACTGCAGAGTAAATAAGCAAT
>JZKD02S1991644.1:240566-251146 GCA_000966675.3 Picea glauca | reverse complement strand
CATTTGTTTCAATTTTTTCATAATATCTTTTCTTTATTTATTTAATTATATATATTACATGATATCATTCCTATAGTAATTATGTGTAATTCCAAACAATTAGGTAAGTACTAGGTTAAAGATATGAATGTATATATCAAGCCTCTTATCGATGAGATACTAAAGTTATGGGTTGACATCACAATATATGACGTATGTAAACCAATCGAGGAGAAGAAATTTAAATTCCATGGAATACTTCTATGGACAATTCATGATGAACCTGGACTAACACATTTTGTGGTATGTAGCATTCCAATATTGCTTTTTAATACTATATAATATTTTAATGTTATCATGGTGTATGTTTAATTTTTAAATAATCTCATCGTATAATTGACATTAATCCATTTATTACAGGTCTTCAAACAAAGGGTAAATTTGCATGTCCAGTTTGTGGCCCTAAGATGAAGTATCACTATTCAAAATTTTTAGGAAAGATGGTGTTTGATGAGTATAGGCACCTTCTTCATAAGAACCATAGGTATCGTACTACTGAAAAACATCTTTTCAATGGGAAAGAAGAGACTGGTTTAAAACCACAAAGAATGACACCTCACCTATGGATATTGGAATATAATAGAAATCGTCAAGGTACTCAATTTCATAATGTATCATAGATCATGTAATGTTTTGAATGTTTATTTTAATAATTGAATTTATTTTACCATATTTGATAATTATTTTTGTGATTTCTTTTATGCTTCATGAAGGCCACAATCATCATGAAGGTATTAATAATGGGCTTCCACGAGGAATGAGATCTTATCCCGCTCAATTAATGAGGTTTCCCTACTATGATGAGATAAAAATATATCATTTGTTTGATACAATGCATATCGAGAAGAATGTGACTGAAACATTATGGAGAATCATATATGGTAGGAGGGACAAAGAAAACATTGTCAAAATTTGTACTGACATTCAGGAAGCCAATCATGCAATGCGAAGTGTGATCGAATATTCAAATAGATCAGATGGAGTACTAGATCGAAATAACCTTCCATGGTTATTAAAAGAGAAACAAAGCAATGATGTAAAAGAGGTCATTCAAAGAATTAAATTTCCTACGGGTTTCGCTTCAAACATAAAAAATATCTTAATGAAGAAAGGTGAATTTGGTGGGGTAAAAATACATGATTGGAATACCTTCATTAAGGTAATAATTTTGGTATACATATTTATATATATTGTCCTTATAGATCTTTTATTTATTTTTATTTTTTCTTGTCTAATTTGGTTGAAACAAATAACGATTCATTTTGTTGTTACAGTATGTTCTACCGCTATCTCTCCCAAACGACTTTGACAACAACGTCAAACAAGTTATATATGATCTTGAAAAATACTTGAGGTAAGACGTAGTTTTGATTTATATGCAAAATGTTCTTTCAAATTATTGTTGTACTTAATGACACATGTTTTACTTGTAATGTATATATTATATTATGTTATGTTGAAACATGTGTTTTTTCTAATGTCATGATCTCATGTAGATGGTTGTCATTGAAAGAAATCCATGAAGATGATATAAAGTATTGAAAGAGATAAATTCCTCATCTAATGTGTGAAATGAAAAAGTATATACCTCCTACATTTTTCAATGTACAAGAACACTACCTCATACACCAAGTTGAGGAGATTGAAATTTGTGGACCTGTTCACACAAGGTCAGTGTGGATGGTGGAGAGGCACTTGAAATCATTGAAGGCGTTGGTTAGACAAAGAGAATGTCCTGAGGGTTCTATGGTGGAGGGATATATGGTATATCAGTCCATTGTATATATTAGTCAGTATCTTCCTAAATTAGCAGCGCCAAGTATGCATGCAGTGGATTGCATTTGGGATGTGAACTCCATCAAAAAATTTGAAGATTAGGAGCATCTGTTGGGGAAAGGTAGAATGAAAAAAATGAGAGATAATATATTAATAATTGTGAAAATTTATATTAATAATACATATAAAGTTTAGTTTTTTGTGTATATGATCATACATATTAATATATTAATATAATTTATTTCATAAATTATAAATATTTATAATTACCTGCATATTGTACGTTATAACTAATATTTAATATTGGTGATTTATGTTTTTTTGATTTAGTTGCTCAAGAGTGGGATGCACTGCATTTATACATTGCAAATAATCTTGATTGGATGAATGTATGGATTGAAAGATGTAAACAACATAATGGAGGTAGGTTATCATGGAAACGACTGTCTGAATTGGTTAGAGAAGCTTGTCGTAACAAAGATGCCAATGTTATGCATAGGGAAATTAATCTAGCATATGGTTTGAAAGATGGACAGGTAAGCAAATTCACCCATTTTATTCAGTTATTTTATATTATATTAATGTGACTACATGTGTACTATTATTTTCAGATACTTTTGAAGTTATATAAATATATGTTAATCTATTAATTGACAATGCATATTTTACATATCTGACATATTGCAGTTGAAACACCACAAGGCTCTGTGGTGCAATGGTCATAAATTTCGCATCAAACAATTGGATGAAACCAGGAAAACTTATGATAGTGGGATAACTGCAGTATTCCAGGTTACTAATGTTTCCTCTAGGAGTGATAAACATCCCTGAGAATCTGAAAATAGATACTATGGGTATTTAAATGATATACTTGATTGTGACTTTAATTCCTTCAAATTAGTTATGTTCGATGTCAAATGGTATAGGTTACGAATGCATGAACGTGATGAGGAAAGAAATTTTATTCAACATGACAATGGATTTCCAATGATTAAAACAACAACGTTTGAAAGAGGACACGATCTCTATGTTTTTCCAAGCCAATGTGAACAATTCTTTTACTCAAATTTTCTAGGAAGAAGGCCAATTAAGTATACTCATTTAAAGGAAGAATATTATATTGAAGATCAAAAAGATGATTCGACATATCAGATAGATCCGGAATATCATGGAGGGTTGACAAATGAAGAAGACGAAGAATATCATGATGATCCAGGCATAGGAGACAATATTCCAATTCTTGATGATGATGTCAATGAAAATATGCTCGAAAATGACATTGATGACAATGATGATATCATCAATCCTTTCAACATTGTTTCAGAATCAGATGATGATATATATGTCGAGTTCGATGAAGAATATCAAGATAGATAATAAGGATGATTACACAGATGTTGAGGTTGGATTAGGTACATGACTATATAATACTTTTATTACATGTTTTTAAGTTTTATGTGACATTTTTATATCCTAGGTTACATGTTGTTTAATTATTATATGAAACCTGAAAATAGTTGCCAATATACTAAAGTATGTGGTAGACTAAAAATATCATTTAGAAACACATAATTTCATGTACCTTCATTAATTTTTGTTTTTGTAGTTTCTATGCATGAATCTTAATAGGACGTTGCTTTCAATTATTTTATATTTTATAGATTGGTTTTTGGGGATCAATTCAGAGTGATGTGAGGGGGACGGGAGGGGCCATGTGAGATTCCACCTTCACGTGGTTGGCCTTGTTTAGTAGAGGATAAATTATTATTGAAACCAAGAGAAGCTCTGTCATTTTTATACCATCATGATTGTATAATCTTTCATTAAAATTGTTACCTATTTGAATCTTCTTAGAATTGAGATTTGTTACATAGTCGTTGAAAAATGACAAAAGACTTATGTAGTGGATATTAATTTGGTCTTTGTATGGGACATTTTATGCCATTAGTATGTTTTCTACAAAAATAATGGATCTAGGGGACTACACCATGGTCAAAGAATGAGGAACGAGGAGCGAGGAATGAGGAACAAGGAATGAGGAACAAAAATTGTACAAAAATGAATCCAAGCGTCATTTGATATCGTCACAAGAGAGACAAATGTAAATAATATTGCGACGAATTTTCTATACTATCGACGAAAAAAGTTCGTTGATAGTATAGATAATTCTTCGCAAGAATATTGTGTCTAATTTGAATGGTTAATTACATGGTTTGCAAAGAGTGTAGGGCTTATATTATGGTGCAATGTAGTGTAGTCTATAAGAAAAATCTCTATGCCAAACCTCAAAATGGATAGTACCATATCTTGTTCATAAGAAAAATATTCTTGGTATGTTTCCTTTGTGGATATCATGGCCCAAGCCCTCAGTACACATGATGCCTTACAATGAAATGTAAAAATTTTACTATTGAATTATGATAGTTTTATGTCACCCATGGTTAAGGAAAGAACTTAAGGTTCTTAGGTCCTATTTGAATCTTCTTAGAATTGAGATTCGTTACATAGTCGTTGAAAAAAGACAAAAGACTTATGTAGAGGATATTAATTTGGTCTTTGTGTGGGGCATTTTATGCCATTAGTTACAAGGAATGAGGAACAAAAATTGTACGAGGACTAGACACTAGCAACAACGACCTGCGAATGGGGTCAATGTTGAAATTTTGAAATCAAGTAAAACACAACAGAATTACCTACAACAAAATGTAAACTTAAAGCTCATACCAAAATTTACTTGAAAGGAATGAAAAAGGAGAAGTGTAGTAGCTTGGCAAAGGGGGCCCTCCAGTGCTTCACTTGTACACCTAGAGTTGTCTTAGTTAAGAAGGAACTTCTAGCAACATTCACATAATCATCTCATAAACATCATCAAGAACAAAAAATTGAACTGATCTCAAGACTGAAAATTCAGAGTTTTCTTCATTAACATAAGATGTCATACTAGTCTATTTCTTGAAGTATTTATACAAAAAGTTTGTAAATGAAAATAATAAAAAGAATCCTAATCTGAGGATGAGATCCACAAAATATACTAAGAAGGTCTAATACCTCCTTCAGATCCACAAAATATGCACAAATCCCAAGAAAATCTAAAACTGTCCACAATGTTTTGCTAAAACAGGGTATTTTCTGCTGAAGTGGCTATTAGGACCCATAAATGTCCCTTTTTCACTATATCGTTTTCTCACTCAACCTTACCATTTCTATGCTAAATGCCTACTAAATGTTTGCTCAGACCCTTTTTCCCAAGGTATGAATCATTGATCTTTCTTTTATATTTTATTCACTTAACATGTTTGATTGGTAGCGTTTATCATATTTTACCCATGAATGTGCAACTAATGATTAAAATGTGTAGAAAAACCAAGTCTTGAAGAAAAATCGATGTTTTTACACTGGTTGATACAGTTGTGCACCAACTTTGAATGATGTTACATGACTACAACAAATGCGCACCTTTTTTGGAAGCTGTTACACCCACTGCAACAGATGTCCACCGATCCTGGAAGCTTGTCTATCATGCAAATCCGAACCTTGAAGACCAATCCTCAAAGTTGTTACACGTTTTTTCTCATGCTGGTGATGAAGATCATTTAACAAATTTTGTAATGATAACAGATCCTTGATATCATATAAACATCTTGAGATTCTTCGATTCTCAAGGTTGTTTTGAGTCTTTTTAATTGAATGAATCTATCTTTAAATAACAGAGCTTTTGTAATCATGGGTACCAAATATTAGCTGTGGAACAAAGAGTGAAGAAAGAGCATATTGTATCTGAACCACTTTTGCGAATTAATAAAGAAGTGAATTTAGTTTTTTTAACCTACTGAGCCTATTTTCGAGTGGATTCAATGATAAGGAAAGGGCCCACCTTCCTCACAGACTCCCCTATGTTTTGATGTTTTATATTAAACTACTTTGATTTGCATGATTTATCTGTTTAGAATTTCTAGTATGCATTTGTTGTACAGTTAGTTCTTTTCTGTTAAATGTGCATTAGTGTGTCTCATGAGAGTTAGAGTTGATTTTTGAATACTGCTGGAGGATTGCTTTCCCTTTTCTGCATTAGATTAAAATCTTTGTTTTCAAGAAAAAGAAAATAAAAGTGTGAATTCCCTTTCTGCAATTAAGTAGGTTTCCTTTCGGCAATCAACACAGAACTTCTTTATGCAAGAGTGATATAGAAAATTAGAATAGATTAGATAATCCAAGATTCTTATACACCCATCAATTTAGGTTTTCAATTATGCAAGTGTAATTTCAATTCTGTAGAACTCCAATTGTGTCAACAACTTGTGTTAAGTATTCAACCTTTCAATTTTGTTTCTTTAGTTTACCTTACTGCAATTTGATTAGTGTTTCTTTCATAATCTAGCATGGACTGTGCACACTTATCTTACAATAACAAAACTTCCCTGGGTTTGACAATTTAAATTGAACACCTTAATTATCTATTTATTTAGACAATTAAAGTGCCCAATATTTTGGCATCATTGTCGGGGAAGACAATTAGAGATTCTTGTAAGCACATTAGTTTTCTTTTCTTAGGAATGAGTAGTCTGCATGAATCAAGGAACAAGAGGACGTATCCCCAAAAATACTAACCCTACAGGTGCCAAAGGACATGGAGGAAGGAACCTTGCACTAGGAAGGCCAACCTTTGTTGATGACATTATAGCCAGAGAAAATTATTCTTTAGGATCTATCTTTCTCCCTTCAAATCCTCCAAGAAGACATATTCCTCAGTCATCATAATTACCCCATTTTGAGACATCGTTTTCATCAGGGGATGAAGCTAAATATTTTTCACCAACAAATCAGCAAGAAACACTGGATAATATTGAAGATCAAGGAAGTGTAGCTCGGAACAGGGAAAATCCAGAAGAGGCGGTCTATCAGATCAACAGACAGATAGTCACTAAACAAGAGTGGGGCACTTTCCGAATCGAGTGGAGAGAAAGAGCACATATGGAAAATCAAGGAGATAATGAAGAAGAATTCCACTGTGAGAATCCACCAAACAATGAAGATCTGGCAAATGATGAAAATACTATCTCTACCCTGGTCTTTCCTATTTTTGATATTCCCACATGGGGGAAGGCTCCTATGAAAAACATACCTCTCTCGGCTCTGCCAAATTTTCATAGATTATCTACTGAGGATCCAGATGAGTTTCTGTTTGAATTTGATATTCTGTGTAGAAGATATTACTACACTACCACTGTGCAGAAGCTTAAATTGTTTCCAGCTACATTGAAGGGTAATGCGTTAAGATGGTTCATGAGCCTTGGAGGAGAGAATATTTCAACATGGGGACAAAAGAGGCATCTTTTCCTAAACAAGTACCAAGATTACTGTCGAACAAGGGAACGAAGAGAGGAACTGTTCAAGATGTCTCAGAAGGAGGATGAGACCCTTGAATATTTTGTGGAGCGACTCCAGTATAATATACAAAGGTATGGACATTCAGATGTGAGTAAGGACATTATGAAAACTATTTTTCTAAAAGGAGTTAGAGATAATTGTTTAGATATGCTGAATATGCTTGGCAAGGGAGATATATCTAATGAATCCTATGAAGACATTGTAAATCTTTGTAAGATATGTTCTCGAGGATATACAAGGAATAATTTAGCTACCAGGGATGCCACTTTTTCAAGGGTATAGAAATCAGCCAATGGAGGGGCAAAAAGAACAAAAATAGGTAATTTGTTAGAAGATTTCAAAATAGAAATGATTAACTCTTTTGCTTCACAAATTGATACTTTGCAGATCAAACAGAAACAAGCAGAATCAGATCGGGCATTGTCCATTTTCTGTCTGAAATGCAAAGACAAACATCCACCAAGGGAGTGCCCATTGAACAGTGTCTAGGTATGTCTTATTTGTGAATTAGACCATCCCACTGACAAATGTCCATCCTTACCAGGTGTAAAAGAATCAATGAAGGCGACTACTGAGGAAGCGAAGGCTTCCTATCTAATAACATAGAGGAGACAATGGAAACCACATGGTCAAGGTACAAACCCTTAATTCTCTCCTGCAACACTTAATTATTGGAATAATATGAACAATTAGCTTCAATATGGCCAGATGAATGCCCCCCCTCCAAATCAAATGCCCCCTCCTTATCAGGATCCCAATCCATGGTTACCTATGCCCCAACAAAAGAATCACCATGGGAAATGGAACCCTTATTGGAGAGGCCCTCAACAACAACTTATTTATCAAAACCATCACCAACCAAACCCCTATCAATAAAATTTCCAACCCCAGTACCAGCAACAACAGTTGCAGTTACCTCCCAATGCCCCACAGAATAATCCTCCCTTACGACCTTAGATGCCTATGAAACCTAACCCAAATCCAAATAATAATTCCATTCAAAATATTGATATACACAATGTGCCAGCTATGTCTATTACTCCTATGCCTTGTGATGAGATAAAATTAAGATTAGGGAGAATAGTCGAGCCAATAATTGAAAATGCTCCATCTTCATAATCAGACAAGGAATTGGGGAAAAAACCATCTGTTGATACCGAATAAATTGACCAACCTATCATATAATTAGCAGACCCCCCCCATTCCCTGAAAGACTAGAAATTACCAAAAATGTGGAATTACCATCCTTCAATCTCTTAGGATAATTTCAAAATCTACATGTTAACATTCCACTATTGCAAGCAATTAGGGATGTCCCTATTTATGAGAAGACTGTGAGAGACCTATGTATCAAAAGGCCTAGAAGGAAACATAGGGATCCCCTCACAATACATGTAGTGGGAGAATTGTCTGAACTGATGTTAGGAAAAACCCCACCTATTAAATATGGCGACCCAGGAAACCCTATAGTCACTATAAAAATTGGACAAACATTTATTCCCCATGTGTTAGTTGATTTAGGTGCAACAATTAACATTATGCCAATAGAGACTGCATAGTTTCTGAAACTCAGAACACACGTCCAACCTACTCCTACTGTTTTAGAATTAGCTGATCATTCTACTATCAGACCAGAAGGAGTAATCAATGATCTAGTTATTTTAGTTGATTCATGGGAGTATCCTACTGATTTTTTCGTATTGCAACCTAAAACCCGTTTGGGGGGGCACCCTCGAATTCTAGGAAGACCATGGTTATCTACAAATGATGCTTTCATTGGTTGTATATCTGGTTCAGTGACCATGTCTGATGGTTATGATACCAAGAAACCTACCCTTTATCCTCATGCTACGCCCAGTATGGAACCCGAAAATTCTGTATGGATGGACGTTGAGGATGAAAGATCTCTGCCTATGTTAACCATAGGAAAGCCTTGATTTTCAAAGAAGAGACAGGGGATGAGATAATCAATAGCTTTATCAGTGACCCCTCTACTGTTACATAGAACACACACCACCAATTGAGTAGAATCTTTGACCCTATTCCCCAGGAAGGAATGATCCCATAAATGTTCTCTAAAACTGTTGTAAATCAAGTTAATTCACCTGTAATAGAAAACATTGTAACAACAAACACCAAAACAATAATTACTGAAACAACTGAATTATTTCCTAAAGTCAGTTCTAAGAGCATCGTTGTAGAAATTGAACCTAGAAAAACCCTGAACATCAATCCTAATTTATCTTTTGTTGAAACTTGTCGTTTGATGAAGTTATTGACTGAAGATAAGGAAGCATTTTCGTAGGATTACATGGATATGAAAGGAATTTCCTATGAACTTTTCAGCCACCATATATACATCAAGGAAGAATGTTGACCCATTTTCCAAGCCCAAAGGAGGATGGACCCTAATCTTAAAGAGATTGTTAAGGAAGAACTCCAGAAACTTCTAAATGTCAGATTCATCTACCCTATATCAGACAGCGAGTGGGTTTCACCATTGGTTATTGTACCTAAAAAGAATGGTAAATGGAGAGTGTGTGTGGACTATAGAGCCCTGAATAAGGCCAGACAGAAGGCGTTAGACAAAATATATGGCGTTATAATAACGTTGTAGTACAGTTGCCCAACTATTTACTTGTCAACCCGGGGTACGTAAACTGACGAAGCACTGCACTGTTTGTGCAGGACTGAAGTAGAACTAATCTAATCTAATCTATGTTTTTGAAATGAAACTAATCTAGGAAAGCAGGAAACATTAATCTAGGAAAGAAGGAAATTGCATAAAGGAAAAGTAATACAACATGTGAAGAGTTAACGGCAAATAACATATGTGAGCTTACACAATAAAGCTATCTTGAATTACATAACAATAATCAAATGACAATCATGAAAGCATAGCAATGAAAGAGTATGAATCAAAGCTAAGAATCCCTTTATATTTTGAATCCTAATGACTACTCTGATTCTAATCACATCCTAATTGCCTCCTCATGAAGAGAGAGCACTCTCTTTTATACATGAGAGCCTTGAAGATAAGATAACCATCTCATTATTACAGATCCACTATTCTCTCAACCTATTTCCCATTATTACAAAATATAATCCCTTTAAATCTTCACACATATCTCTCATATATCTTATATAACATATTCTAACCAAATCTCCATGATCTTCTCCTTGGAATGGGATTGAATTATCTACTCAAATATTGAAATGGTGGAGAGAAGTATTCGAGAAGTCCTTTGAATTAATCCTTCATATATTCCTATACATTACAAAGCTCACACATATTTGATATATATATGAAAACATGTTGATTTTCTAACATTTAATCACAAATTCCTTTTAAATACTAAAATGAATAAAGTGGAGAA
>JZKD02S1991644.1:214380-225508 GCA_000966675.3 Picea glauca | reverse complement strand
ACATCAACAAAACATAAAAATCCCATTTTATAATCACCTCCACCACCTTTTGACCACACTTATTTTCGCTGAGACACTATGTTATTTATGCAATCCTCGTTTGAACTTGCTGTGTCTATGGTTTAGGTGTTGGTTTCTCCTCCTTTGTGACTGTTTAGACTCTAAAAACGACGTCATGGGAGGATCAATTGTGAGGTATGAGCCGAAAAATATGGATGCATTTCTACTACACCCAGATGTTTACCAAATATTTCTATAGGCTGGATGGATTTCTTATTTCAAGAAGATGCAGAGGTTTAATGAAGCAGAGGTGTTGGAGTTCATTCAGAATCTCACAGAAGGGTATTCAATGGTGAACGGGGTGAGAATTCCAGTGACAGAGGAAACCATGGTTGTTGTGATAGGGTTACCGACCACAGGAGAACGATGGTTTAACAGAAAAGTACATCTTCTCAAAGCAGAGAAGGATTTTCTCGTGAATGATGAGTGGGTTCAGACCAAGGGCCAAGGTGTAGATGTAAATTCCTTGCCAACACTATGGGGGAAAGTAGAAGAATTTATAAAAAGGTACATTACATGCGAAGGAAGATATCAAGTAGTTTATTTTTCTGATTTTATCCTACTATCACATTTAAGACATCAAAACTTAATAAGCATTCCTTATTATCTTCTTCAGTCCTTGCATAATATGAATCACTTTGTCAAAAGATCCAAGCATCCCATGAATTGTATTTCCAATCACAGACTGATAAGGTTGTTGATTCACAGAGGAATGGAAATTCGTAATGACCCATTACCTGAAGTGGAAGAACAACAAATTCCTATGCCTGTTGTTATAGCCGAACTAGAACAACCAATTCCTATGCCTACTGTTATATCTGACCTAGAGTAGTCAAATCCTGTACCTTCGACTACACCAGCAGTTAAAACCCCGACTATAACTGCCCGTAAGTCAACTCTAAATACCAAACAAAAAATCAAAAACATCTCTCACATCGCTAAAAAATGCCTCGACGGTGTTAATCCAGAACAACCAGACCCTATTCATACAAATGTGATTGAGCCTCATGAGCCTCAAGCTTCAGCTGCAATAGTTAAAAACACAATCCCTGAGCCAAGTCGTGAGTCTCAGCCCTCGACTATGACAACTGTTGTTGAAGAACTCCCTCCTACTCCTAAAACTAAGAAAAGGGAAACCCTTGGTTCTGTTTCTACTTACCGAGGAAGAGAACTAGGTCATAAAGGTTTTCTGCAACAGTCGTTCAAGCCCCCACTGTAATTTCCATTACATTGACTTCTTCTCCTATTGAACTAGCATCAACTCAAAGTCCTCCTATTGTTGCAACAACTGTTCCATCCCCACCTGTTACTACCAGTGAATTGTCTCAAAAAATAACACGTCAAACCAAAAGCAAATCTCAGAGAGGAATCGACAGAGTTGCATCAGAAGAAACTCAAAAACCTCCTATTGTTGCAACAGTCATTCCATCCCCTATTTTCACTGCCCCTGAATCATCTCAGAAAATAAAACGTCAAACTAGAAGGAAATCTCATAAAGGTATCGACATAGTTGTTGCGATAGAGTGTCCCGATTTTGTTGATACTTAGAACCTACCAGATTTTGATATCAATGATACAAACATAAGTGAGCGGCTAACTTATTTTATGGAGGTACGTATTCGAGGATTTACCTTGTGCAAGGAATTTCAAGAAACTATTTTATCATTGCAGGCCGAATGTACATGAATTACAACAGAATCATCGGATCTTCTTGATGATTATGCGCATCACTCTCAGAGTGACGATGTAAAGATTATATCAGACCCCAGCATCCCAAAAAATCCTCCTTGTGTGATTGTTGAAGAAAACCCTCCTTCTCCTTACCTGGTTGTTGAATATCACCCTCCTTCTCCTAAGGCTAAGAAAAGGAAATCCCTTGTTTTCGTCTCTACATTACCTAAGAGCAAAACTAGGTTACCAAGGTTTGCTGAAGCAACAGTTAGATGGAAGAATATGG
Source organism: Picea glauca (assembly GCA_000966675.3). Lineage (NCBI taxonomy): Eukaryota > Viridiplantae > Streptophyta > Pinopsida > Pinales > Pinaceae > Picea > Picea glauca. The sequence goes on along the minus strand of JZKD02S1991644.1, from coordinate 223,491 downwards.
AACAAGAATTACCCATTCTTTGTCCATTATACTCAGTTTCTGATGCAGGAGCATCGCCAACTCATCAAGCGAGCCAGCATGGAGCGGAAGACAGTTGGACATCACCAACATCAAATTTTGAAAGCACTTTGATCTTGTTGCACAAACATTAACGTGAAGAAATTTAATGAGGCACACTTTGTAGATTGTAATGGACCTTGAGAGGATAGCTCTCGTCCTTAGGTAGATGAGGCATTTAAGATAGTTAATGTAAGTAGATAGATGTTTTAATTCTAGATTTGATAGTTTAAAGTTTGAGAGGGAAAACGGATATAGAGACCCTCATTGTATCATTGTAACATTAGCCAACATTGAGAGAGAAGAGCAGAGTAGATAATATTGTGAAGAACACCCATGTACAGGCAATTGAGTTAATAGAAGGAAGTTCTGATTCAAATTCATGGTTGGTGTTGTTTCTCTGTGTATATGGTTTATGTGCTCATGAATGTTTTCTTTCTGTTATGTATTTGCCTGATATATGTTGTGCACGTGATTTCATGTTTTGAAACTGAAGTCTGAGAGAGGATTGAATGAGTTTCAATTGTTTCTCTATCTGAGCCAGGAGATTCATGCAAAGAGTGCATTCGAATTCATCCGCATAGAGTGTGTTGATGAAGGCTCAGTAGTCTAACTCTTGTTCTCATTCACCCAGGAGTTGATTTGGATTATGGAAGCCGTGCGAGGAGTGCATAGGCTGAAGAAGGAGTCTCAGTTGTCAATCTGAGAAAAGGGGGTTGAAGACTGCTGCTGTAGAAAGTGCACAGAGTCGAGGGGATTCAACACTTGAGAAATTGTTGAACGTTGAGTGCGAGGAGTGTGCACGAATCCATCTGAAGGAGTCAGAGTGGAAAAGATCAGGAGGGTTAACACTTCTTGATACCGTGAAGGAGAGCACAGAAATATGTGTAGAAGGAAGGACCGAGTAGAAATACTTAGCCATTTCAGAGAAACCATTAGAAGGAGAAAGAGACGGTCAGGATTCGCAGACGAAATCCATGAAGTCCCATCGACCGTTAGATCTCAGGAAAACTACACAGGACTTAAGCCTAGCATGCAAAGAAGGAGCCAGGGAGTCATCGGGACTTAGCTCATCGGAGAATCGGGGTTTCTGTGGTCGAGAAACTCGTGTAGAAGGAAATTGCGATTAGCGATTTCTCGACGTGCTCAGAACCGTTTGTTGTAGAGGACACGTGGCATGATATCCCGAGGAGTCGAGGTTCGGCGTTTCAGGGTTCTCTCATGCAACGGAATCGTGACAGGAGAAATCGCCATTTTGCGATACCCGATAGAGTGGGCCAGGGAGACGGTGATGTGGAGGAGAGAGATCTCTCACGTGCATCGAGAATCAACACTTGGAGAGGGATGTGAAATTGTGCAATAGAAATTGCGAAGTCTCGATAGGCGATTTCCCGATGGGGAAATTCCTGATAAGATCAAAGGGCAGCGTGAAGTGAATACTCATCAGGTTTCAGAGATTTGTGAGACCGAATACGTGAGCGCAGGACTCGCGATCAAGTGAGTTCTGATTTCCTGATAAAGTAAAAGGAGACTGTAGGATAACATCCTGTGGGTGCAGAAAAGTCCCGATAAGGGATTTGAGGAGCAATTTAGCTCTTCGGGTCGAGAAAAAGAGAAGGTCCTGGTGGCAGCGGACGTGCCCTGGGTGGCGGTCTGCATCAAGTGGTATCAGAGTGAGAAAATCTCTCTGTTTTCTGTAGCAGAGGAGAAGCGAAAATTTCACCATGTCACCGAGAAGAGGTAGACAATCACCCAATCCAGAGGGGGAAAGGGAATTGTTCAGGGAAAGAGAAATGTCCAGAGAAAGAAGTAGCCAAGGACAAAATGTAGAAATGGAGAGGGAAATACGAAATCTTCGTGCCAGAATGGAAGATATGGAAGCAGCGCAGAGACGCACAACCAATACAGGAGATCTGAGTGACTCCAAAGGAGAAGCTGAAGCTGTACCACAAGGAGGAGTTGCAACAGAAGATGCAGCCAATGAGCGATTAATTAAAGCTATCGCCAGGATGAGTGCGAAGGTGAATATGGACATTCCAGTCTATGAGGGGAATCTGGATGCAGAAGAGATTCTAGATTGGATCAGAGCTCTTGATACCTACTTCAATTATGAGGATATCGAAGAGGATAAAAAGGTTAGACATGCTATCACAAAGTTGAAGGGACATGCAGCATTATGGTGGGACGAGCTACAAGAAGATAGACGTTCCAAAGGAAAACAAAAGATCAGAAGCTGGGATCGAATGATTGCGAAGATGAAGGCAAAATTCATCCCAAGAGACTACCAAATTAATCTGTTTAGGAGGATGCAGAACCTGAGCTAGAAACTGATGACAGTGAAAGAATACACTGAGGAATTCTATCGACTAAACATCAGAGAAGGTCATCGGGAGAGCGATGATGAGAAGGTCGCCAGATATCTGAATGGCTTAAGATACGATATACAGGATGAATTAAGCATGGTTACCATCAGAACGGTGGAGGATGCCTATCAGATGGCTCTGAAAGCTGAGGAGAAGCTGAGCCGTAAGAAAAGTCAGAGAGGGCAAGGCAGAATTCAGCCCAGAGGCAAGGCAGTTGCCCAAGAAAAATATCAGAAACCCAAGGAGGAATGGAAGAAACCTCAGGGTAAGGTTGAAAGAGGTGGAACCTCACAGCGATAGCCATATGTTGAACAGAGGGGGCAGCATAATGAACAACGAGGAGACTATGCTGACGCAAACACGTTTCCTCGTACCAGAGGTAGAGGAAGAGGCCGAGGTGGAGTCATCACATGTTTCACGTGTTGAAAGGATGGACATAAAGCAGTTGACTGTCCAGATAGGAAAAAGGGTAGAGGATAAGCTCACATCGCTGAAGTGCAGAGGCGTGATGTTGAGAATGAAGATACAGAAAGTGGAAGGTCGTTGATGATGCATAAAGTTATCTTAACACCTGGGAAGGAGGTGGAGGACTCATCTCAAAGGACCAGACTTTTCAGAACCACATGCAAAACCAAGGGCTGGAAATGCAAGGTTATTGTGGAAAGTGGTAGCACAGATAATCTTGTTTCGACCGAGATGGTGGAAAAACTAGAGCTGGAGACAATTGATCACCCGAGCCCATACAAAGTATCATGGCTACAGAAGGGACATCAGGTGAGTGTCACTAAACAATGTTTAGTTGAATTCAAAATGAATGAATATAAAGATAAGATCTTATGTGATGTCATTCCCATGGATGTATGCCATGTATTGCTGGGTAGACCATGGCAATATGACATAAATGTGGTCCATGATGGGAGGATGAATACATATACCTTAGAAAAGGACGAGAGGAAACATAGGTTGCTTCCGAAAGAATATAAAGAAAATAAGTCTGAAGTAAGCAACATGATGCTTCTCATGAGTGGGAAGGAACTTCTTACAGAGATGGAGAAGAAAGAAGATCCACAATTCTTTGTGGTCAGGAAACCGAGGATTGTTCCGACTAGCACAAGAGTGGATGACTTACCAGATGAGATTCAGGAACTGCTGGAAGAGTTCGCTGACATCATCGTGGACGAATTACCTCATTCATTTCCACCGATGAGAAGTGTGAGTCACCACATCGATCTCATACCAGGAGCTAGTTTACCGAATAAAGCTGCGTACAGGTTGACGCCGCAGGAGAACAAGGAGGTCAAGAACCAGATCCAAGATTTGTTGGACAAAGGATTGGTCAGAGAAATCCTGAGTCCATGTGTCGTTCCAACCGTGCTTAGCCCAAACAAAGATGGAGGTTGGAGAATGTGCACTGATTCAAGAACGATCAACAAAATTACCATCAGGTACATATTTCCACTACTGAGAATGGATGATCTGATGGATTGCTTGAGCGGGATAAATTATTTTTCAAAGATTGATCTGAAGAGCAGATATCACCAGATTCGCATGAGGGAAGGTGATGAATGGAAGACAACATTCAAGAAAAACGAAGGTTTGTACGAATGTTTGGTCATGCCGTTTGGTTTGAAAAATGCGCCGAGCACTTTCATGAGGCTGATGAATGAAGTCCTAAGGGAATTCATCGAGAAATTTGTCGTCGTATATCTGGATGATATCCTGATTTTCAGTAAGACGAAGGCTGAACACTTGAAGCATTTGGCCATTGTAATGAGAAGACTACAGCAGGAGAAGCTGTTGATTAATATGAAGAAGTCCTCATTTATGAAGACAAAGCTCATTTATTTGGGTTTTGTTATTTCGGCGAATGAGTTGAAGATGGATCCGAGTAAGGTGGAAGTGATTAAGAATTGGCCATCACCGAGAAATGTTTTCGAGGTGAGAAGTTTCCACGGATTGGCAAGTTTCTACAGGAAATTCATTAGGAACTTCAGTGGAATTAGCGCAGCGATGATGGACACAGTAAAGAAGCGGCATAAGACTTTTTATTGGACAGCAGAGGCTGAGAAGAGCTTCAATCTGTTGAAGCGGAAGATCATAGAACGACCAGTGTTGGTGTTACCGAATTTCCAGAAGACATTTCAAGTGAAATGTGATGGAAGTGGATATGCCATAGGAGCGGTCTTGAGTCAGGAGGACAGACCAGTCGCATACTTCAATGAGAAGCTTGATGAAGAAAAGCTGAAGTACTCAACATATGATAAAGAATTTTATGCTATCATACAGGCATTGAAGAAGTGGAGGCATTACTTGATACCCAAGGAATTTGTTCTATACAGTGATAATCATGCATTGCAGTTTGTGAGTCAACAAGAGAAGTTGAATCAGAAACATGCAAAATGGGTAGAGTATATGCAGAATTTCACGTTTGTAATTAAACACATTTCAGGGACTGCTAACAAAGTGGTTGATGCTTTGAGCAGGAAGTGTTTATTGCTGCAGGAGTTTCGAGTCAAAACATTGGGTTTTGAAAATCTTAAAGACATGTATGCAGGTGATGCAGATTTTGTAGAGGCATACGAGGCAACTAAGAATCTAGTTCTCAGAGATAGAAGCCTGTGGATATATCATATGATCCAGGAGGGATTGTTGTTCAGAGGCAATCAACTGTGTATTCCGAATTTCTCCATGAGGGAGAACTTGCTAAAGGAGAAGCACAATGGTGGATTGGCCGGACACTTTGGCCATGACAAAACGTTCATGAAGCTGAGTGAATCATATTTTTGGCCAGGCATGCGAGCAGAGGTCAAGCGATTTGTTGACAGGTGTTGGATTTGTCAGCATTCGAAGGGGCGAAAGAAGAATGCAGGGTTTTATCAACCATTGTCCATACCAGAGAGACCATGGGAGGCGATCAACATGGATTTTGTATTGGGTTTGCCAAGGACGCAGAGAGGTGTTGATTCCATCTTTGTGGTGGTTGACAGGTTTTCAAAGATGGCACACTTCATTCCATGCCAGAAGACCAGCGATGCGACACACATCGCAAATTTATTTTTCAAGGAGGTTATTCGACTTCATGGATTGCCTAGAAGCATAGTATCAGACAAGGATACCAAATTCATTGGGCATTTATGGAGGACGCTATGGAAGAAGCTAGGGACTAACTTGGCATTTAGTTCAGCTTACCATCCGCAGACAGACGGACAGATGAAAGTCGTCAACAGAAGTCTGGGAGACTTGCTGAGAAGCTTGGTGACAGAGAACCATAGTAGCTGGGACAACATATTGCCACAGGCGGAGTTTGCATACAACGATTCAGTGAATCGAAGTACAGGCAAAAGTCCATTTCAAATTGTGTATGGAACACAACCGAGAGTATTTTCTGAACTCAGGGAGTCAGAACAGACTGCGACTAGCAGTGCTAGTGCAGAAGATTTTGCTGAGGCAATGAAAGAACTTCACATCCAGGTGAAGCAGCGACTGATGAAATCAAATCAGGAGTACAAGTGCAGAGCAGATCAGCACCAGAGACAACTTCAGTTAGAGGTTGGCGATCTGATTCTGGCACACTTAAGGAAAGAAAGGTTCCCGAGGGGAACATACAACAAGATGAAAATGAAGAAAATCGGGCCATGCAAGGTCTTGAGAAAATTCGGAGAGAATGCTTATGAGCTTGAGTTGCCGGATGGCATCGGGATATCTCCGATATTTAACATTTCGGATTTATACCCATACAGTGTTGATGAAGCAGGAGCTGGAACTGATGAACAACCAGAAATCCAGTGGCAGGAGCAGATGCCGATTGCAGAAAATCCACAGATGGAGTGCATACTGAACAAGCGAGTGGGTAAGAAGACCAGGCGAAAGAAGTATTTCGAGTATATGGTCAAGTGGAAGAATCACCCAGTGGAGGATGCCAACTGGGAGACAAAAGCAGAGATACAAAAGCATGGATAGACTGTGCAGGAGCTCATGGGCAGGAGCCCATGAAAATTTTCAAAGCCGAGGAGTATGATGCAGGAGCATCACCAACTCATCAAGCGAGCCAGCATGGAGTGGAAGACAGCTGGACAGCGCCAGCATCAAATTTTGAAAGCACCTTGATCTTGTTGTGAAAACATTAATGTGAAGAAATTTAATGAGGCACACTTTGTAGATTGTAATGGACCTTGAGCGGATAGCTCTCGTCCTTAGGTAGATGAGGCATTTAAGACAGTTAATGTAAGTAGATAGATGTTTTAATTCTAGATTTGATAGTTTAAAGTTCGAGAGGGAAAACGGATATAGAGACCCTCATTGTATCATTGTAACATTAGCCAACATTGAGAGAGAAGAGCAGAGCAGAGAATATTGTGAAGAACACCCATGTACAGGAAATTGAGTTAATAGAAGGAAGTTCTGATTCAAATTCATGGTTGGTGTTGTTTCTTTGTGTATATGGTTTATGTGCTCATGAATGTTTTCTTTATGTTATGTATTTGCTTGATATATGTTGTGCACGTGATTTCATGTTTTGAAACTGAAGTCTGAGAGAGGATTGAATGAGTTTCAATTGTTTCTCTATCTGAGCCAGGAGATTCCTACAAAGAGTGCAGTCGAATTCATCCGCATAGAGTGCGTTGATGAAGGCTCAGTAGTCTAACTCTTGTTCTCATTCACCCAGGAGTTGATTTGGATTATGGAAGCCGTGCGAGGAGTGCACAGGCTGAAGAAGGAGTCTCAGTTGTCAATCTAAGAAAAGGGGGTTGAAGACTGTTGCAGAAAGTGCGCAGAGTCGAGGGGATTCAACACTTGAGAAATTGTTGAACGTTGAGTGCGAGGAGTGTGCACGAATCCATCTGAGGGAGTCAGAGTGGAAAATCTCAGTAGGGTTAACACTTCTTAATACTGTGAAGGAGAGCACAGAAATCTGTGTAGAAGGAAGGACCGAGTAGAAATACTTAGCCATTTCAGAGAAACCATCAGAAGGAGAAATAAACGGTCAGGATTCACAGACGAAAGTCGTGAAGTCCCATCGACCGTTATATCTCAGGAAAATTGCGCAGGACTTAAGCCTAGCATGCAAAGAAGGAGCCAGGGAGTCATCGAGACTTAGCTCATCGGAGAATCGGGGTTTCTGTGGTCGAGAAACTTGCGATTAGTGATTTCCTGACGGGATCAGAACCGTTCATTGTAGAGGACACGTGGCACGAGATCCCGAGGAATTGGGGTTCGACGTTTCGGGGTTCTTGCATGCAACAGAATCATGACAGGATAAATCACGATTTCGCGATACCCGATAGAGTGGGCTAGGGAGATGGTGACGTGGAGGAGAGAGAGCTCTCACGTGCATCGGGAATCGGCACTTGGAGAGGGCTGTGTAATTGTGCAACAGAAATTGTGAAGTCCCGATAGGTGATTTCCCGATGGGGAAATTCTTGATAAGATCAAAGGGCAGCGTGAAGTGAATACTCATCAGGTTTCAAAGATTTGTGAGACCGAATCCATGATCGCAGGACTCGCGATCAAGTGAGTTCCGATTTCCCAATAAGTAAAAGGAGACCGTAGGAGAACATCCTGTGGGTGCAGAAAAGTCCCGATAAGGGATTTGAGGAGAAATTTAGCTCTTTGGGCCGAGGAAAAGAGAAGGTCCTGGTGGGAGCGGACGTGCCCTGGGTGGCGGTCTGCGTCAATTTCCAACAACGTGATTGTAACACAAGAACCATCCTCTTCCCCGAACTTAGATTTTACACAAGAACCAACTGCCCAGAAAGAGATTGTCACACAAGAACCATTCATTCCAGAATTAGTTGTTACACAAGAACCAACTGACCAGGAAGAGACTGTTACACAAGAACCAGTCATGTCAGAAGTAGTTGTTACACAAGAACCAATTACACAAACTAGATAGGATAATGACGATGTGCCACTTACTCAGTTGTTTTCTCATATTGAAAAGAAGGTACAAGGTATTGAAAATTCTAGGATTACTGAATTAATGAAGTAAAATGTTCACCTCAAAGCACAGTTGGATTCCTTAATGAAGGACTTGCAGGTTTCTCAACAACAAAACTTAGATAACTCAACTTTGGGTATATTAGCACATGCATCCACTGTTATGAATGAGAATAGAGAGGACATGTGCTATCAATGTGGGATATTTACTTTCAGAAAGGATATAAAATTGTCAAAGTACCAAAGAATCGTCAAGCTAAAGAACCGACCAATTTCTCAGTCAAAATAGAATGTGAGCTTACTGCTCCACAAAAACCAGTAGGGCAGAGGAGATCTTAACGTAATAAAGTAGTTGTTGGTTTACCAACAGATTTAAAACAAGAACCTTTGTTACACTTACCAGTTGTAACTCAAGCAACTCAAACTACTTATGTTCTTAAATACAAAGCAACACAGACAGACTTTTGAAACAACAGATGTTGGGGGTACACACAAGTTTTTCCCATACTAGTACTTAGCGATTTGTCTTAGCAATTTTGCATTGGAGAAATCACCTCCTTAACTCAGACTCAGAGTAAGGATTGAATGTGGTTTGCATGAGGACATTCAATGTCTTCAGTTGGGGGGCATGTTAGGACTCAGAAATGTCCCTTTTTCACTATATCTTTTTCTCATTCAACCTTACCATTTCTATGCTAAATGCCTACTAAATGTTTTCTAAGACCCTTTTTCCCAAGGTATGAATCATTGATAT
>JZKD02S1991644.1:175258-199487 GCA_000966675.3 Picea glauca | reverse complement strand
CACGAGGGCACACGAGGGCGAGTCTGTGAGGAGAAAGGGGAGCACATGAGGGCACAGACGAGGGAAGCAAGAATGGTGAGTACCCTAAGTGTTATCCAACAATTTTAAAATAGCAATGTATTATGTGAGATCCAATGTCAAGTTCAATGTTTCTTCTATTTCATGCTATTCATCTAGCATCAAGTTCAATTTGCATAGCTTCTTTGTCTTCCAATGCTTGAATGTAGATAAAATTCCCCACCATGATCTCAATCTCCTTCACCGACCCTTCCTTGACATCCAACTCAACTAAAATTTTGGCTACAATGCACATATGGGATGTTTTGAACTGCTCAACCATGTCGCCTATGGTCTTGAAGGCTTTCACAAACCATAGTTCCAATGCCAATATGGGCATTTTAACCCAGATGTAGTGTTTGGTAACTCTTTCCATTCTTGGATCAAGTTTTGACATCCATTTTTTCAATATCATTGAGGTTGTACCACAACACCATTTCGACAATAAAACTAGAATGTTGTCCACTTTGAATTGACAATTGAAAACTAACCAAAATTTTACTAATGTGTGGAAACCATGTGAGTATCCTAACATTTGGGTCCAATATCTCTCTATCCGACCAAATAGGTTTTTCTTTAATATGAACCTTCCATAGGAACGACTTGTCAGGGTTCTACTTATCATTCCCACAACCTACTCCATTGTGACATCCACCCCAGGGACCAATTGAGGCTTTCCTTTTAGCAACTTAGTGCACTTCCTTCCCTTCCTTCCAGCTTTCAACTTCTGAGTCCTTACCTCTATTTCCTCCTTCACTAGTTATCAATTCTCACCCTCTCCTAGACTCTAGAAAACTTTAGGGGACTTCTGGGCTTGATTGATTATTTTCCTTTGAACCTGTTATCACTCCAGGAGTCCTTCTTAGGTTGTAACTTGAAGAAGCCTGGTAACTCAAGGTATAATTGATTTTTTGTTTATATTTGGATCAATGGGATAACTAACCTACTGGATTGGTATCAAGATAGTCAAATGTATATAGCCAAATGAAACAATGCTTTCAAGAATTAATGATCAGATAGGTAACCTAATGGTGGATGAAGAATGCTATGATTATTAACTAGAACACACATGTGATGGGTTAAATAAGATAGTGTAGATTACTATTAAATCAAGCTTATAAACTGACAAAATGAGATAACAACCATTAGCAGTTAAGACAAACTTGAATCAAAGTACATAAAGATAAAGGTAATGGCAGTTTGACATCAACAATGAAAGGAAAATGTGATTTGTATTATATATATGAGAGTCTATTACAAAAGCAACATGGTATTTGTATCTAGAATCGAACCAGAAGTCTATAAAATTGATAGGCATTATAGACTTTACAAGCAGTTTCAAATCCTGAGAAACTGGATCTGAAATACTAATAATAGAAAACCTGTTACAAAAATATCTCAAAGAGTATGGATCTAGTCCATCTCTAGAATTATATTTGTCTTCAATCCTCTAAGTCTTCGACAAATGCATGAAGGTCCTGATGTATGATGACAAACCTGGCATCTTTCTTCAACAGTTGGATATGTTCCTCAGCAGTTGTAAGAAATCTTCAATAATGATAGGCTAATCATCTAACTATCTACCTTGTTTAATGCCTTGAAACTCTGAAACAAATGTCAAAAAATATGCAGCAATTTGTTTGGGATTACTTTATGCTTCATCACCCAAAATCCCCTTTGCTTGAGCACCATATCTTCAAAATCTATTTTCTGTAGCTTTGGGCGGCTCTTTTTCCTTGAAAAATGTGAGTTAGCCGCCGAAAGACCTGATTTTCGACAGCTAACTATGTGTTTTTATGTTGATTATGCCACCGAAAGCCTATTTTTTTCCAAAAAGAGTAAAACTTAAAAAATGAGTCTTCTCCTTGATTATTTGGACTGTTCCACTTGCACATTTTGAGCGACCTCTGCAAGAACATGCAAATCTAGGTGTGTAGCTATTTTGGCCTTCAATTTTTTTATTTTCTTCTTCAAATGGTTAGCTAATCTCCATAGCCTGTGATTGTCCTTTATGATCCTGTTCTTCTCCTTCTTTTCATTTACACTTTCAAGTGCCAATTTTTCCAAGGATGCAATGGTTTCTACGAAATTATTTGATAGAGTCTCGTATCTCGCCTTTATAACCCTCTCTAGCACTTCTGGCTATGCTATTTTCTCTTTGAGTTTCTCAATATTCTTTGATTTGTTCTGTTTCTTTTTGCTGCTAGATGTTTCACATTTTTAAGGCTTGTGAACATCTCAGTTTCTAGTGCTTTCTCCATGAAAAGTTCTATATTTTCATCAACAAGGACTTCTTCTTTTTCTGGTTCTTCATCTGAGTCATAATATGAAAAATTTAGAAAGTTTGTCTTCTTTGGTGTAGCCTGCTCTGTGTCTTCATCAAAATCCAGCTTCTTCTTTGCTTTTTGGGATTTTGAACTAGATCCTAGTTCTACTAATGGTTCAGGAGTGATGGCCCTGCTCATTTTCAATCTTCTTTGAGGAGTCAATGATTTCTTACCTACTTTCTTCTTACCTTTCTCAGGTTGAGATTGTAACTCAAAACCTTCCTAGAATACAAAGTGTTCCCATGTCCTTTCTTTCTTCTTTAATTCTTCTACAATAATCATATTTATCAAAACAAAATGAAAAAGGGTATTATGAATGTTGTTTGGTTCAACCCGAAGTCTGTTGCACATCTTAGTAAGACTTTTGTGGAAATAGAATGGAAAATTTAAGGGTGTCTTCCCTGTAAAGTGATCCATTAGCTTGAAATGATACAGCATGCCCTTGTCATACCTTCCCTCTATATTTATGTATAATTGGATGGATTTGAGAAGATTTTTCCATTTCTTTTCCAAGTGGGAACTAGGAATGTCTTTTTTCCAGATTATGTCTTGAAATTTTGGTTTCAAGTATGGTCTAAATTCTAGGTTTTTTGTGACTTTAGTCTTGAACTAGTTCTTCCCTGTCCTTGGCATGCCTGTAGCAGAGGCTATGTTGGCTTCATATGATTGTATATACAAAGAGATAAATGTGGCCTTTTCCCCATCAAAAGACTTAGAAAAAACTTATGTGATACCCTGGTGGTATCCCTCCTATAGCCTTTCGGTAAGAGAACCTGCATCTGAAAAATACTAGTGAATTTCTTGGTGAGATTGTAAATATTGTATGTTGTCTAGATCCTTTCTGAGAGGTGGACCTCCTCACCTTTTCCCCATCTGCAATAACCACGAATTAGTCTGAAAGACCTGAAACAAATGTTTCTTACCAATAGGGAGGAGCTTGCAAGCGAAAGTTAATGACTTTTGTGTTATTAAAATGGTGAAATAACGCCTTTTATAAATTTTCAACATGTGTTGTGTTTAAATTCGAATGATGGATTTTTTCTAGTGTTAACAAGATCCAGGAATGAGTGAAAAGAGTGTAATGATGGCTGAACAGTATTCTGAAATGATAATACATTGAAACTCTCACACGATCTTCATAATCATTTACATAAACGGTGGCAAAGAACATGGGATAATGCCAAAAAGATACTTAAGCGGTCATTATGTCTTGATGACATGTGTCCTTCAATTTACATTCAAGATCACTTGATGTGATGTCTAAAAAACCCGTTCTTCACTTTCGTCGACTCCTCTTTCTTTTTGAAATGTCATTTTTCCGCTGAAAGCTTGAACTTTCGGCGGCTCATCTTAAGATTTAAAACAACATTAGCCGCCAAAAAGATTTTCTTTGATTTTTTGAAAACAATAAATGTCAAATCGAATTATTTTGGACTTTACAACTTAGTCTCTATGCTTGGAGACCATAGACAATAAAAAATAAAAAAAGACACTTATTCATGACTATGTTATCACCTAAAAAATTAATGAAATGATTGGTTTATTTTAGGAGATAACATCTGGCTCCTATTGGGGATGAAATGTCCTTGTGAGGTTTCAAGAAATTTTATTGAATCAGTAGCCTTCCTATCACCTAAGACTCAAAACTGACTTGACTCAGTATTCCATTGGGCATGGATTTATTTTGACAAACAAACTGAAAATGAAAAAATGGAAATAAATATTTACAATAGAGCAAGGCTTGAGAAAGCCTCATGAGAAATAAAGTTTAAGAAAATGCCCATTGAATGGGCCACCTGTGACTTCTTCACCTTTCATATTCTGGAGAACAAAAGTGTTTTTCTGCTATACCTGTGCAATAATGAATGGACATGTCCACAATGCATCAACTTTTCCATGTTTACCTTTCTCTTGTCTTGCTGCATCCCACTTTAGAACCAAGTCCCCTACCATGAAGTAATTTGCCTTTGTTTTTCTGTCAAAAGTTTCTTTCATCCTCCTCTGATGCAATTTTGTCTTTTCCAGCAGCTATTATCTGACCTGCTGCAATTCTACCAAATGAAAGATCCTCCTAGTAATGTCATTTTGCTCAAAATCAACTTCCTGCATAAATTTGGCAATTGGAAATGCAAGTTGGATAGGAATGATAGCCTCAGTGCCATATACCAACTTAAAATGTGGTGTGCCAATTGATTTCTTATTTTTCACTTTGTCATCCCACAAAGAAAATTTCATCTTGGAATCCCAGCCCCTTATATTCTTCTCAAGCAACTTCTTAATAATTCTTAGCTGACTCTTGTTTGATGACTTAGCAAGACCATTTCCATGTGGATAATAATATGTAGAATGTACTAATTGAATCCCCATGTCTTCACATAACTTTACCAAAGCATTATCATTAAATGCAGAAACATTGTCTATGACTAATCTTTTTGGGCAACCAAACCTAGCAAAAATATGATCATATAGAAAATTAATGATGACAGTATGGTTAACATTCATGGTGGGAATGGCTTCAATCCATTTGGTGAAGTAGTCAGTAGAAACAAGAATCCATCTATGTTGATTGCTGGAAGGTGGATGAATTTCCCCTATGAAATCCAAACCCCATTGTTGGAAAGGGCCTATGACCACAACAGGTTTGAGGGTAAGATATTTCATTTGCTTCTTACCTACAAACCTCTGGCATTTATCACATGTCTTTACAAAATCACACACATCAGAAAATAAACAAGGCCAATAGTAACCAACTCTCAAAATTTTATGAGAAGTGGTTTTCTAGTAATGGTGTCATCCACATTCACTGCTATGAAATTATCTCATTGTTTGAACTCATTCTTCTTTGTTAATGCATCTCAAGAGTACCCCTGATGGATCTTTCCAGAACAACATCTTATCATTTATGCAGAATTTAATGGCCTTAAGTTTCAAATCTCTCACCTGTGTCTTGCTCATGTCTAGTGGAGCTGTCAAATTCCGCAGAAAATATATTATGTGATTGTACCATTCACAATCTTCCAAGTGAGAGGATACCTACAATTCATAACTAAGTTCCTCTGTTGAAATTTGAGGTTGATCACTTTCTGCATTTACCCCAACAAAATTTATCTCTAACATTTTATAATTGTCTTCTGCAAGGTGTTTGGAAAGTCCTTGGCCTCTGATAAGTTATATTGGCTTAATATCTATATCAAATTCAATCATTTTAGCTATCAATTTTCTCCTCTTACCATCAATGTCAGGCTAAACAAGGACATCTTTTACAGAACTTGAGGTTACATATGTTATTACCTTCGCCTATAGTATATAAATCTTGAATCCTTTGAGTGATTTGATTAGTGCATAGGCCTGTTTTTCAATTGGGTCATAATTAATTTCAGAATCCCTCAAAACCTTGCTGAAAAATGGTACTCGCTACTCATGCCCATCATCATTCTTCTGTAATAACACTATTGCAATTGTATCATTAGAGGCAAATGAGAAAATATAGAAATATTTATCAAAATTTGGGCTAATTAAGATAGAGGTAGTCATAATAGTTTCTTTGATAGCTTCAAAAGAATGTTTGGCTTCCTCTGTCCACTTTACTTCAGAATCTTTTCTCAACATCCATGTAATATGTTTAGTAAGCTCTGCAAAATTTGCAATAAACCTCCTAATGAAATTTATGGTTCCAAGGAAATATTGGATATCTTTCTTGGATCTTGGGAGAGACAATTTCTAAATTTCTTCTACTCTTGTTAGATCAATCTTCACTCCATCTGCAGAAACAATATGCCCAAGCAACCTGCCTTCCCTGAGTGAAAAAATAGATTTTGGGGGATTTAAAGAAATGCCATACTTTCTACATTTAAAAAATGTCTTTCTTAGGTGTTTCAAGTGGTCTTCATGGCTGTATGAAAAGACTGTGATATCATCAAGATAAATCAAAACAAATATGTATTTTTCCCCCACAAATGGAATGTCCATTGCCCTCTGGAATGTTGCTCCTGTATTCATCAATCCAAATGGAATTTTTTCATACATAAATGTACCCCATGGTATAGTAAATGTTGTTTTCTCTCTTTTGTCTAAATGGACTGCAATTTGATTATACCTTGAGAAACCATCAATGAATGACATAACACTAGGCCCATAAACTTTTTGCAGAATGTGTTCCATCTTAGGTAGTGTGTAATTATCTTTTCTGGAGCATTTGTTTAAATTATTGAAGTCTACATAGAGTCTAATCTCACCATTTTTCTTTATAACAGGAACAAGGTTGGCAATCCATTCATAATATCTAAGAGGGATGATGACCTTGGCATCTAGTAATTTTTTGATTTCTTTCTCCATAGTAGGCAACAATATTGGGTTGAATGATGTGAGTTTTTTTCTGGAAGGTTTTGTATATTTATTCAAAGGAATTTTATGTTGTATGATTTTTGTATGGTATGTCTTCAAATCACTCTACTTCCATGCAAATATATCAGAAAATTCCTTTAACATCTCACCATATTCATATTTATGTTTATCAGTCAAATGAGATGCTAGATTTACATACTTGGGGCTCTCTTCACTTGCTACATTAAACTAAAACACATCAAAATATTCTTCCTTTATTTATAGTTTAATGGAAACATCATTATGATCAAAAAGTTTGTCTAAAGGAACCAAACCTTTGGGGATACAGTTGTTAGAGAGCTGCACAATTTCATGGGGTCCAATTTTATTTCTGAATTTGGGCTTTTGAACCTCTTCATCATGCTCAATTTCCTGATTGTAAATACAAATACTCATCCATCACTCCTAGAAACCTGCTTAGCTCTGCATCATCTTCAAATACTTTCTAAAATTTAACATTATCTGGTAAAGAAGGCCTGTACTTTACCTGAATTTCATAATTCAACTTTGGTGGCAAATGAGGTATAAAAGTGCTAGCTGAAACAGCCAATGAATCAACCAACTGATTCATGGCCCTAAGAATATATGAGATATTGAACTCAGTGAAGGAAGAAATAAAATTTAGAACCTCATCTCTATAAGCTTTCAGCCTCACATGCCTGGCTTGGAAAGAATTATTTACCTGTTGAATCATCAAATCAGAATCTCCATATTCTTGCAGTCTTTTAATATTCATTTCTTTTGCAGCATTCAAACCTAAGAGCAGAGCCTCATATTTTGAAATATTATTAGTGACTTTGAAATCACTCTTGAATGACAAATGTGTAGTTTATTGAGATGGTTAAATAAGTACAACCACTGCTCCAACAGTATCTTTAGTACATGCCCCATCAAAGAACATACTCCAAAGATCATCTTCTCCTACTTCTGTGGAGTGGACACGGGGTTTCTTAAGCAACAATGAATCTGATAGTGAATCATCAATATGTAGTATGCAAGATCCCATACCTGTGTCAACTGAGTAAATAGGATGGTTGGATGGATTTTGTTCATCACTGATAATGTAGGCAAGTTGTGACTCTTTGTATAGTCTCTTATTTACTCCTCCAAAAACAAGGATAGTAGCATATGAAAGGTCCATTTGAAGAGTTCCTCCTAACCTCTTCATCCATGATCTTGATAACAAACATCCAATTTTGGGTGGAATATCTGCTACAACTACATCCATGAACATGGTTTTCATAGATGCTTGAGTTAAAGTTACTACCAAATCTTTGATCAACCCGAGACATTTAACTTTCCTCGAGTCAAATGAGAAAAGATCATGGTAATTTTTAGCAACTTCTAATCCAAGATCATCCATAACTGCCTTTGGCATTAAATTGTGAGAAGCTCCAGAGTCTAGCAGGCAGTTATGCAATGTTTTGTCATGAATGTTCAGAGAGATATAAAAAGGTGGACAACTTTCATCTCTATCCTCTATCATTTGACCTAATACAATGGTGGGCTTGTCATCATGTATATTAAGGATATTAGCAGAGGAAGATATCGATTTGGGATCAAGAGTCTTAAGGATATCTTTATTAAATGATTCATTCTTCATTAATTCAACCAAAGGGATGGGGATTTTGATTTTCTGTATCTCAACTTCAAAATTGAAAGAATAAGAGGTTTTGTCATAAAATTTTATCTCATTTGAAGGGGCTTTCAAAGCAATCTGCTGGTCATTAGGAATATGATATTTTTTAGTTTGTTGTTTTGTAGGAGCAACAATCTTTTTGGGAGGCATTGGTGTATTCTCATTTGAAGGGGATTTCAAAGCAATATGTTGGTCATTAGGAATCTGATCTTTTTGAGTTTGTTTCTTAGTGGGATCAACAGTCTTCTTGGGAGGAGATGGTGTATTGTGTCTTGCAACATTGGACTTAGATCTTAAATTGTATTTGTTCTCATCATCAGTTTGAAAAACACCATTATCAGCATAATTTTCATTTATTTTTTCCTTCATTAATGCCTCTTCATAATCATTCTGTGTTAGAAAAGATTTCTTTGCATCAACTCCAATGCAATGAATATTATCTTCTTCTTCTTCTTGAAAATCATCTTCATCTTCTTCCAAGACAGTATTTTGGAGAGGACCTTTTACCTTCTGATCTTCTGTGGGGTCTCTCTCTCTCTTCAAAACCTGTACCTATTGGTTATTTCTCCTAAAAGTATTAGGATTCTTATTTTGATTTCCGTGAGTGTACTCATAGGAACCTTTTCCCTTGGCAGGCTGCTTATTTTCAATCTTTAGCTTAGAACTTTTTGAGGTTAATGATTCTATCATCTTAGCCAATTTGCCTATATTAGGATTTGAATTTGATGAGGAAGAATCTTCTTCCCTCTACTTCTTTCTATCAACATTTCCCTTTAACTTATGAGAAACTAAGATAATTGACTCTACTTCAAGGGCAGCATCTTGCATCAAGGAAAGTGTAGCAGACCTTCTTTCTCTCAACAAAAAACAAAATTCAGAGTCAAATGAGTTGGCATAAGTGATTTGGGCATAGGTATCTATATGTTTGATTTCTGTAGGTATTTTACTATACATTCTATTGAATCTCTTGGTGAAATCAGACACGGATTCACCATATTCTTTCTTTAGATTTCCAAATTATGTGATATAGTACAAAAAGTCTCTTCTATCTCCCCATTGTTTCAAAAATATATCATCCAACTCTTCTATTCCAGCTATAGAACTAGCAGGAATTTCCTTGAACCACTTCCTAGCATGACCATCCAAGCTCTGGACAAAGACTCTGGTCCAGACATCATCATCTTCTATGTTTAAGTTTTCAGCATAACTATAGAATACTTCTATATGTTCCTCTGCAGTTACATCTCCCTCTCCTGTGAACTTTGGCATATATTTTTGGTAATCACCAATAGGCATGGCTACAGGTGGATTTTGTAAAACAAGAGGTGCATATCTAGCAGCTAGGATCCATTTCATTTTGGTCAATGTAGAAGGTGAATCCATGGTGACTATTGAAAAAGGTAAAGTACTGGGAGAAGGTTGTACAACAATTTGAGGATTTGTAGAATGAAATTATAAAGGAATGATCTTTTCGGATGGATAAGAGGATTGATGGGAGGATGTGTAAAAATTTGCAAGGCTCTGAGCAAGTTTTTCTTCCCCTTTAGCAGCTAGTTCTTGTAGGATACTTTCTACAGAGAGAAATCTCGTGTGAGTAGTCCAATGATATTTCTCTGTTTCTTCTTGAAAATAACAAAAAGATGATGATGAATCACTGGCTAAGGGTAGGTATGATTCTTCAACAAGGTTGGATCCTGATGCTTCTTCTAAAATGACATGATCTTCATCCCTAGAACTTGATGGTGCTTCTAGAGATGTAATAATAGATTCACTACTATAAATTTGTGAAGGTAAAGATTCAGTAGTGATTTCAATATAAGATTTAGAATCAAAAAAAGATATGTAACTTTGTGTACCTAGATTAGAATTTTTTTCATCAACTGCTCTTCTGCTTTTCCTAAGGATCTTCTCAGGATTAGTTACTGGTGTAACAAGTGGTTCTTGTGGATTTCCCCTAGTACTGATCTTCTTTGAAGCCAGGATGAATATGTGGAGTAACCAGATAGATGATTACAACCAAGTTGATGACCAAACCTTGTCTACCATCAAGGATTAGTTCTATGTCATCCCCTAGGGAAGTTTTCTACAACTTCCATCTCTTTCACCAACAACGACGCCAATTTTTTATCACTCCAGGAGTCCTTCTCAGGTTGTAACTTGAAGAAGCCTGGTAACTCAAGGTATAATTTATTTTGTGTTTATATTTGGATCAATGGGATAACTAACCTACTGGATTGGTATCAAGACAGTCAAATGTATATATCCAAATGAAACAATGCTTTCAAGAATTAATGATCAGATAGGTAACTTAATGGTGGATGAAGAATGCTATGCTTATTAACCATAAAAAATATGTGATGGGTTAAATAAGATCGTCTATATTACTATTAAATGAAGCTTATGAACTGAAAAAATGAGATAACAGTCATTAGTAGTTAAGACAAACTTGAATCAAAGTACATAAAGAGAAAGGTAATGGCAGTCTGACATCAACAATGTAAGAAAAATATGATTTGTATTATATATATGAGAGTCTATTACAAAATCAACATGGTCTCTGTATATAGAATCGAACCATTAGTCTATAAAATTGATAGGATTTATAGCCTTTACAAGTAGTTTCAGATACTGAGAAATTGGATCTGAAATACTAATAATGGAAAATCTGTTACAAAAATATCTCAAAGAGTATGGATCTAGTCCATATCTAGAATTCGATTTATCTTCAATCCTCTAAGTCTTCGACAACTGCATGAAGGTCCTGATGTATGATGACAAGGCTAGTGTCTTTCTTCAACAGTTGGATATGTTCCTCAACAGTTGTAAGCAATCTTCAATAATGATAGGCTAATCATCAAACTATCTATCTTGTTTAATGCCTTGAAACTCTGAAATATATGTCAAAAAATATGGAGCAATTTGTTTGGGATTACTTTATTCTTCATCACCCAAAATCCCCTTTGCTTGAGCACCAGATCTTCAAAATCTATTTTCTGCAGCTTTCGGAAGCTCTTTTGCCCTGAAAAATGTGAGTTAGCCACTAAAAGCCCTAATTTTCGACGACTAACTATGTGTTTTTATGCCGATTATGCCAGTAAAAGCCTATTTTTGCCAAAAAGAGTAAAACTTCAAAAAATATTCTTCTCCTTGATTATTTGGATTGTTCCAGTTGCAAATTTTGAGTGACCTCTGTAAGAACATGCAAATCTAGGTGTGTAGCTATTTTGGCCTTCAATTTTTTGATTTTCTTGTTCAAATGCTTAGCTAATATCCATAGCCTGTGATTGTCCTTTATGATCCTCTTCTTCTCCTTCTTTTCCTTTACACTTTCAAGTGCCAATTTTTCCAAGGTTGCACTGGTTTCTGCGAAATTCTTTGATAGAGTCTTGTATCTAGTCTTTATCACCCTCTCTAGCACTTCCTGCTGTGCTCTTTTCTCTTTGAGTTTCTCAATCTTCTTTGATTTGTTCTATTTCATTTTGTTTCTATATGTTTCACCTTTTTCAAGGCTTGTGAACATATCAATTTCCGGTGCTTGCTCCATGGAAAGTTCCATATTTTCATCAACAGGGACTTCTTCTTTTTTTGGTTCTTCATCTGAGTCAGAATATGGAAAATTTAGAAAGTTTGTCTTCTTTGGTACAACCTACTCTGTGTCTTCATCAAAATCCATCTTCTTCTTTGATTTTTGGGATTTTGAACTAGATCCTAGTTCTGCTAATGGTTCAGGAGTGATGGCCCTCCTCATTTTCAAACTGTTTTGAGGAGTCACTGATTTCTTACCTGCTTTCTTCTTACCTTTCTCAGGTACAGATTGTAACTCAAAACCTTCCTAGAATACAAAGTGTTCCCATGTCCTTTCTTTCTTCTTTAATTCTTCTACAATAATCATCTTTATCAAACCAAAATGAAAAAGGGTATTCTAAATGTTGTTTGGTTCAACTCAAACTCTGTTTCACATCTTAGTAAGACTTTTGTGGAAACAGAATGGCAAATTTAAAGGTGTCTTCCCTATAAAGTGATCCATTAGCTTGAAATGATACAGCATGACCCTGTCATACCTTCCCTCTGTATTTATGTATAATTGGATGGATTTGAGAATATTTTTCCATTTCTTTTCCAAATGGGAACTAGGAATGTCTTTTTTCCATATTATGTCTTGAAATTCTGGTTTCAAGTATGGTCTAAATTCCAGGTTTTTTGTGACTATAGTCTTGAACTAGTTTTGCCCTGTCCTTGGCATGCCTGTAGCAGAGGCTATGGAGGATTCATCTTCTTGTATCTCCAAAGAGCCAAATGTGGCCTTTTCCCCATCAAAATACTTAGCAAAAAATTATGTGGTACCCTGGTGGTATCCCTCCTGTAGCCTTTCGACATAAGTAAGACAACCTGCATCTGAAAAATACTGTTGAATTTCTGGGTGAGATTGTAAATACTGTATGTTGTGTAGCTCCTTTCTGAGAGGTGGACCTCCTCACCTTTTCCCCATCTACAATAACCACGAATTAGTTTGAAAGACCTGAAACAAATATTTCTTACCAATAGGCAGGATCTTGCAAGCGAAAGTGAATGACTTATGTGTTATCAAAATGGTGAAAGAGCGCCTTTTATAAATTTTCATCATGTGCTGTCTTTAAATTCAAATGATGGATTTTTTATAGTGTTAACAAGATCGGGGAATGAATGAAAAGAGTGCAATGATGGCTGAACAATATTCTGAAATGATAAGACATTGAAACCCTCACACGATTTGCATAATCATTTACATAAACGATGACAAAGAATGTGGGATAATGCCAGAAAGACACTTATGCGGTCATTATGTCTTGATGACATGCATCCTTCAATTTACATTCAGGCTTGCTTGATGTGTTGTCTAAAAAAACCATTCTTCACTTTCGTTAGCTCCTCTTTCTTTTTGAAATGTCATTTTTCCATCGAAATCTTGAATTTTTGGTGGCTCATCTTAAGCTTTAAAACAACAATAGCCACCAAAAAGATTTTCTTTGATTTTTTGAAAACAATAAATGTCAAATTGACTTATTTTGGACTTTACAACTTATTCTCTATGCTTGGAGACCATAGACCATAAAAAATAAAAAAAAGACACTTATTCATGGCTATGCTATCACCTAAAAAATTAATGAAATGACTGGTTTATTTTAGGATATAACAGAACCATCAAATTGCCCCAATTCCTTTGTGCGAGTGCATTGCAACTTCTCTATTGAGACTTGAACAAAGTGCTCTACACTAAAAGGGGAAAATTTTTCACTACCCATCTCAAGACCTTACCCCTAGGTTTTTTGTCTGAATAATTAGCTAACATTTTAAAGAGTTGTTAGTGATTGCTTTCCTTTCCTTGCTGACACTACCATTTCCTAGGCTTGTCTTTATGCAAGAGTTGTCGTGTTGAGCTATAGCCTACAAATCACTCAATGTTGTGAAAGATTGAAAGAGGTATGCTTAAGGTTAGCTGAAGGAGGCTCCCCCATCACCATTTTGAAGTTGTCTTAGTGTCTTCACCTTCACTACCAGCCTTAAATGCTCCATTAACAAAAATAGTAGCTAATTTTATAGGATATATAGAGTAGTCATGCTTATCTTCCTCTATCTCTCAAGCAATGATGAAAATTAAAAGCATAGACCAATGAAATAACCCCAGATTCTCTTCTCGCAAATGAGGATAGTGAGACATAAAGTTTTCTTACCACAATCAACCTTTAAGCGTTTATGCAAGTAAGATTTATTGATTGATGGAATCCCATGTCTCAGTATTTCGGATTTACCATTACTACCAAAAATTACAGCCAACAAACCATGAAGCTAACTAATTTTCAAATTCAATATGGCCAAAGGAAAATTTTTCTATAGTTCACCACAAAAACATTATCCATGATTCACATCTGAATCAGTCTCTGCCAAACCTTACACTAGGTAAATAATAATTTAGTAAATATACTCCCAAAATTATATAATCAGGAAATTATGCTCCCAAAATTGTCCTCATCAAAGGTTAGAAAATATTAATTAAATGATTGCATGCAAATATAGTAAGGGTGAATTAAATGGGATCGATGATGATTCATTTGATTATTTTTTGCCTTGTTGGCAGAGGACCTCTCACTTCAAAAGTTCAACTATTGATGTTGTGGCATGCAACATTAATCATGTTACCAACATGCAAGGAAACAAAAAAATTCTAAGCCTCTCTCAATTGATATTACCAGAGCCAAACTGTTGGAAAAGTACAAATGAAGTAGAAGGTTCAAAAGTGCCCACACTCTACTTATTGTTAACTACAAAAAAAAACTTCTCACATCCTTATGAATGATTAGTTCTGATAGGTTCACAATGATTTTTATTTTTTCAAGATCCACTGTAATTCCTGATGATGAAATATGATGACCCAATACTATTTCTTCAGTTAACATCATGAAACATTTTTCATTGCTGAGAAACAAATTTGTTTCTATGCATCTTTTTAGGACTTTTCCAATTTTTTCAAGGAATCGTCAAAAGTATTTCCATACACAGAAAAATCATCCATGTATACCTCTACACATTCATGTATTAAATCAGCAAAAATACATGTATTAAATCAAAAAATCTAAAACTGTCCATATTTTTTTGCTTTCTACTGAAGTGGCCCTGTTTGACTAGCATTGACCCGACACCTGGAAAGCTTAGATCTTGAACCTAATAGATATTCATCCATCCTTGTACATCAAGGATCATGAAACATTATTTGATTTCTCCCAGTCGTCCTGGAAGTACACGAACCTTGGAGCAATTACGGTATTTTGTCAAATCCTGTCATTTCTGATAAAATTTTAATTTTAGTGCTGAAAATTCAAAATTTCAATTCTTAAGCTAAGGAATGATAAATGTACCTTTCATAGGTTGTTTTATGGAAAATATGGAATAAGATGAAGACAAAATGGATGGTTTTGGAGACAAAAGTATGATTTGTGAAGTGAAAATAAGCATAAAATGGTACCCAACAATATATATGGGTTGTGAGTTATAATTTTTTAAGCTTATGGATTATAAGTATTAGGGGTTATAATACTTTGGGGTTAAGGTTCAAGGTTGAGAGGAGTTTTAGGGTTTATCATAAACAAGGATTAGAGGTTATGGGACATGCATTATAACCTCTTATCCATGTTTATGATAAACCCTAAAACTCCTCTCAACCTTGAACCTTAACCCCAAAGTACTATAACCCCGAATACTT
Source organism: Picea glauca (assembly GCA_000966675.3). Classification (NCBI taxonomy): domain Eukaryota; kingdom Viridiplantae; phylum Streptophyta; class Pinopsida; order Pinales; family Pinaceae; genus Picea; species Picea glauca. The sequence continues at coordinate 183,844 of JZKD02S1991644.1, read as the reverse complement.
ATAATCCATAAGCCTAAAACATAACTCACAACCCATATATATTGTTGGGTACCATTTTATGCTTATTTTCACTTCACAAATCATACTTTTGTCTCCAAAACCATCCATTTTGTGTTCATCTTATTCCATATTTTCCATAAAACAACCTATGCAAGGTACATTTATCATTCCTTAGCTTAAGAATTGAATTTTTGAATTTTTAGCATTAAAATTAAAAATTTATCAGAAATTACAGGGTTTGACAAAATCCCATAATTGCTCCATGGTTCGTGTACTTCCAGGACAATTGGGAGAAATCAGAGACATGTGTCATGATCCTTGATGTACGAATATCTATCAGGTTCGAGATCTGAGCTTTCCAGGTGTCTGGTCAGCGCTGGCCAAACAGGGCCACTTTAGCAGAAAATACCCTGTTTTAGCAGAAAATTATGGACAGTTTTAGATTTTCTGATTTAATACATGTATTTTTGTTGATTTAATACATGACTCAAATTATTCTTACTCAAGCTATACTCCTCAGTATTTCCTCAAGGAAACTTACACTGATTACCTTATCTCGAGGTTAACTTAGGTTATGTCAACACTTAGAATTTTCTATATACTTATACTATATTCAATCATCTTAGGGTTTATGCTTTGAGATTTGGAAACTTGGACACAGATTGTCAAGAATTGTCAAATCACATAAAGTGTGATGAACAACACGACCCAAAGTACTTAGCCACCCAACACAATGTCACAACCTCCCATGTTGATAGCAAACATATGGGATTTTAGGTGGTAGTCACCAATTTGGAGACACACATTTTCACAACGCCCTCCACATTTCATGGAACCACCATTGGCAATCATGATTTGGAAATTATTGATGGCATGGATGTAGCAATGAGTTTCTTGGGCAATGCAACGATGAATAAAATTATGGGTGATGCCACTATCAACCAGAATGATGACCTTTTGATGCTTGATGTAACTGATTAGATTGAGGGTTTGGGGAGTGGAGAAGCTAGTGAGAGCATTGAGGGAAATGACTAGTTCTACTTCGGGAGGGTTTATGTTAGTGGATTCAAGTGATTCAGACATAGAGGGAGTTTCTTCATCTTCTTCCGAAATCTCCTCGAAGATGGCCATAAACATCTTTTGTTCTTTACACTTGTGGCCCATGAAATATTTGTCATCACAGTTATAACAAAGGCCTTTGAGTTGGCGTTCATCCATTTCATCCTGGGTCAATTTTTGGATCTTTAGTGGAGAGTGGAGCAGAGGAGTAATGGGATTTACTGGTTTAGGGCGAGGGATGAAGGAGGGTTTGCGGTTTTGAGAAGATAAAACCTATTGTTCTTCTTTAGCTCTTTTGGTAGCCTCCACCCAACTCTCAGGCCGATCCATGAGGACATGGGCCCAAATTTCATCCTTGAGGTCGCTGATAAAACACTCTTGAAAAAAGGCATCAGACATGCCCTCTGTTCTAAAATCCAAATGCTCAAAGGAAGCTATAAAGTCTTCCACTATTCCTAATTGTTTCAACTTTGTCAAATGGCCCAAATTGTTGGTGTCAGTGTCAAAGTGTTCATAAAGCTATACCAAAAATTGTGTCCAAGCAATATACCCTTGACGAGAATTTTTTCTCCATTGCCACCATTGCCAACGTTCTTGACCTAGATGGAGAACACCATATCAGAGTTTGGCCAAGTAATCTATAATGATGTATAAAGAGAAGTAATGTTCCATTTGGGTTACCCAACCAGTGGGATCTGAGCCATCAAATTTGGTCACATCCACCCGTGGAAGGCGTAGGTCACGTTGAAAGTGATGGTTCTACAAGGTATGGGAATGAGAGGAATGGTGACCTTCAGTATGTAGGGGTGAGGAAGAGGAAGGGTTATCTTTAGGGAAATGCAGTTTGGTGCAGAGTGTCGAAAAGACTCATTCAAGCTGGGTGGTGAGGTCTTGTTTAATTTCTCCCATTGAGGACTGTATGGTTGTATTGATGGCGGCGACATTGGCACTAAGTTATTTCACTTCTTGTTGGGTCTCAATAAGACTAGATTGCAAGGTGTTGAAGTGAGATTCCAAGTCTTGGATATGAGTATGGGCCATGAGGATGGGGGAACTAAAAAGGGGTGGGTGGGGTAAAAATATTTTACCAAAAAAATGATATGGATGAATGTGATAAGGGCGAAGAGATGAATCCAATGGAATAGGTCTGAAATAATGGTGAAAAAATTTCCAGACGTGTTTTTTTTTTTTTTTTTTTATGGAGTTTTACTCTGGTCTGAAGAATACTACAAAGAGGAAATGCTCAAATGCTTAACCAGAAAGAAATGTGTATTTACTTGGCAACCCAAACACAGTTGCACGACAATAGATCTTATATGTTTTAATTTCTATCCCCAAGGGTTAGGTATTCAAGGGTTCTATAGACAAGGGTTTGCCCTGTGCTATAACTCTCTGATATACGTGTGGGGTCCAATAGTAGTACTCGGCCCAATATCTCAGGGCACTAACTAAGGAGGATAGACCGTACCCTTAGCTGTACTACCCGACTACCCAGGTACTAGAGAGTATCTTCCCGAGTGTTGTTCTTGGTGACACTATAGTAGTCAGGTGGCCGATCGGTTTATCTAAAGAGGGCTTCAAGTAATCTAGGACAATCCATACACAGGTGTTGTCTGATGCACTACCACTCGAAGGGGTGCCAACAGGGGTTACAAGGGTGGCCAACAGATGTGCGCTTAAGTACCACTTGTATTTTCTGCGTGTATGAATCCCTCAACTGTGAGTTTATGCACGTAACGACAGATCTTTGTGGCTTAAAGAAACCAGAATACGTATCTACCCTGAAAAAAAAATGTAACCCACACTTTCTGTCAAGGAAAGTGCTCTGATAGCACTTGTAATATACCAGATATAAAATGTATGTAGAACAGAAATAAAATGCTAGTAATGGAAGAATAACAACAATATAACCAAAACATTCACCACAATAACATTGAAATGATATAAGAATAACAACAGAAATAACACTTTGAATCTGAAAGCAATGTTCACGAGCCTCTTCGAGGGGGCAACCTCCAGTTGATCAGAGCTCTATTAAAATAATATCCAAGCTAGGATTCTCATACCCTCGACTCCTATTTATACTAAAAAGAAGCATCTAGAGGAAGATCCTTCTAGAAGAGGAAGATTCTATTAGGTCTTCTTACATCCGCCTTATTCTATTTTATTGAAAGGCCTTATTAATATTGACCTTTATTACATCCGAATATATTGTTCTACCTATGTGCGGGTTATGACCCTAACATATTTCTTGATCATATTTTGTAATAGTTTAATAGTTTTAGGAAAATTTGGAATCAATTTCCAAAGAAAGTTAATCTTCGTGAAGAAAGATTGCATTGAATTTTTATTATGTGGTAGAAGAATTGGGATATGATCTTCATGCTCTTAGGATATATTCTTGTCCTTTATTTAGATATGATATGACCGAGTAGCTTACCTTTAGTGATATAAAATATACTCTTCTTGAGATTTAGAGAAATTATGTATTTCCTACACCTTTCTATAATATGTGTGAGATGTGAAATATGATCAACTCTATATTTTGAATAAACTATCACATCATCTAAATAAACCACAACTCTACAATTTATGATACCTCAGAAGGAAACATCCATTTCTCTATGAAATGTGGCTCTAGAATTAATTAAACCAAAAGGAATTCATTTGTAAGAAAAGGTGCCCCATTTGGTACAAAATGTAGTCTTGAGCCTATCTTCTTCTAATACAAGAATTTGGTTGTATCCCGATAAATCGTCAAGAAGTGGAAACATTTAGGACCTAGATACAATTTGTAAGAGATGTACCATAGGTGGAACATGATAGTTATCCTTCTTTGAAGCCTTACTTAAGCTTAAAATATCAATGCCAAGACAAATATGTTCAATTTTCTTTATGAATAGTATGATAGAGGAAACCCAAGGTGAGCATCGAACCTGAAAAATGAATTTTTCATATAAGAGTTTTTTCAATTCTTTCTTAATTTGAGTTTCAAGAGATGGGTGCGCTCTTAGGAGTTTTTGTTGGAAAATCTTTGCATCTCCTTTCATTGGGATAGTATGTTGAATTATTTACGTGTTGTAAGTATTAAGAGAATCATAGGACTAGGTAAATACATATTTTTATTTCTTGAACAATTTGATGTAAGCTATATTTTCCTATCAAAACACCCTCCCCCGAGATTGATATCTTTGGTATTTTCAGTTGTTCCTAAATTATGATTTCATGCCCTATAATGAACTACTTGTTTTGACATCTGGGGATCCTTTAAACCTATTTTGTAAACCACACCATTTCTCCAAATTGACAATAACCTTGGGCATAGTGTCGGCCTTTGTGTTGATTTCTCTTTGTTTTCTTTTAGATTTTCTTGGAATATGTCATCATCAATGACTAAATATTTGAAAATTTCCCCTTTGGTAAGAAATTCCAAGATTTGTTCATCACCCTTGAATACTTTCCCATTAGTAATATTATTAGGGACAAAGGGATTATAAATAAATTCAATAATGAACCTACTAGATTTCAAATATTCTAAAGGAAAGAGCCTAGAGGCAGTGTTAGCTCATAAGTCAACTACCATGTTCTTAGTCTGGTGGATAGCTGTAATATTAAAGGAAATAAAATTATCAATTAATCTATGAACCTCTTATTGGTAATTATTTAAATGAGAAGAATTGCGGTGTATCATATTCTTGATTCGTTTTACTGTAATTTCAAAATCCCCAAATGCTTTGATTTTTTCAATTTTTAAATCTATGGATTTGTAAAGACCTTGTACCAATGCCTCATATTCTACAATATTATTGGTACATTCAAATTCTAATATATGATAAATAAAACTATGTTTATTCCATGGATTAATAATAAAACAACTAGCTCACTCTCCCTCTTGGGATTTGGAACAATCAAAGAATAAATTCCAAACATCATGGGTATATTTAAAATCTTTTTTTTTTTTTTTTATTATTATTATTAGAGGATCCACAATTTACATAATTTACAAAATTGGTGTTACTTATTGTATCATGAATGCTATCCTATTGTAAGGTTAATTCAGATTATTCAATTCCAAGTATATTAGATACTTTAGCTACAAAGAAACTAAAATAAAAATAAAAAGTATAATTACCAAGAAGCGGGAATTTTGAAGATGAAGGTTCATCGGTCGCTTCTAGATCAATAATTGTGTGTTTCATGTATCTTTCTCTATCAATATTGATTTTATTGGGTTTTCTATTCCATGGAAGCCATAAATGTGACCAATTTGACAAAACAAATCCTTGCAACTATTGGTACCAATATCTATTGAGTGGGAGACCATAGGATTCCAACGTATCAACCACAACTATGTCTATTACTTGGTGAACCTTGGGATTACAATTTATTTAGATCAAAACATCCTTCAATTCACCTATCACTTTAAATTTTGATCTATCGAGTTGAATAATGTATGTTCATAACTTGGTTGGGGTCACATTCAACTTATTAAAAATAAATTATGGCATGACATTAGATGAAGCACCTAAATCTACTAGACAACTATGAACATTCTGATTAAATATCTCAAAAAGTCATTAAGAAAGGAGGAGTCTAAAAATTAGAATTTTTTCCCATGAGGGCAACATTGATAGCACATTTCTACACATTGTTCCCATCCATATTATTAACACTCTTAAAAATTGTGGAAGGTTGAGTTTCATTATGATTCAAATATTTTAACAAAAAATTACATTTCTTTGATCTCTTACAAACATCAAGTGTCGAAATATTTTATTTTATTTTCTTTGTATTCCATTTTCTCATAATAATTGGTTGTAAGCTTATGTATATTAGGGATTACATGTGTTGGTATGATAGTGGGATTTAAAATCCAAGCCTTTCTTTTATTCTTAGTTTGAGGAACCATTGGCTATTGTTAAAGTATAGGCCCCTTACTCCTAGTTTGAACTACTAATCATTCTTCCACTACTTCCTCATCTTTAGTCAAATTCATACTAGGGAGAATATACCAAAATACCAGGGCTATGTCACTAGAAATATCTAGGGATTATTCTTCAACATCTCCCTCTACTTTTCCATCAGTTTCTTCTAATTACACACAACCATAAAAAAAAAATTGTTAGCTACCAAATTCATTGCATATATCCATTGTGGACAAGTTCTCTCAGAATGATTGGTTTGATAATAATTGCAATAGTTATCCATGGCCACCCCTTATAAGTTGATGTTTAGAGTTACAAGTGGTGGCTCAATGGATTTAGGAGTGTAAGCTCTTTTGAAGAAATGTATATATGGATCTTGGTTGGAAGTCACATCCCCTACACTTTCTCCATATCTACTATTTCATTAGATAGTCATTTGATCATTTGTTGCATAATTTTCATATCAATGAATTCCTTTTATTGAATCTTGGTGGTTTATTTTGGTTGAGGATGAGGTAATATGAGACCTTTCTTGGGTGGTGTCACCTATTTATTTCCCAATGTGTTCTATGTTTCTTTACTACTCTCATTTCAAATTAAATCTTCTTGGCTTCTTTGAATGTTAAATCCAAGGCATTCTTCGTTACTCTTTTAAAAAATGTTGAGATGGTATTAGGTAGAAAATTTGCATATACTTCAATTTCGAGCTCTTTTGTAGGAGCATTACCGTAAATTTGTTTAGGATGGTAGTAAATCTTTGATTGAAATATTTAAAATTTTCCTTACTTCCCATGACTAGGTCAAATATTTATACCATCAATTCATCGATAATGGTCTCGTCTATGAATTTATCAATGAAATCCTTTTGAAATTTAGTCTAATTAGTAATTGATCGTAATGGAAAATTGAAATACCAAGTAGAAATTGTATTTTTGAAAGTGTAAGGTAAAATCCTACATACCAGATCCTCATGTTGTACATTCATTATTTGATGGCTAAAATAAATTTCTTAATATGGTCTTCAGGAAGATGTTATGACCCAAGGGGGGCATATATAGGGTTAAATGTGATCATATATATATATATATATATATAATTAATGTGATTTTTAGAAGTCTAAGCTTTGGGATTTAGTAAATATATATTGTAGAACAAATGGGATGGTGATATCCTCCGATAGCAAGGATGAGACATGTCATCGAATCTTAAAGTAGTTTCATTACTGTCTATAGCTACAACTAGACTATACCACGAGTTTGGTAAAGAGAACAATAAATTGATACACTTGTCTTCATCAGAAATGTTAATATCAACAGAAAATAACCTACTTACCACAATATTGAAGATGTCGAGATGCTCTATAGTCCTATCTCCGTCTTTCATCCTCAGGTTGTACAACTTCTTCTAAAGGAACATTTTTTTTTACCAGGGGCTTATAATGATACAAAGTTCCTAAATTATCCCATAATCCCTTAGTTTTAGCTTCCCCTGACACATTCAGTAATACTAAATCTAAGAGACACAACCAAATTGTGCTCTTTTCCTTCTAATTCAACTTTGCCCAATATTTTTTTGACATTCTTGTAGATGTGCTACCTGGATCCACAATGAGCCATTAATATTTTCCCACCAACACATCTTCCATCTTGAGATTCCACAACTCAAAACTTTTCCCATTAAATTTCTCGATCTTTATTTTTGAACTACTCACCATTTGTTTTCACCGCAATAATCGATACCACAAAGCTCCCACTATAACAAGGTTTATCACAAATATGAGCCAAACCCCCAACCATAAAGGAATCCCCCTGAATTCAATAACTACTTTGATACCAAATGTATATTTTAACCTTGTAGAATTAATTAGTATAAATATGTTCTAAATAAAAAATGAAAAGATACAATGGCACACACAAACACATTACACAAATATTTTACCCTGGAAACCTAAACCAGGAAAGCCAACACCATGTTTAGAGCCACACCTTTAATTATTTATTCATATATATATTCTCATCATTGTTTACAATACAATATATATAGGATCTTGTGACATCCAAAACCCACAATCCATTGACCTGGATTAGTTAAAAACCCTAATTACTTAACCAGAATTAGAAAACCATTGGCAAAAAACATGTGCTGAAAAACCCTTAAAAACAGATGAAAAATCCACCCAAAATGGTTTTGGGGGGGATCTCACCCCTTGTGACCCCCCCATGCACTTAGTGCAACAAAAACACTAGGTTTGGTCATGAAAATAATATAATGTGTACCCAATACATATTTCTACCATCGACACCCTTGGATTGGAGGGGATGGTCATCATGGGATGGAGTCATTCCCTGCCACCTGAAATCTATATATGTTATTGTTACACACAGAATTTGCACACCTAGGTACCTCACCCTAAGTGTCTTAAAGTGTCATATAAGTGTCGCATACACCTTGACACCATGGAATAACCTATGTGACAATCCCTAGTCGATGTGGAGGAGGGATATATTACATGAAGGCAAAGAAATACTAAGTACACATGAATTATTATTAATATTCATGGAAAATAAATTGATTAAGTGAGAGAATCAAGTGCACATGAATT
>JZKD02S1991644.1:141076-160057 GCA_000966675.3 Picea glauca | reverse complement strand
TTGTTTCCTTGGGAAAAATGGAGTCAAGAAACACCTTAAATGGAAGTTAGATAACCAATAATAATTGGAAGTTTGAAACCCTAGGACTATACCCTCATAGGCCTAGGATTATACCTCACAAAGACTAACCCTCGAGAAACAAAAGTGATTTCCCACAAGTGGTGAGTTATGATTTTTCCATGAGGCAGTGCTAGCCTCTTTATAAAGTGGGGGAAGGGAATGTTAAAGTGAATTTAAATAGTTAAATTGATCAAATACAAGAGGTTTTATTTTCTATGGTCGATGGATAATCAATAGAGGATCCATTTAATAGGTTCCATGACTAGGAGGGAATTGATTGTAATCATTACATCTCAGGAAATTTTCATGGTTTGTCACTACAACTCAATGAGAGGAAAAAAACAACTAGTTTGGATGAAATGAATAGGCCACAAGGCATGGAAATAAAAAAAGACACTACTCCCACATAAAGGTGATGTGATCAATGCTCATTGGTATATCCCACCATTCAAATGGTCCTCTAGACTTGACAAAATACATGATCTATAATTTAATATGATTACTTTGGACTTGAAAAATTACATGAGTTTAATTTAATATGGTGTTGGATCCATTTCTCTTGATATTTTCTCCCCCTTCCCCTTTCAGTAATCAATTTATATTTTATTATAAAAAACTATTATTGGTGGAATGGGGTACCTTCCTATTATACATCGATTCCACAATAAGCATTGTGAAGAAGTGGATGAAAATCCTTAAGTTGGAAAGAATCATGCTTACTATTTCTTTGTACAATTATAGGTGATTTTCCCTAGAAAATGAGGAACAACAAGTTGACGGACTAATGGTCCACATTAATCATTGACTAGTGGTTGTTGGTTTACATTGAATTGGAATATGAAAAAAGTCACAACTTTTGTTTTTGGAATCCATAGAACTAAACTATTAGTTTTTTGTGTAAATTTTTTTATAGATTACAGTTTGGAATTTAAAGAAGTTTTCAAAGGAAAGATAAGTAAAAATATTATAGGAGCATATGAGTAAGGCAATACAAGGAATTAATGTCCCAACTCTTTTAATAAAATCTTATTTATATAGATTATGAAACTAACATATATATAAATAGTGAGTAGAGATATCATTTTGTTATCATTTGAGTACTTGGATTCCTTTTTTTGAGATATTTTTCCATTTGTGGGTGGTTTCTTGGAAACATATCACTATTGATCACAAGGATGCTTGATACTATCATTGTAATGTTTTGAAAATGAGCATTCTCTTTCTTCTTCTTTGGATTTCTTTCCTTCTAAATATGGCATTTAGTGATTATATGTTTTATACTAATTTCCATGGTAAAATAAATACAGAGATATATATTAACATCTAGATTCAAAATCCCAAGCTAAGATTTTAACATCATCTACTAAGAGATGGGAGGAGAGAGGCATAGGAAATGGTGCTACAATAACAACAAGAGGTAGAGGGCATGGGTGGGAGAGAGTGCATTTATTACAATCTGCCATTTTGTTATAATCCCAAACTCATAAACCAATTATGATAGATAATATTTATTTCTCCTCCTATAGCATGTCACTTAACTAGCACTTAAAATGCATTCGAGATAGAATGAATGGAACTTGTAAAACGAGATAAAACTATAGTGGAATTTTATTTTTATGTTGGATGTAGTTGAAATGTTTCCATAGTAGGAGGGGTGAATGCATCATGCATTAAAAAATAGGAGAGATGATGCACATTGTCCCAAGGGTATCCAAGAGAAATCAAGGCTTCTAGAATGTCTTCATCGGAATGAAATATGTGGTCACTAGAGCTGGGGGTATCAAAGGATATTTTTTAGGGGATGGTGGTGTTATTTTTTTAACCCATAATCAAATCCATATGTGTGTGATGGGTGGGTCACCTGAGAAGAGACTATGAATGTAGATACATATTTTCTTTTTAGTGTAATTTATCTAAAACCACATATGAGTGTCATGAAATATAAAGAGTTTTTTTTACTGAACTTTTGGTTTTATGTTGTTGGAAGTTCAGATGGTCAAGAACACATAAATATTTCAAGAACAACATCATCACAATCACCTTCTACTTTTCTATATCTAGTGGCTGCTCTTAGTGATAAAATAATTTTTAATACATTGTCCTTTGCATATCCCAAGTGAACTACTTGATATAACACTCTTTTAGATGAACATGTTTGAGTAGTTATTAGGGATTTTAGGGGCACCATCATAACATTGATGAAAATTGATGATAATATGTTTTATATATTACATATTGATGGTCATTGATCCTTCCATGCTGTCTCCTTTGATCCTCTTTTGAATGCTAAATGTGGTCCCCCCTACTGTAACCTTGTTGAGGCCTATAAGTTATCCATTTTCATTGCATTCCTAAGGATTATTTGGTGGGTATACCATCACTTCATGTTGTGTGTAATTGAGTTTATTTTTTTGTTTCATTTAGATTGCATTAAGTATTAAAAGAAAGGAATCCCTTGATTTCCTTCTCTTAGAGAAACTTGATCCAACATCATCAGATGTGTGGCCCATGAAAGGAAAGTAAAACTATAGAACCATACATAATGTTATAGGTTCACTATTTATTAATCACATGGATATATTTCCAAAAGTTTCAATTTGGAATTTTGATTAAGGACTCATATCTACAAATAAAGTTGACTGTGATTTCTTCATGATACTTGTATCATTACAACTCTACACGTGATTCCATGGGATGAACTTTTATGTGGTTACGTTCTTGAACACCCTCATCTAGTTAAGGATGATGATGCATATTTTCCCAAGGGTAGTCATGAGTGTTGATGCATATTGTACCAAGGGTAGTCAAGAGCAGTCAACGATTCTAGAATGTCTTCATCGAAGTGAAATATGTGGTCACTAGAGCTGGGGGCATCATATGATATTGTTTAGGGGATGGTGGTGTTAGTGTTTAAACCATATGCAACTCCATATGTGTGTGATGGGTGGCTCACCTGAAAATATCCTATGGATGTGGAGACATATAGTATTTTTGGTGGAATTTATCTAAAACCACATATGAGTGTCATGAAATATAAAGAGTTTTTTTTACTGAACGTTTGGTTTTATGTTGTTGGAATTTCAGATGGTCAAGAGCACATAAAGATTCATATTCACATGCATATTTCAAGAACATCATCATCACAATCACCTTCTCCTTTTCTATAGCTAGTGTATGCTCTTAGTGATAAAATAATTTTTAATACATTATCCTTTGCATCTACCAAGTGAACTACTTGATATAACATTTATTTTATGAACATGTTTGAATAGTTATTAGGGATTTTAGGGGCATCCTCATAAAATTTGATGAAATTTGATGATAAGATGTTTTATATATTATATATTGATGGTCATTGATGCTTCCATGACGCCTCCTTTGATCCTCTTTTGAATGCTAAATATGGTCCCCCCTATTGTAACCTTCTTGAGGCTGATAAGTTATCGATTTTCATTGTCTTCCTAAGGATTATTTTACGGGTATACCATCAATTCATGTTGTGTGTAATTTACATTCTTTTTTTTGGTTTAATTTAGATTTCATTAAGCATGAAAAGGAAGGAATCCCTTGATTTATTTCTCTTAGATAAACTTGATCCAACGTCATCAGATGGGTAGCCTATGAAAAGAAAGTAAAATTATCGCACCATACATAATTTTAGAGGTTGAATATTTATTAATGACATGGATAACTTCCAAAAGTTTCAATTTGGAATTTTGATTAAGGACTCATATCTACAAATAAATTATGACTGTGATTTCTTTATGATAATTGTTTCATTACAACTCTACACATGATTCTATAGGTTGAAATTTTATGTGGTTACATTGTTGAACACCCTCATCTAGTTAAGGACGATGATGCATATTGTCCCAAGGGTAGTCAAGAGCGATGGATCATATTGTCCCAAGGGTAGTCAAGAATAGTCAAGACTTCTAGAATGTCTTCATAGAAATGAAATATGTGATCACTAGAGTTGGGGAAATCATACGATATTATTTAGGGGATGGTAGTGTTAGTGTTTAACCCATAAGAAACTCCATATGTGTGTGATGGGTGGATCACCTAAAAATATCCTATGGATGTGGAGATACATTGTGTTTTTGGTGGCATTTATCTAAAAGAAAATATGAGCGTCATGAAATATGAGTGTTTTTGGAAGTTCAAATGGTCAAGAGCACATGAAGATTCATATTCACATGAATATTTCAAGCACATCATCATCACAATAACCTTCTCCTTGTCTATATCTAGTGGATGCTCTTAGTGATAAAATATTTTTTAATACATTGTCCTTTGCATCTCCCAAGTGAACTACTTGATATAAAACTTTTTTTCTATGAACATGTTTGAGTAGTTATTAGGGATTTTAGGGGCACCCTCATAAAATTTGATGAAATTTTATGATAAGATTTTTTGTATATTATATATTGATGGTCATTGATCCTTCCATTATGCCTCCTTTGATCCTATTCTGAATGTTGAATGTGGTCCCCCCCTACTATAACCTTGTTGAGGCCTATAAGTTATCCATTTTCATTGTCTTCCTAAGGATTATTTGGTGGGTGTACCATCAATTCATGTTGTGTGTAATGGAAATTATTTTTTTGTTTCATTTAGATTTCATTAAGTATGAAATGGAAGGAATCCTTTGATTTCCTTCTCTTAGATAAAATTGATCCAACATTATCAGATGGGTGGCCTATGGAAGGAAAGTAAAATTATGGCACCATACATAATTTTAGAGGTTGAATATTTATTAATGACATGGATATATTTCCAAAAGTTTCAATTTGACATTTTTATTAAGGACTCATATCTACAAATAAATGTTGACTACGATTTCTTCATGATACTTGTATCATTACAAATCCACACATGATTCCATGGGTTGAAATTTTATGTGGTTACGTTTTTGAACATCCTCATCTATTTAAGGATCCTACATTCATCAACATCAAATAAAAAAACACTGTAGTTGATAAAATGCATTCCATGAAATGTGTGTGTGCGTGTGTTCACATCATCTCAACTTTACATTTTTTACAAAATGACGACAAGTGCCCAAACATGGAAAAGTGCCATATGGTTCCCTAGATACAAAATGGAACTCATTGGTCACACACATTGACCCCTACCACCCTTGTAACTATTAGCTTCCAACTAGAAGGTGAGGTTGCTCTGCTCTCTTTTCTCTGGTATAGAAATGATGAAAGTACAAAGAAAAAGGAACTCTCTATGGAGTTTCCTTTGACTTGTGGCCCGTATGGATGCTACAAAATATCTCCTCCTCTGTTTTTCTCATAGAATACCACTCTCAGATGTTTTTCTCATCCTAACTTATAGGGGTATGTTTTTGACTTCCTAAACCCTCAAGTATGGTAGGGTTTTGAACCTTATATATTATTCTTGAAATTACTCATGTTTCTAGCCCCATATTCATGAGTAATTCCTAAAAATGGATCCAAAAGGTTTCAGGCCCCAATTTTCCAAACTGAGACCTACCACTAAAATGACCCTGCAAGCTGATTCCTCCAAAATTTTCCACTCTAAAAGAATAGAGGTAGATGAAAAATAATATAATTATCCAATTCAGATAAAATCATCACAGAAGATACTGAAAATTATGACCATATTAATCTCTATTTTAACAAGATGCCTACACAGGGTTTTTAAATTCTCGTCACTCGTCACAATCTTTTTCATTAAACAATTCTTGTTACTCTTCGCTTTCCACGTGCCTGCTTTTCAATTTTGTTTTCATGACTGTGAGCATGAAAACTCACAGCTAGAATTTATGTTTGATTTCATCAAAGGGTTAATGTTCATATGGTTTATCATCTATTTGTCTTATTTTGTTATGAACATCATTGTTTTCATGGTTATAACCCCTTGGTCTCGAACACACCTCGGTTACATGTGTATTAAACCACCACCCATTGAGCATTCGACTAATGTTAATGGGGTTTTGATTTATAAAATCTTTGATTCAATTGTTTATTTTACATATTGATTTTGTGATCAAATCGTGGATATGCATACGATTGTTTTCAACTGTTATGATCTTTGTGTGTACCATTATGCCGAGGTGTCATTCCAAGTATAGCATGGTATTATGTTTTTGCATGGCCTCGATCTACATGAATTTTCTCACACGTATAACAATTAACACTCTCGCCTACCATTTTGAGCTATCTTTGCATTACGTTGGGGAAGCTCGGGGCAATGGCTCTGTGCTTATTTTGTCAAACCCTACCTCTGAATCCCATGTCGGTTCCTTATTGTTAGCCATGGCTCTTGTGGTAAGGATTGAGCCCAACGGTGTCCAGATGTTGTTGTCATTTGATAATGCCCGAGAAGACTTAGAAAGGAATGGCTGGCGTGTCTTTGTTGAAAAGTTCAAGGGTTTTAATTTAACAGTTGCTCAAGAATTCGCGTTAACATTGGATGGTTGCAAAGCTAAAGTAGGAGATGTCCAGCTTGAGTTAAATGAAGATTTTATTAGCCAAGCCACTGGTCTGCCAGCTGTGGGACAAAAGTGGTTCAAAAACTCAAAGTTTGAAGAGGTTCCTTGGTCATTGTTGTTCACCTCAAGGAGGATTACCTGTTGTGACCGAGGTATGCCTGTTACATCTCTAAAACCTAGATGGCACGATCTGTTAGCTATTGTCAAACAGTTTGTCACCTGTGAGGGGAGATATGGTTTGGTTTTCTTATATCACTTGTGGTTGCTCATGAGTTTTATCGATTTCCCTCTGAACATGCCCCATTTTCTCCTTCGAAGTCTATAAAAAATGGCAAAGCGTTTTAAAAGGAAGAAATATGATTCTAGCCTATTCCATCATTGTCTGATCAAGATTATTATTATACATTAGTTGAAATTAAACGATGATTGTTGGGATGCCTTCCTATTAAGAAATGGTTTTGTTAGCAGTGAAATAGGACAAGTTGACAAGTTTGTCGTCACAGAAACCCTGGTCGAGCCTACCATCCCTCCTCCTTCACTCTTACCCTATGATCCTATTTCTAATGTGGAACCCTCAACCTATCCTGACACTACCCAACCTGATACTCTACCAGATTCGTATCCCAAAGGTGGTGTTAAGTTTGTTAAAAAATCCGCAAAGAAATAGTGTAAAGGCAATGTTGATATCAATTATAAGAGTAAAAGAGCTGCTTTTTGGGTTTCACAATGTGCCCGAAATAAACCTAAGCCCTGTGCAGACCAAAATGCAATTGTGTTAAGCGAAGATTCTGATTCTGAAATTGAAATATTTTTAACTGAAGAATATCCATATTCATATGGACTTTGCTCTGGTAAACCCTATGATTATGTTACAAACCTTCCACCGTGTCTTAAAAACAATCCCGATTTCCCTGGAATAAAACTCAGTAGTGAACCTACAGGTCAAATGGAAAATTTCCCACCTGTTAATACTATCACTGCTAATACACAATCTATTCATTCGCAATGTAATGAATGTCGATCATGGATCGATAGGTATTACAAAGACGTGTCTTTACTTAGGTCTCAACTAAAATCCTTGGAAGACCAGGTGAATTTGCTAACGAAAGAGAATCGCAGACTTCAATTTGTAGCTCAAACCAAAGATAAACGACAAAAAACCACAGGGTCTGTTGTTTTTAAGAACGTGGAAGTAGCAACTGCCATTGTAAATTCAAAGATTGCTTGATTAAGTCGAATCCCTTAATCTGAGGTATGATGTTTAAAAATAAGTTTAGGATGATTTTGTCTTTTTTAATTAGAATACATGATTTGTTTGCACAGATTACCTCTAGTCTGTTTTGATTGATTCAATAAAATACGATTCTAGTTATAATTATAACTAGCTACAGAATCGTGAGATTCTGTAGCTAGTTACTAAAATTCGAATTACTTGTTTTAATAACTGAAAATGCATCTGAAATATTTTATTCTTATGTGTTTTCAGGAACCTATGATTTCTAAAGGAGATTTGAACCACTGATGGCATCTCTCAGCATGCTATTTTCTTTATGTTGTCTTAGAATAGGCTGTTAGTTTTGATATCAAGTAGAATCTGGGAGGTTGCATCCCCCACAATTTTTGGAACAAATTAGATGATATCCATAGGAAATGTTTTGATCCCGTAACCTATATAAATGTGTTGTTTTATAAACTAAAGACCATCGTTGCCTGGGAGAAAAAACTATGGATTTATGATTAACAGACTTGAATGGAAGTTGATATTGGTACAGCTTTAGCTTCGATATATCGTATTTTTATTCAAGTTTTGGTCATTTTGATTTGTAATTAAATTGTGACTACTTTAGATATCATGGTTTATTACAGATTGATGTGATGAAATTTATATGATGTCCATGTTTTATGTCCCTTATATTACTTACAATAATTACTCTGTTCAAATTTGAGATTAGAAGATTAATCTTCTTTATTCATTGAACATTTATATACAAATTTTCACAGCCGGATTTATCTCAATGTGACCATTTGTGAAATCATAGAATTGTTGTCACTACTTCTCTTATATGTTTTGTCATTAGCATTCAATCACTGCTTCTCTGCGTTTACGAGAAGCGTTTGTAAGATCTGTTGCGGTTTACTTCATCAAACAACGAAATTGGATACTCTATGCAGGACAAATGGGAGATGCGATTACAGGTTAGTTCCCTCATTTTATTTCATTAGTTTAATTAGTATAGGAATTTCCTGTAGTCTAAGTACATTGTATTGTTTGTTATCTTTGTTTTTCAATTAGACAGTTGCTATTTCATTTCTTGTTTATAAAAGTTATAAAAAAATAAAAAAGACTGAATGATAGTTTTGTTGTCATAAATCAATTCATATTTGAGTTTCGCAGATTTAGATTAAAATTTGCATTCTGTAAATGTTATACATATATTAGAGATATAATAATTTGGATACATTGTACATATAATAAGTAGAGCTATTTTATAAATATTAGTTAGCAAACTTTAGGTATATATTAGGCTTGTATATAGTTTTTTTTTAGTGAGTGTTTTTCATTAAGTTATTTTTTTTTAGTTTTGTCTTTCACTTTCTTAGGACTTAGATCGGCCAACAGAGCCGCTAAACCCGTTGGAGTGGATTAATCCAAACGGCTTGGGTTAAGTAGACAACCCCGGACCAGATTCACTCCTCTAGTTGATGAGCGGTCATTTTCGCACGTCAACAAATGGTGCTAGAAGGAGGGCCTAAAAATTATTAATTGCACGAGGTGGTCGTAAGACTCCTCCACCACCTATCCACTCACCTATAGTGACTAGAATTCATTCAAATGACAACATTGTCCCTTAAACAACAACCATATCAAACGACGATCTACGGATCACAGTTGAACCAGTAACTCCAAATCCTATAGGTGGTGACATACAAGAGATTGTCCGCCAATCTCTCATAAGAACACACAGTGCCTTCACCCATTTAAGACAACCAAACTGATTTTTGGACTAACCATTATACTTCTCTGATATCACAGAACAACTTGGAGGCACTAACCTTACTTTAAACCCTACAGATCCAATCCTCACTCCTACAGCAGGAGGATCTGGTATACCACCATCACCACCTCCTTCATCTCCTTCTTCTTCTGGAGAAGAGTCCTATGATGAAGGAAGTTCCTCATCCTAGCCTTCGACACCACCCACACCTATGGCCAACCAGAACAATCCAGCCAGACCCTGGCTCAACCAAGATGCAGTGGCCATACCTGGGCCTCAACATCCCTTACCCAAACACCTGGAGAAATGGCTCTCTAAATTTGACCCAAACTTTAAACAGATCGCCAAAGATCACATAATTTTTTTTATGTTAGCCATTAGAATACGTAGTGTCAAGCACGAAGACATAGTATTTAGATTGTTTCCCTACACCTTTGAGGGCAATGCCTCTACCTAGTACTTTACCCAACAACCCCACACCACCATGTCATGGGAGAAGTTTGAATCTTGTTTTCTTGAGAAGTTCGGAGATGACAAGTCTCTAGAAGTTCTAGTCATGGAACTTTCTAGTTTAAGAATGAACCCCAAAGAGAAGATCAAAGGATTTAATCAAAGGTTCTTAACACTAAAGAACCGAATCCCTACAGATTCGATGCCTGCCGAGAATCTTATCATAGCATATTATACGAATGTATTACATCAAAGCATAGCCATTTAGGTAAAGATATCTAATAAAGCCACATTGTTAGAAGCCTTCGAAGAGGCCAGTCAGATCAAGAAAGACATCCTCAGCTTAAAATACACTACTAGAAATGAAATAGAGACTAGTTCATCTTCCAAAAAGAAAATCGAAATCCTCCCTAGACCTTCCCAAAACAAAGCCCAACCTGAAATCTCAGATTTAGAAAACTTACAGAAAGTCGTTCAAAAACTGTCCAATCAAGTTATAGATTTGAAAAGGATGGCTGAAGAACCTTATTCAAGCAAAGGGCCTTACAAACCGCCATTTAGGAAGCCTTTTCCCACCAACCGAACTAATTCAAATATTGAAGGCCTAAATCTAGAAAGCCTATAATTCACTATTCAAACGATTCTAGAAGCACAAGATAACTTGATGCCTCTTGAGATCCCTGAGGAAGTAGATGAACAAGAGACAGTAGAAGAAGATGAATCCTCTCCGAACATTTTTGGACATTTCTCGGATAGTATTTTTCAAGCTAATTTCGAAATAGTGCATCCTTACAATACTAGGAGTAAGACAACAAACAAGTCTTCTTCTGAAATCACTACGAATTTGCCCCCAAAGCAGTCTAAATCAACTGAGACTAAATATAATTATGTAAACCCAAGCTTAGATTATGATTTGGTTGAAGATCTAAACAATCTAAGGGCTAATATTTTTGTTTATGAATTATTAAAATTCCCTTTTCTTCTACAGAATATTGCAGAGAACAACAAAAATGGCAATCCAAGCAGTAACAAAGGTTTTCAGAACAACCCCAAAGTTCCTCAAAAAACCTCCATCAATACTACTTCTGATTCTCACGAGAAAAGAGACCTTCCTGTAAATAATGTAACAAATATAGATAAATTAGTTTTAGAGGCTACGAGTAAAAAGCAACAAGCTTCCACCATTAGTACTCGCAGAAATGTCCCTCCATTTTTGTTAACTTTTGAAATATTCAATAGGAACATGCACAACTGTATGGTAGATTCAGGAGCGTCATCTAATGTAATTCCATGGTATGTGTGTCAAAAGATTAATGTTGAAGTTCAACCATCCACCTTGAAGATCATCCAACTTGATCAAACTAGTGTTAAAGTTATAGGCGAATTGAGAAATGTGCTTATAAGATTGTCGTCTAACCCTAAAGTTCATCAACTGATTGATATTATTGTTGTAGATATCCCAGAAGTTTATGGTTTTTTTTTAAGCAGAGACTGGTCAGAACAACTACACGGCTATTTTACGACGGATTGGTCTCACTTGTAGTTGCTCGAGAACAGAAAGCCCAACAGAATCAAGGTGAATAGTGAACGTTACCTAAAGTTCACAGTGACATATTTAAATGATCCCAATGAGCCATTCACACCTTCTGCTGATTCACCTGAAATACAAAGGATGGATACCTTTTTTGGCAATTTCATGGCCGAAACTTCCGCTATCACTAACCTGGAACAATAGTCTTAAATTTTGACATATATGCATCCATCAACTTCTACCCAATGGTCACATGCACTCGACAAAAATCAATTATGGTCTCTTTACTTTGACAGGTCAAAATCCAAGGAAGGAGTTGGTGCAGGCTGCGTGATTATTGATCTAGCAGGTAACAAAACCCTGATTGCGTGCAGGTTAGAGTTTGAATGTACAAACAACACAACAGAATATGAGGATTTATTGCAAGGCCTCAGGAAAGCATTAGATATGAACGTTCAAAATTTGACTGTCTTTGGTGATTCGGAAATTGTGGTTAGACAGGTAAAAAATTATATCCATTGTTTATCTTCGCACTTTAAAAGATACCAATCTGAGGTATGGAATATGATGAATAAGTTTTTTGTATTTAACATAAATTCTATTCCTATATTGAATAATTCGGAAGCCGACTTGTTAGCTAATGTAGCTTCGAAACTTTTCCCTGCAGAAGGCTAATCTCCGAATGAATTCTCCATCGAACTGTTGTTCAGACCATCCATCCCCGACAACATCACGAATTGGAGAGTCTTTGATGACGATCAACAAATTATAAGTTTCCTGCACATGGAGGAAACTTTCCAGGGCGCAGTAATCGACGAAGGTACTCATGAGGAAAATCTTTGTGACTTTACGGTAATACCAGATCCAAGATCTCCTGAATCTTCATCAGACATGGTAAATTCTATCCCAAAATTTGTAGTTAGATTAGAAAAATTTTATGATCTTAACGACAAGTTCAAAAAATCAATGAACTGTAAAACGAATAGTTCCTCTTTAACGCGTGAAAAAGTAAACTTGGGAACTAAAGACAACCCACAATGAACAAGAAAAAGCAGTGTTTATTAAATTGTTTAAGGAATTCAAAGATGTTTTTTCTTGGACGTACGATGACCAAAAAACCTTTGATCCTAACATCATACAACACGTTATTCCTATGAAACCCCAAACCCA
Organism: Picea glauca; assembly: GCA_000966675.3. Taxonomy (NCBI): domain Eukaryota; kingdom Viridiplantae; phylum Streptophyta; class Pinopsida; order Pinales; family Pinaceae; genus Picea; species Picea glauca. The sequence continues at coordinate 147,384 of JZKD02S1991644.1, read as the reverse complement.
ACCTTTTCAACAAAAGTTAAGGAAAATGCATCCAAAACTCGAACCAACTGTCAAGAAGGAATTAAATAAACTCTTGAATGCTAAGATAATCTTCCCAGTTAGGCACACACAATGGGTCTCTAATCGTGTCCCTGTCCGGAAGAAGAGTCGTGAAATCTGACTATGTGTCGATTTCCGAAATCTTAATCGAGAGTCTGATAAAGACAACTATCCTGTCCCATCCATGGAACAAATCCTTCAACAGGTATCTAGTTCTAAAAGATTATCCTTATTGGATGGTTTTTCAGGGTATAACCAAGTCCTGATGTCCCCTCCAGATCAACTTAAAACCACCTTCCGCACTCCATGGGGCACCTACGCTTATAGGAAGATGCCCTTTGGACTCATAAATGATGGTGCCACTTTCCAGAGAGCGATGGACATCGCTTTTCGAGGATTAATCAATCAATCTGTCGTAGTTTACCTGGATGACATTACTGTGTTCTCGAAAAACAAAGCAGATCATCTAGCTCATTTAAGATCCATTCTACAATGATGTCGTAAGTACGGTATTTCTTTGAATCCTAAAAAATCTATCTTCGCAGTAGAACAAGGTAAGCTCTTAGGATTTATTGTATCAAGAAAAGGGATGATTATCGACCCTGAAAGAACTCGAGTCATTTCGAAACTTCCCCCTCCCTCATCAAAAAAGTCTATGCAACCTTTCTTAGTTCAGATAAACTTTGTCAGGAGATTCATCCCCAACTTTTCAGAAATGGTGAGACCATTACAAAACCTAATAAAAAAGGACGTACAATACCATTGGGGACCTTTAGAAAACCAGGCTTTTAATTCAATAAAAAAATCCATAATAGACGCCCCTTCTCTAATGAGTCCCGACTTTTCTCAAGACTTCACTCTCTACACGTTCGCTTCTGACCGCTCTTATGCCGCTGTCCTAACTCAAAAGAACGTTGAAAACAATGAAGTCCTAATTGCCTTTATGAGCTCAGCCTTCAAAGGGGTAGAACTTAATTACCCAATAGTAGATCAGAAAGCCTATATTTTTTTTAAAGCAGTAAAGCACTTCTGATCTTATCTTTTGAAATCTAGGACGAAAATCATTGTCCCTTACCTGACTGTCAAAAATTTGTTAGTACATAAAGAACTAGGCGAAAAAAGGGCAAACTGGGTCACATCCTTGCAAGAGTATGACATAGAAATCACCCCAACACAAATAGTGAGAGGTCAAGGGTTATGCAAGTTAGTTGCTGACTCAACTACAGGACAACAAGAGAAAAATGATATGTCAAATCCAGGACAACACTACCAAAATTTAATCTGTTGTGCACAAAACCCTGTTAGTCCCTGGTATAATGATATAAAATTTTGTCTTGAACATGGGTCATCTCCCTGTCACCTGGATCCCACAAAAAGAAGAGCGCTAAGATTAAAATATGCTTCCTTTCAGCTGATTAATGGTATTCTGTTTCATCAAAATTTTGATGGAGTACTAATGCGTTGTCTTGAGAAAGATGAAACATAAAAGGTCTTATTGGAATTGCACGTAGGAGAAGCTGGTGGGAATTTTGGTAGAGATACCACTGCCCATAAAGTATTAATAGCAGGTTACTACTGGCCCACACTTTTTAAAGATGCTCATGCTTTATGTCGCAAGTGTGTAATTTGTCAAAAAGCATCCAGACGGATACATAAACCAACCTTCCCTCTGCAACCTGTTTCAGTAGACTCCCCTTTTCAATAGTGGGGTCTAGATATTATAGGTACAATTAATCTGCCATCCTCACAGCAGCATAAGTTTATCATAACAACCATGGATTACTTCACCAGGCGGTCCGAAGTTGCCCCATTAAAAGTTGTAAATACTAGTCAGGTAATAGCTTTTTTGAATTCAAATATTATTACTCGTTTTGGTATCCCTGAATGCATGGTATTTGATAATGCTTCATATTTTTAATCTCTTGAGATGAGTGATTTCTCTCTAGAAAAAGGAATTAAACTAAAATATTCTGCCAGCAATTACCCTCAAGGCAATGGATTGGAAAAATCAACTAATAAAAATCTGATCAAAATTATCAAGAGAACGGTCTCTGAAAACCATAAAAATTGACATAATGCACTGTTAAATGCAATATGGGATGATAGAGTGACTCCAAAAACTGTTGTGGGTAACTCACCTTTCTTTCTCGTTTACGACAGAGAGGTAATTCTTCCACCACATATTCTTCTTCCCTCTCTGCAACTATCACAAAAAATACAAGAAGAGGAGTGTCCCCCTTTGGAGAATCGAATTAACGCTTTGTTAAAATTAGAAGAAGTGAGGGCTCAAGCAAAACGGAAATTGGATCAACATCAACTCATTGTTAAAACCTGGTTTGATTCCAATTCTACCTCTAACAGAAATTTTGAGGTAGGTGACCTTGTCCTAAAATGGGACAAACCGCATGAGGGAAAAGGAGAGCATACAAAGTTTCAGAACTTGTGGCTAGGACCATTCTTGATTGCTGAGAAATTGGGTCCCATCTCCTTCTGATTATTGAATTTAGAGCGACAACCAGACACCTATCTGGTGAATGGCCAAGCTCTAAAAAGGTATTTCACCTAATGATACTACCATGTACACTGTGTAAATATTTTTGTTTTTCTTTCCTTTTGTTTTTCTTTGTTGTTTTGCTTTGATTATTCCCTTATGTTTATCAGTTTTTATTTTTAGAGACACATATCTGCACTATGAACTGTTTCAGACAAAGAGAACAAAAAAATTTCCCCTCTGAAATAACTACTAAAGATTGTTAAAACATCAATTATGATATTTTTCTGAAGTTTGCAGCCATGTTAAAGAAAGCTTGTTGTTTGAAAACTGTTTCTTGATTTCAATCTGTAACTGAAGCTATTCATGATCATCCATAAAAATTTCTTCTTACGCTGTCCCTATTCCTTAAGAGAATAACTCAGATATGTATCCCCGCCATCAAAAGTTGGTTTATTAACAAACTATCTTTAGATCTTAATGAAGGACAATTAAATTTTTTTTTTTTCAAGGTCTGTAATTTACTAAAATATTTTCAAAAATCAGGATTTTCAGCGTCACCGCGCTCTATTAAATATATTTAAAACTAAATAAACCTTCAGAGAGCTATGGGAAGTGCTTGTAAACCCATAGGGATACTGAACAGGTCTACTGGCAGTGGGTAAATGTATGCATGACACCAAGATAACTTCGCCGGGGTATTGAACAGGCCCACTGGCAGCGAAGCAATGTCAGGTATATGAAAATTCTCAGATATGGAATCTTTTGACCTTAAATGTCCTTCATTCTGATCTGGAACTTCTTGGAAGGATACAGATATCGGAGTGGGTTAAATGGCATCCCTGTCAAGGCTATGGACACCTGCTGGCAAAAACGGCTCTGTCAACAGTATTGAAAATTTTAACCTTAACATCGTGACTCTCTTTTGTCGAGATTGTCATCAGCTTTCATCTTTTAAAATAACAAGCAATCTGAAACTGGAATGTTTTATAATTGACAATGATGTTCAAACAGTTTCTTAGTTGTTTTCGATTTGAAGTTTTTTTTTATTATCCTAATCTGGACTAGTTCGTTTGGAAGAGATAACTGCTTCTACCAGCGTGTCGCCATTGTTGGCAGCCATATTAATCTCTATTTTTACAAGCTGCATACACAACGTTTTTAAATTCTCGTCACTCATCACAATCTTTTTCATTAAACAACGCTTGTTACTCGTCGCTTTCCACGTGCCTTCTTTTCGATTTTGTTTTCATGACTGTGAGCATGAAAACTCACACCTGGAATTCATGTTTGATTTCATCAAAGGGTCAATGTTCATATGGTTTATCGTCTATTTGTCTTATTTTGTTATGAACATGGTTGTTTTCATGGTTATAACCCCTTGGTCTCGAACACACCTCGGTTACATGTGTATTAAACCACCACCCATTTAGCATTCGACTAATGTTAATGGGGTTTTGATTTATAAAATCTTTGATTCAATTGTTTATTTGACATATTGATTTTGTGATCAAATCGTGGATATGCATACGATTGTTTTCAACTGTTATGATCTTTGTGTGTACCATTATGCCGAGGTGTCATTCCAAGTACAACGTGGTATTATGTTTTTGCATGGCCTCGATCTACATGACTTTTCTCACACGCATAACAATTAACACTCTCACCTACCATTTTGAGTTGTTTTTGCATTACGTTGGGGAAGCTCGGGGAAATGGCTCTATGCTTATTTTGTCAAACCCTACCTTTGAATCCCGTGTCGGTTCCTTATTGTTAGCCATGGATCCTATGGTGAGGATTGAGCCCAACGGTGTCCAGACGTTGTTGTCATTTGATAATGCCCGAGAAGACTTAGAAAGGAATGGTTGATGTGACTTTGTTGAAAAGTTCAAGGGTTTTAATTTAACAGTTGCTCAAGAATTCATGTTAACATTCGATGGTTGCAGAGCTAAAATAAGAGATTTCCAGCTTGAGTTAAATGAAGATTTTATTAGCCAAGCCACCGGTCTTCCAGCTGTGGGACAAAAGTGGTTCAAAAACTCAAAGGTTGAAGAGGTTCCCTGGTCATTGTTGTTCACCTCAAGGAGGATTACCAACTGTGACTGAGGTATGCCTGTTACAACTCTAAAACATAGATGGCACGATCTGTTAGCTATTGTCAAACAGTTCATCAACTGTGAGGGGAGATATGGTTGGGTTTTCTTATATCACTTGCGGTTGCTCATGAGTTTTATCGATTTCCCTCTGAACATGCCCCATTTTCTCCTTCAAAGTCTATATGAAATGGCAAATCATTTTAAAAGGAAGAAATATGATTCTAGCCTGTTCCATCATTGTCTGATCAAGATTATTATTATACATCAGTTGAAATTAAACGATGATTGTTGGGATGCCTTCCTGTTAAGAAATGGTTTTGTTAGCAGTGAAATAGGACAGGTTGACAAGTTCGTCGTCACAGAAACCCTCGTCGAGCCTACGATCCCTCCTCCTTCTCTATTTCCCTGTGATACTATTTCTAATGTGGAACCCTCGACCTATCCTGACACTACCCAACCTGACACTCTACGAGATTCATATCCCAAAGGTGGTTTTAAGTCTGTTAAAAAATCCACAAAGAAAAAGTGTAAAGGAAATGTTGATATCAATTATAAGAGTAAAAGAGCCGCTCGTTGGGTTTCACGATTTACCTAAAATAAACCTAAGCCCTGTGCATACCAAAACACAATTGTGTTAAGCGAAGATTCTAATTCAGAAATTGAAAGATTTTTAACTAAAGAATATCCATATTCGTATGGACTTTGCTCTCGTAAACCCTATGATTATGTTACAAACCTTCCACTGTGTCTTAAAGACAATCCTGATTTCCCTGGAATCAAACTCAGTAGTGAACCTACAGGTCAAATGGAAAATTCCCCACCTGTTAATACTATCACTGCTAATACATAGTCTATTCAGCTGTAATGTAACGAATGTCAATCATGGATCGATAGGTATTACAAAGACGTGCCTTTAGTTCAGTCTCGGCTAAAATCCTTGGAAGACCGGGTGAATTTGCTAACGAAAGAGAATGTCAGACTTCAATTTGTAGCTCAAACCAAAGATAAATGATAAAAAACCACAGGGTATGTTGTTTTTAAGAAGGTGGAAGCAACAACTGCCATTGTAAATTCAAAGATTGCTTGATTAAGTCGAATCCCTTAATATGAGGTATGATGTTTAAAAATAAGTTTAGGATGATTTTGTCTTTTTTAAATTAGAATACATGATTTGTTTGCACAAATTACCTCTAGTCTGTTTTGATTGATTCAATAAAATACGATTCTAGTTATAATTATAACTCGCTACAGAATCGTGAGATTCTGTAGCTAGTTACTAAAATTCGAATTACTTGTTTTAATAACTGAAAATGCATCTGAAATCTTTTATTCTTATGTGTTTTCAGGAACCTACGATTTCTAAAGGAGATTTGAACCACTGGTGGCATCTCTCAACATGCTATTTTCTTTATGTTGTCTTAGAATAGGCTGTTAGTTTTGATATCAATTAGAATCTGGGAGGTTGCATCCCCCACAATGTTTGGAACAAATTAGATGATATCCACAGGAAACGTTTTGATCACGTAACCTATATTAATGTGTTGTTTTGTAAACTAAAGACCATCGAGCCTGGGAGCAAAAACTATGGATTTATGATTGACAGACTTGAATGGAAGTTGATATTGGTACAACTTTAGCTTCGATATATCGTATTTTTATTCAAGTTTTGGTCATTTTGATTT
>JZKD02S1991644.1:113518-140624 GCA_000966675.3 Picea glauca | reverse complement strand
AGTTTTGTCTTTCACTTTCTTACGACTTAGATCGGCCAACGGAGCCGCTAAACCCATTGGAGTGGATTAATCCAAACGGCTTGGGTCAAGTAGACAAACCTGGACCAGATTCACTCCTCCAATTGACGAGCGGTCATTTTCGCACGTCAACAGGGTGTTACCCTACTCCATGACCCTAATCTCTTAGTGATGCCACCCTGAAATAGTTACAAAGATCAAATCATGGAACTTAAACAAAAATGCATAAAATCAATTCCATTCATGATACAAAAAAATTCATCAGCAAATGATATCATTGTGAATAACTCTGACTATGGTGGAGAGGCATTAGAAATTGGAGTGATTTCATGTACAACCTACTCCGAGGAAACATCTACTATGATAGACTTAGTGGATGGCACATTCTATTCTGCAATAGAGATGAATATTGGGTCATGTATGGGTGAAACCACTATGGATGCATCCGATGGAAAAGGTGGTGGGGTTGGGTGGCATACAGTTGCATCCATTATGGATGGATGAGATGGAAAACGTGGTGGAGGTGGGTGGCGTACAAGTGCATCGATTGTGGATGGATGCAATGGAAAAGGTGGTGGGGGTGGGTGGCATATGGGTGAACCCACTATGGATGGATGATATGGGAAATATGGTGGGGGTGGGTTATGATAAATCCCCACGGGTTTCACAAGGGATAGTAAAACCCTTGGTGTGGAAAGAGATATCCCAAGAGCTAGGGCAGGGTGTCCAAGGATTAGAATAACACTGTAGTTGGGGAAAACATATGGGTGGAATGTTGGTAGTGGTGGTACAAGTGACCCAATAGTGAATGAAGAAACCTACATACATATTTATAATATTTTTATTCATACCAAATGTAAAATTAAACCAAAACAATATAACAAATTTCACATTTAAAAAATATTCAATTCAACACATGATACATGTGAAGGGTGTGACTTGTTCGTTCCATGTGGATATGGTTCATCATCATATGGTACTGCAACCTGTAGAAATAGAAGAACATTATATTTCAGGATGTCATAGAATAAACAAATCAATGTGGTGAATTTATACACACACCTATGTATGTGGTACACCAAATGAGCAAGTTGCCTCTACCACTGCATCAATGGTGAAAAACGGTATTGATGCATATACCAACATAGAGGGTTTTCTATTGGAGAGTAGCAACTACAAAACATCATATAGTAAGATATGAAAATAAATACACAGTATATATACATACATACACACACACACACATATATATATATACTAAGAACATAAATATGGTCAATATACTAAACTCCTCCATGAAACTCTCATGAACATTGGCCTCCATTGACCCATAACAAATCTTCCAACAACTCGAGCATCTATGAGTCTCACATGAAAACATACTATGTCCATGTTCCCTCTCTCAGATGCACTCTATTGCAGGGCCTGAAGGTTTAACCCCTCTACTAATGTCACATGTAGGCACCTCTTGTTGAGATAATGCTACAAAAACACCATGCTGCACTAGGCTCCAAGTTAAGGCTGATATTGATAATTGTGTCTGCATGATGCCTTTCGTGATCGGAGGATGTTGATCAGGTGGTTTAAGCCTTCACCCAGAAGGATGAGGACCTAGAATTGGGTTAAGACTACCACTCTCTCTATCCTTTTTGGACCCATGACCCACCCCCTAGAATTCACCAATGTCAAAGTAGTTGACATGGTGACCCAAAATAAACTCTTCCCATAATTTCGCAAGGAAATATAGGGGAATATCCATGTCATTGAAAGGATATTTTTCAAACAACATAAACCACCTATCCATCCAATTATCCTTAAATCATTGGTGATTGTTCCAATCCATATAAATATGTTTCTTTATGATTGATTGTTGTTATTTGGTTCTAGGATCAATGAAAAGTGATATCAAATATTTTTTATGATGTTGAAGTCGGATGACCTCCCAATCGATACCCACAGATATGCATCCCATAAAATTCATTTTTCTTCACATTAAACCCTCAATGGGGTGTCCAATGATCCAAAATCTCCTCTCGAATTACTCTGAATTCACACCTTCAATAGCACTTCCAAACCAACACTAGTCTCCATGACACCTTATGACATAACCATGGATTATCTATCAAGATCATTCATCATTGAAACGTACTTCATTCGATCCCAGCTATGACCATGCGTTATAACTCCATTTTTCATCTCCCTTTATCTTTATCCTATCGTAATATGAACAAACATTGTGATTAAGCTCTTAGGCTTTCATGATGATTATTTTGATAATCCTATCAAACTCCTTCTAGGATTTCAACCTACACTATTGATCACCACTGAAAGGATGATCTATATCTAATCTAGTTTTGAGCTACTTTGTGATTGAATCAAGAACAATATTGATCATGGTCTCCTTCCTTGATGGATGCTTAGGATTCAACATTGGACTATCTCCACTCCTATTTTGTTCATATTCCTACTGTTAGACTCCTTTGAGCTATAATGATCTAAAAACTACACCCCGACAATCTATCATGGCTTAAAGACTCTCGATCATTGATTTGTCATAATATCTACGGTCACCAATCATTGTCTCTATCCTCTCTTTTACTACGCAAAACCTCGCTTCATCCTTACACGTAGATGCCATGTGTCTCCTCTATACTCATCTATGCCACCATCACGTGTCCTTTTCTTGTTCGTTGATGCCACATATGGGTCCTTATCAACTGCCACATGTCACTTGGGTGACTTTTCACTTGTCTCAAACTGATCCATTGATATATTCAACTATGAATAGATCACCATCATCCATCGCCATTTCTTTGTTGAAGCTCCTTTATCTATAATATGGCAATGGTCTTGCTTCGACAGAAAATAATATCTCACCATGTTTCATTCTCCGACGCACTAATATAGGATAATTATGAACTCATATGGACCGTCAATCACCCAACTTTTGTTGTAGTTCTCTACAGTTCCACATTCCAAAATCCTTATTCCAAAAACTATCAATACTTGCCACGTGGAGACTAGATGGAAATCAATATTTTCTCCTCTGAATTCAATAGTAGCTGTAGATATGGGTAGATTTATATATGCAATCTAATCTTGATTAACAATGTATCTCACTCGATGGATCAATCTAATGGATGGATAGATCCTTCTCGTCGTACACGTCTCCTCCATTTTTGATCTACCATCAACACTTAATCAACCATTAGGAAGACCGTTAGGTTTTCTTCTTTGATTTTAAGCCTAATCCAATGACGTTCCTTTGTGCAGACTCACGATCTAACTATTACAATTGATTATAATCTAACGGTTACAATGAATCCCAATAGAATTTGACAGTTTTTATTTCTCGATCACCAACAAAGGTATTTCTTCCTCTATTCACCGACTCACCTACACACAAAATTGAACTCTAACTCTATTCTTCATGATCTCTCTACGATCAAAGGATCATTGTTGATCTTGTCGTGATAAAAAATGTATCACGATTCCTTGTGTGTACGATCCACTGACTGCATGCACATATGATTCAATAAGGGGATTCTTAATTGTTAAGATAGTAACATCTACACACTCAATCTTGCATAGAATTAATGCACACACAATTTATAGAGGTCTTTGACCAAATTCCATACAACACTTGAAACAATTTTTTTTCATTAATGTTTCATACACGAGTGTACATATAAATTATATAAGGCCTCTCAATGGCCTTTCCAACATCTCCCTCCCTTGATGGATTCCTCACACAATTGGCCACACATGTTTGTCCTAATTAATCTGCTAAATTGGCCACACCTCTTGGCCTGTTTCTACATTCAATTGGCCACACCCCTCACATGATCAAAATATTACAAATTAATCATAAAGGATTATGAAACTACAATCTATTTTTTATCCTAAAAATCCTCACACAAATCTCTAGCATCTCATAGATCCACTAAAACATCAACGATAATTCCTAGGGTTTCCCTAACTCTCACAACTCTCGATATTTGTTTAATAGATCTGATTACAATCAAGATTTCTATAATTCCTTCAAACATGGGAATTTTAACAATTAAATAATTAAATTTAAGRCCCCCCTAGGTCTAGTCAAACCAAGTTGATTTTGTAGGCAKGTTTCTCCTACATCAKACTCCCAAGGAACAAAAAGTGTTCATGGTWTCCTAATCATGAKTTCCATTAGCTAAAGTCCTCCTGGGTCCCATACTTTATATTGATTCTTGCTTGCCTTGTWTCCTTGTTGTTGTCTGCAACTATCCATTTGTTTTTCTATTGATTTCMTTMTTTTCCTCARTATGCCTTCTCTAAKACATMTTCACCMTAAAAGTCCTTATTTCATCAATTTCCTTGTCGAGTATGTCCTTTGAATGGTACATGTTGTTGCAAACTTGTTGTTAAAACTTACTGTTGTTTTTTTTGTTGACAGGTTGTTGCATTCCCTCTTCTTCATATCTCCATCTCAAAGAATTTGATATATTCAACTCCTCTATAGAAAACTGAATTATATCTTCAAGATTATTTCTCTCATCTTCAATGTTGCAACTAAGAATTTTTAAACACTTTGTACTTGCAACTGTAATGAAATCCTCTTTATCAATCCTTGGATTGATCAACTAGTCCTTGGGAATCTTTAGTTCTTCATCAAAATTTATGATCGCTAAATATGAGTGTTTTCCTTTAACCTCTTCTTTGTTTGTTGCAAAAAAAATCTCTTGCAACTACCTTTCCATATTTGCATCACTTGATAAAAAGTGACTTAGGTATTGATCATCTTCATGAGACAATGTTGTATCTTCTTCTTCTATGACATATCTTAATATATATCTTCCTTCTCTTTCTTTATCACCTGCAAACACACACCAATGATCAATTATAAAATGATGAGACTCTAAAGTCTCTATTGATGCTTCCAACATCATCTTGATCTTCTCCAATGCAACATCAATTTCCTCATCTGGCCCTCCTAGAATCATCCTCTTGTGCTAGTCTAAACACCTCATCAAACTCTCATCAACATCTACCTTTTAAACTATTTGATTTTCAAGTTGCGTGTAGTATCCACCTATACTACCTTCATTAGATATCAATACCTCATACTCCTTTATAACAAAATTATGATTATGTCTTGCTTTTATGCTTCCAAAAATAATACCTCTATCTTCAACAGTCTTTATGATAGTTCTATGTGATTGTCCAGTTTTTTCCATTTCACAACCTACAATCATACACAAATTGTCATATTCAAAAGCATAAGGCTTACTAGCCTCATTTTCTTCCTTTGTCGGCACATCCTCATGTTGATCTAAAATTTCCAAGTAGTTCATGAGACTCTCAATATGTCTCTCTTATTCCTCATCCTCTCCAAGGATACCACCTTGATCTGGTTCACATAAGTGAACTCTTCCTCTGCAAGTGACCTCTACCTAAACTATTCTCCTATGATTTTATCCTTCTTCATAAAATTACTCAACATGCTCTTCAATCTCCTCAATATTCTCCTCAGATTTCTTGCAAATAACTGAATCACAAACCACCTAAATGTATTCCTTAGATTCCATCCTTGCCTCTAGTTTTCCTCAATCTTCATCTGTAGCAGTTTCCCAATGCAACTGAGTTGTTCTTTTAACTCAGAAATTTCTTTGTCAAGCTCATATTGACTCATGTTCTTCATGCCATTTTCCTTGGCATCCTCCTCTCCTCTACTATGGATTCCTCCTAATCCTTTATAATGAACATCAATAGTCATTTCCATCTTTTGTGAAGTCTTCCTAGTCCATTGTGAGTTGCATCAAGCTCCTCTCTGTAGAAAGTCTCCTCTACTTTTCACCCAATACCTCACCAAGCTTCCTCTGAGCTATGGCCTTTTGATATTCATTGGTTTTGTCCAATGGAACTGTTGGGATATTTAATTGTTGTAATAAAGTCCCACATAAATGTCAACTAGGTTCATAAACTGATGAACTACAAACACAATATGTGCGGGAAAATGACATAAGTATATCCTAACTTGTCTTTCCAGGAGAAACGGAACTAGGTAACCTATTAATCATGCATGAACTCAAACAAAGAAACCATTACTCCACACTGATACTCAATAACCAACTAAGAAACCAACTACTCAAATTATATTCTATGCATACAAAGCAATAATCTATTTATCAATGAGAAATGAAATGAAACAAAATAGCAATCACCCAAGCAAATTCTTATATCAGTCAACCATATGGATCCATTCAAGTCTCCATGTAATCATTTTATTGACCTACCCTGAGACTAATCAACTTGAGAGTAATTCTTAATGACTAATCCTATTCTTAACCTAAGAAACTTACTTCACAACAAGAAGGATAGACTACAAGGTGCTACTGCATTATTACCCACACACAGAAATTCGGTATGTAGAGGAATGACTCTAAAAGAGTATTTCCACAAAGCTTGATACTTCAATTAGTGGTGAAGAAGAAAAATAGCAACGCTCTGTAAAAAATTACAACTATCAACAGGAAATATGAACAGACAGATTGCACTCTATTAAAGTTAAACTCAAATGTAAGAACACAACATGCAATTCTATTAAACTAAGATCTTATTCCATGAAATGTCATCTCTATGTTACTACAATGCCTCTGTTGGCACAGGGGCAGACCCAGGGTTCAACACTTTAACATCGCAACAAAAAAACCCTAACTACCAGCCATTTCGGCAACACCTATGAAGCAGATGAAGTCTCATTCGAGGTAGAGGAAGGGTGTGTAGGACTCAGGTGTCTACAACCTAGCTGGGATATAGATCTGTGATTACAACACTTACAGAGAACTTAACCAATAACATGCATTAGTTCATAATCCCATTCACATCGCATATTAAACCCTAGATATAGAACAACGCGGTAGAAACCAATATCAAGTACTTTTCATCGCTTAGCACATAGTATTGGATCAAATCTAGCATTCATTTATCATCAATAGAGAACTAAGAATCCATACATCTATATAACATGCATATATATTAGATATAAAAAACATCACAAAATAAACAACATCACACAAATCACATCAACACATGATATACGTGGTTCACCCTAGTGTAGGGCTACATCCACCAAATCTTCTTCTTCTTTATTAGTCTTCAATCTTCTTACATTCCTCTGCTCCTGTGCACAAAGCCACTGATCCAACTCCACAAAGGACAGGACATCCATGTGCACCTCACCAGATCCTCCTTCCCTGAATTAGGTCAGGGCACAAAGCCTTACACAGTCGGTGCACAAAGTCTCTTACAACCGCTTGCAATTAGCTCTGCAAGTCTTAACACACTTTAGTCATGAACTAATCCCATGACCTCAAAATTTATCTCTACTTACATCGCATAGATACTTATTTATAAATTACAAAAAGGCCTAAACATGGGTAAACTCATGGGCCGACATCCCATACCCATTACATAAACCCTAAAATCCCAAAAATCTCGCAACATGGGTGAGATCTTGTGATCTCTGCTTCGCCTAGGCGCTCTGTCTTTGACCAACCTGTCGAAGTCCCAAAAATGGTAAAACATGACCAATGTTTCCTCAAAACTTGGTCAAGGGCCAACAGGCCCCCAACACTCACCTGTGACTCGCCACGACTCACGTTGATCTGGGAAGCTCTTCTTCGAAGGCCTCGAGCTTAGCTCGAGATTCCTCGACTTGCTGCCTCACTAGAGCCTCCTGCTCAACGAACCCCTAAAGTACTTTCTCGCTGACAGGCCCTTTTAGGCATTTTTCTACTGTCACCACCATCTGTTCCATCTATGAGCCTTGTCCCTCGATCTCTTTGAAAAGAATGCAGGCTTCATCCTGCACCGACTGGAGTCTTTATGTCACTTCCATAATGCTTCTCTATATGGAATTCACCTACTAATGGACTGCGTGCTTCTCTTGCGACCTCTTCATCTTCTCAACTCCAGTCAACAGTTTCATTTGTGCTTGCACTGTAGACGCCTGTTGCTTCACCTCCTAGAGTTGTGCTTCCAATGTCCTCAGCTCCAGATATTCTTCAAGGTGCTCATAGGTCTGCACACTATGATCACTCAATTATTTATATTCCAAGGCCAACACCCTGATCCATTCTACTGCGCTCCTGGTAGCTTCTTCCCTTTGATCCCACACTTCTTGTGGAGTGATAGACACTGCTTGAAGTTCTAATTCTGCTACTCTTGCTTGAAGCTGCTGAATGGATGTAGCGATATTCCCCACTTGCATCTCTATTGAATCTAATTCCTCCTCTACCAAGGCCGACATAGAGCGAAGTGCTCTAATTACTACCACTTTGACCACAATCTATTCTGCGAGCAATTGGTCTTTTTATTCCTGTATCTTCACATTGTTCTACTCGAAATCCTCCTGAATTTCACTTTTCTCCTTCTACGCAACTCAAAGTTTCTCTAGAACCTCCTCCTTTTCTTACTTTAATCCCTCTATGGCCTGCTCCTTTTCCTCTTGGGATCATCGAAGTTGAACCTCCATCACATCTACTAACCTTCACAACTGGGTGGGCTCATCCCCCAATTCTACATTTTCTATTGAGGATTTCATAGTAGGCACTGCGCGACTCAAATGGATAGCTTGTTGGATGTCTTTGAGATATTTATATATTCTATCATACATCAACTCCTTCTTTGCCCCATGTTTCTGCAATATATCTTCTGAAGCGTCTTCTACAACTGTGATGATGAGCTTGATGTCGTCCACTGTAAGCTTCTGTGACTGAGGCTTATTGGCTCGGGACTTCTTCCATGCTGAGGGTTTCTGTGGAGAGACCTTCCTTTTCTTTGATGTCTCAGCCTCTATAAGGGGATCCTTTGGTGGTGTCACTTCGCCCTTTTCCTTCTTGTCTTTTTCCCCTCCCTCCTCTCGGTTTATTTCGTCACCTCCTCGTCCTGTAGGTAAGTCAGGTGTAGTTTATTTCGATGCGTTGTCCTTCTCATCACTTTCTATGTCTTGGACTTCATCCTTTTTCTTCTTTTTATTTGCACTACTTTATCTCTCATGCTCGACCCTAGTGACTAATGGGATTCCGATGATATTAGGGTCAGAGAGTTCTTCATCCTCCACTGGTACAAGAAATTCTGCTAGGCATTCCTTAGTGATCTCTTCCATGTCTTCCTCATTCAACTTATAGTATGACTGTAGCTCCTCCTTACATTCATCCCCAGGTGTGATGATGTATATGAAGTGTCAGTCTACGCAGAACTTCGCTACTCGCCTGTATTAACGGAGTGTATTCGGTGTCTTTTGGGGGAAGAATTCAATGGCGCACTTTAGCTGTAGGTAATAAGTATGGAAGACAACATTCAAATTCCACTACTTCACCATATTGTTTGTATACCACAAGGTGGTGAACCTCGCGGCCAATGGTTCTGATAACTCAACTTCTAGGAATGTTGCTTCCTCCAACATCTCCCAAGCGAAAAATGTGATTAAAATCAACAACCAACTAAAGTGAAACTCATAGCCTTGTTCGTGCACTTCACAATAGTCCTTGTCCAACTCAATGACAAGGTAGCTCACCTAGTTCATCTGCATCCCTTCGACACACTTCCCTGTGAGGTCGACTACAAACCCTGTGATTTGTGTCAGACAGTTCTTTCTGACGAGCTTGTCATCTATCAGCTGAAAAGAAAGGCACACTACACCATCCTGGATGGAGGCTACCTTGTAGCCTCACTTCCATTTCTCCACATCACCATACACCTCCTTTGTTCGTTGTTCTAGGGAGCGATCTGCAGCCTTCCCTTGGTAGAATTGTTGAGGGTTCGGTCCCTGCATGCTCAATCTGGTGATCAGGTGGATCAGTGTCAGATCCACAATCACGTGCCTATCTGACTAGAGGTAACCTCCATGGTAGCACAACAGGAGGAGTTTAACGCATGCGTTAACCTCTTGATGTCTGTCGAAGTGGGGGATCTTCATTATGTTTAGGATCATCGATCTCACAATATCCTTAATCCACGACTGGGGAACTATCTTGGCATTCTTCCCAGTTGTCTTCTTTAGGTACCTATGTGGTCAGAGCATCGCATAGTTATTTCGGTCTCCAAGGTTAAAATCACTTATCTTGAAAGCTGGGATCAGTCCCAACTGCAGTCCGACTGTGCGTATCCCCTTCGAGAGGTACTCAGTGATGAGTGTGTACTCAAAATCATGTGGGACATTGTCATGACTAACCATGCCAACCAAAGGCAGGATGTAGTCAGGTAAGACCGACGGGATCTTCTTTGCGTTCGCCAAATCGTAGTTGTGCTTTTTTCTCTTCTTGGTCGTGGTTCAGCTAGACCGACATGTATTCAAGGGGGATGCTTTCAATCCTCTAGTCTACGATGCCTATATTATTGTAGACATGATTTTCTCAACAATAAGGTCTATTAATATCTCCTCCACAAACTTCTCTACTGTACTACGTTCGCTCGACATGCACACTCGTGATAAAATAACTTAGGTAGGAGAACAAATAGACAAGGAAATCAGACAGATGGTGAGGTATAGACAACACAACGCAGTATGCAACCACTTCTCTATTGGCTCAGATATCTCAGTTTTTAAAAAGTGGTCCCGACGCAACCTCAGACGGGTTAAATAAGCAACGTCATAATGTATTCCTCCAACGGGCAGGAATGCCTCAATCAATACGAATCCATCCATTATGGCACGGTATCAACGGTCCAATGGCAATATTTCTGTCAATAAATACGTTTCTATCCATTTCGGAGCGTCATTCTAATGGTCAGGATGCCTCCATTGGTCATAAAGCTTCATCAGGGAGAAGTGTCATTTTGCACGGTTCTGCTAT
The DNA here is from genome assembly GCA_000966675.3 of Picea glauca. Classification (NCBI taxonomy): domain Eukaryota; kingdom Viridiplantae; phylum Streptophyta; class Pinopsida; order Pinales; family Pinaceae; genus Picea; species Picea glauca. Next base: position 129,768 of record JZKD02S1991644.1, on the reverse strand, counting down.
TCCGGCAAGGTTCAAGTTCTGCAAGCCTTCCTTCTGTGAAGTCCTCTCTCAGACTTCCTACAGTGTTTCTATCTTTTCTTTCTTCTTACTAAGCTTTCTTGCATTATTTCCTATGATTTGAGTCTTTGGGTTCCTCTTTCCATTCTTATTCTTATCTTCTCTTAGCGTAGTAACTTCGCAATGCTGAGGGTCTTTCAAAGGGTTCAAAAGTGATACCTCTTCTCTTACTATTTCCGGGGTGGGTTCTCTTCTCTCCTGCATGGACAGGTTATTTAAGCTTTCTTTTTTTCTTTCAACTTCGACATATAACTCTCTTGCCTTCTATTGCTTCGACTTGTCCTCTTGTTCTTGTATTAGTCTCTCTATTTTTCTAGCCAGGAAGTCCCTTAATTCTTGCTTCTTTTTTTTGTGGCTTCTTCCTCTGCTTTCCTTCAGATCTGATCTTTCTCAATCAAGGTCTTTCCTAGCAAAAGTGAAAAAGGGGCATTGTTCTCAACAAACTTAATGAATTCAAATTCTTCTTCGATCGATGCTCCATGAGAATTCATAGGTACATTAGTAACTCTTCCACATAGAGTTATCATATTTCCTTTAAACAATCCTATCTTTCTTAATGAAGGTACTATAGCAGTCTTTCCCAAAATTTCCCAAGTGCTTTCTCGCATAATATTCGCATGTGTTTCCTCATCCAAAACACAGTCTATGTCGAAGTCTCCTATTCTTGTTTCCATGCCCTGCTTCTCTTTGAATATCTCTGGTAAACTGATGTCTTTGTTATCATTCAATGCTTACTTCAGCTGTAGTAACATAGTCTCTGATTCTTTTTGGTTTTCTAACATATCCTTAGTATTTTGACCTCCTTCATAGTTTTCTGGTCTCATGTTCATCTTTTCAACCTTGGAAATAAGTCTAGGGAAATTCTCAACCTCATGACCAATAGCTTTACAAAAAAGGAAAATAGGACCTGTACCAGAGCATTCCTTAGCAAGATGTCTCAGTCTTCTGCAATTATAACGCAATGTCAATCCTCTCTTTCTTTTAAATAATTCCCAACCCTTCCTGTACTGCGTACTGGGATCACAATGATAGACCTGCAATCTGTAAAAATTCTTTCTAGGTTCTTGCATCTACTTGTTATTCCAAAAATTATTTCTATGCATAGGAATAACATATCTTTCACTATCTCTATCAAATCTATTAAGAGCAACTCTTTCTTCTATATATGCCCTAGTTTTCAAACTACGACAAAATCTATCAAACATACCTAGATTCAAACTTTCAAAGAAAAAATTTCCACTTATCTTACCTTTATCAGAGAACAAAGCTTTAAGATCTTACCTCTTTTCTTCAGATCTAGTTCCTTTCTTAGCATAAAGTTTAGAAATTTAAGTATATTACTACGCACTACAACAACAAATCTACTCACAAATATTTTCTCTTTTATTCAGTTCCCAGCAATCACAGTTTCAGGTCTTGGCAACGGAACCATTTTTTGGCACAGGGGTAGAACCAGGGTTCAATGCTTCAACAATGCACCAACAAAACCCTAACTATCGGCCCTTTCGGTAGCACCTGTGAAGCAGATGAAGTCTCAGCTGAGGTAGAGGTAGGGGGGTTGTAGGACTCAGGTGTCTACAACCTAGCTGGGACATAGATCTGTGATTACAACACTTACAGATCACTTATCCAATAACATGCATTAGTTCATAAACCCATTCACATCGTAGATTAAACCCTAGATACAGAACAACGTAGTAGCAACCAATATCAAGTACTTTTCATCGCTTAGCACATAGTATTGGATCAAATCTAGCATTCATTTATCATCAATAAGGCACTGAGAATACATACATCTATCTAACATGCACAAATATTACAAATAAACAACATCACAACATCAACAACATCGCACAAAACACATCAACACAGGATATACGTGGTTCATCCCAGTGTGGGGCTACATCCACCAACTCTTCTTCTTATTTATTAATCTTCAAGCTTCTTTCTTTCCTCTGCTCCTGTGCACAAATCCATTGAGCCAACTCCACAAAGGGCAAGAGATCCATGTGCACCTCACCAGATCCTCCTTCCCCAAATTAGGTCAGGGCTCAAAGCCTTACACATTTGATGCACAAAGTCTCTTACAATCGCTTGCTCTTAGCTCTGCAAGTCTTAACACACTTTAGTCATGCACTAAGCCCATGACCTCAAAATTGACCTCTACTTACATTGCTTAGCTACTTATTTATACATTACAAAAAGGCCTAAACATGGGTAAACCCATGGGCCGACATCCCATACCCATTACATAAATCCTAAAATCCCCAAAAGCCTACAAAATGGGAGAGATCCCGCGATCTCCTCTTCGCCTAGGAACTCTATCTTCGACCAGCCTATTAAAGTCCCAAAAATGGTCAAACAAGACCAATGTTTCCTAAAAACTTGGTTGAGGGCCACCAACCTCTAGAGGTCACACCACACTCAACAAGAAAATAACTCAAATCCCCAAATACAGAATCCCATTAATAACTTATGCCCTTAATACCACATAGTCTAAATATAGTAACTTATTCCTCTACAGATACAATCCATTATTTCAACAGTAAAAGAATATTTAAAGATGATTAAGATGTGACCAGGTCATCACAAAGCTTCTATCTATACTTAATATCAATTCTTCTTATCTTAGGATAAGCAATGAAGTATTTTCTCTTGACAAATGTAAGTTATGAAAGTTTCAGTGTGATCATACATCTTATCCCAGATCTTTAGAATTTACTCAATAAACTAGTCTTCATTAATCCAGATTCAACCTTCTATCTTTTTCATTATAACCTCATATTGTTGCACACACAGTAGATAAGTTCAAGATCTGAGTCCAGTTTATCCAGTGAATTAGGTGAGCGCTTAACTTATTCATCAAATGTGTGAAGCATTTAGATTAGATTTTCATGATTAAGTAAACTGCCAAAAAAATATTGGAACACATGCAACCCTCAAGTGTCTATAGAAAAAGGGATATACTTTGGTGAAATGCAAGCATGCAATCGTTCATTCACAATCTATCTATCCATATGAAGGCTTTTCCATCGTAATAAGGGAACTTTGATTTATAACTTATGAGAATTTCCTAATGGGTAAAGAACACACAAAACTCAAGTAAAACCTATGATCTAAATATCTATCCACACCAATCCATTCAGAAACATAGCTACAACAAAGTAAAGAACAAGTAGTATACAACTTACCAAAGGAGGTGGGCCCATGCCTTCCCAAGTAGTGAGTGAAAGCGATTTAGTAAATCACCAAACTTATGAACGGGAATAAATCAAAACTCTAATTAATATCAAACATAAATCCCTACTTTACTCATAGTATATCCATCACAATATAAAAGAACAAGAGATGGGTAACATAGTCTTTTATTATATTCAGCAAAGGGTATGTACAGATCAATCTTTTACACAGTGCGAATCCATCTATATATATCAAGTTTTGAGTATATCAGATTACATTTCTTTCTCTTGTTCTTGTGAACTCAAGGCCAAAAATGACTTAACAAAACTAGAAGATCTTACTAACCACGATTTCCTCTATCTTAGGAAATCGTTCTAACCATATTATATATTGTTCATGTGCCAAGTTCAGACCCTGATCTGGTGTTGCGCTGGAAGATTTTCTCATGGATTGATTTCGTGTAATAGAAGAATGTTGGGTGATGAGGAAATGGTCAACACCCATCACATTAACCATAAGAGAAATACCCATGTCGCTAACTCCATCCTAGGTGTGTGCAACTAGGAGAAACCATAATCTCAGGTACCAGAATGCCTGCGCAGGTACTGAAAGGCCAAGAATAGTGTGGGAACAGTTGTTGCATTGAAAATGTAAGTGTCTTTTTATCATTGGTAAACTATAGCTAAACGATCCTAATTAATTTATCAAGAACTTCAGAAAATACAAAAATAAACTACTTTTACCTCATTTTACAATCAGGATCTTTAGGCAAGCAAAAAGGTAATAACAGGAGGCAATAAGTTGGATTTAGATGCCTAGGTAGGGGATAAATGGCCAAAAGAGGTGTATGGTGAGTGAAAAAATGGGAGCTCAATAGGAACCTTCTGAGCACTCCTTTTCTCTTCTCTGGCTTCTACACTTTTTCTCACACTCTCTAGAGAACTCCTCTTGTTCTCCTCATTTCCAATATCAAGTTGGAAATGTTTACAACATCTCTTACTGTAAGGTTCTGCCACAAGCCTCTTCACCTAATAAATCATCTTTCTCTCGTCTTCCTTTGTCACAACTCTATTGGCTACTGGATACTACCATATCCTTCTATTGTTGCCTACAAATACAATTCGTATAACCAGAGTTAATTAAAACATTACTAACCATTAGCTAGAAGATCTATTCATGATCTTTTCCTCCACAATTAATGCACTTTAATGGACAACTCCTTGTTCAATACTACTACAATCTTCTCATGCATTCCTTTAGGCATGTTCCCTTTAAATCGAATTAGATCCTTTTCTATCTTCAATCCACTGTTGCAGTTTGTCACTTCAAATTACAAAGAAAATGATGCTCTGATACCAAAAATGAATTTCGTTCATTTAAAACATTCTACCTGAAATTAGATACATAGGAAAATTAAATTTCCTTCTCTGATACCAAAAATGATGACCTCCCAGTCGATACCAACAAATATGCATCCCATAAAATTCATTTGTTTCACATTAAACCCTCAATTGGGTGTCCAAGGATCCAAAATCTCCTCTCGAAATACTTTGAATTCACACCAGTCAATAGATCTTCCAACCCAATGCTAGTATCCATAAGACCTTATGACATAACCATGGCTTATCTATCAAGATACTTCGTTGTTGGCACGTACTCCGAATGAACTCAGCGATGACCATGTGCTACAACTCCATTCATTAGCTCCTTTACTCTTTCTCGTGTCACAATAAAACCAAATGTTCTGATTAAGCACATATGATTTTGGGATGATTCTTTTCATAAGCCTGTCAAAATGCTTCCGAGATTTCAACCTACACCATTGATCGTCACTGAAAGGATGATCCAGATCTAATCTGGGTTTGAGTTGCTTTGTGATCAAATCACGAGCAACCTTGATCATTGGTCTCCTTCCCCGATGGACGCTCATGATTCAACTTTGGACTATCTCCACTCCTCTTTTGTTCAAAGTCCTACTGTCAGACTCCTTCAAGATAAAGTTCTTTGAAAACTACACCCCGATAGTCTATCGCCTTCACTTTGAACACCGAGGGCTTAAAGCCTCTCGACAATTGATTTGTCGTAATATCTACGATCACCAATCATTGTCATTTTCCTCTCTTTTACTGCACTAAACCTCGTTTTATCCTTACACATAGATGCCACGTGTGTCCTCTATACTTGTCCACATCACTTCCACATGTCCTTTTCTCATTCATTGATGCCATGTTTGGGTCCTTTTCATCTACCACGTCTCACTTGGATGACTTACCACTTTTCTCAATCTGAGTCATTGATCTATTCGACTCCAAATAGATCACCACCGTCGATCACCATCGCTTTGTCGGACCTCCTCTGGCTATAATACATCGATGGTTGCTCCAACAACAAATAATACCTCGCCACACGTCATTCTCTGGCACACTGATCTGGGATAATTCCAAACTCATATGGATTTTCAATAGCCCAACCTTCGTCAGAGTTCTCCACAGTTCCACACTCTGAAATCCTTACTTTGAAAACTATCAATACTCTCCACGTGGAGACTTCATGGCCATTGATTTGTCTGCCTCTAAATTCAACCATAGTCATAGATCTAGGTAGATATGTATCCAGTATCTAATCCCTATTAACAATGGATCTCCCTCGATGGATCAATCTGATGGACGGCTATATCCTTCTCATCATACACCTCTCTTCCAGTTTCAATCTAGGGTCATCACTTAATCAACCATTGGGCGGATGGTTAGTATTTCTTCTCTAATTTTAAGCCTGATCCAATGGATTTCCTCTGCATGGACTCAAGATCCAATGATTACAATTTCTTATAATCTAATCGTTACAATGAATCCTGATGGAATCTGACAGTTTTTGTTTCTCGATCACCTGAAAAGGGATTTCTTCCTCTATTCATTGACTCACCTATGCACAAAGTTGAACTCTAACTATGTTCTTCACGATATCACCACGATCAGTGGATCATTGTTGATCATGTCATGGTCAACACTGTATCTCGATTCCTTGTGTGCACAATCCATTGGGTGCTTGCACATATGATTCAAGAAGGTTACACTGAACTCATATATTAACATATGCACATTCAATCTTCCAGATAATTAATGCACACACAATTTACAGAGGTCTTTGATCAACAACTCCATACAACACTCATAGTGTTTTCATTAATTTGTCATACATGCCTATATATAAAAATTACATAAGGACTCTTAATGGCCTTTCCAACATCCCCCTCTCTGGTCTGATTCCTCACTCAATTGGCCAAAAAAGTTTTTCTTGATTAATATGTTAAATTGGCCACACCTCCTGGCATGTTTCTACAGTCAATCGACCACACCCCTCACATGATCGAAAGATTACAAATTAATTACAAAGGATTTTGAAACTACGATCTATTTCATATCCTAAATACTCACACAAATCTCTAGGATCCCCTAGATCCACTTAACCCTCAACAATAATTCCTATGGTTTCTATAAGTCTCACAACTCTCGAGATCTTTTAACACATCTGATTATAATTAAACTTTCTAGAATTCCTTCAAACATAGGAATTTTAAGAATTAAATAATTAAATATTAGACCACCCTGGTTCTAGACAAACCAAGTTGATTTTGGATGCAGGATGCTCATGCATCAAAGTCTCTCACTTGGTTTTTATCCATACCAATCCCATAATACTCAAACATCCTAGACCTATAATCAACAATATTGGTTAATTGAAATTGGTCACTTGCAATGTATGATACAGTATTGTCCAAGGAAGTGGCCAATGACAATCGATTGGGCTCTCTAGTACACCTTAAGTCCTTGACAATTGATCTAAGAGACATCAACCCTTGATAAATTTCCATGTTGATGTCTATTGATTAGGGTTTGGTGTGCCTTCTTGTGGTTGTGTAAGGCTTTGGTTGTCTCCATGCATATGGTTTAGGAAATGAAAAAACATTGAGAATGCTACAACTTAATAACAAAATTTATATAAATTAGGTTTATTTTTTAAATTAACTTTGAAAATAAAATAAAAATAAAAAACATGAAATTAATATAGTTTAGGAAAAGAAAAAATCCAAGAAATTAAATGTGAATAAATACCACAAGAAATTAAATGTGAGCTTTCCTCGGAGATGGCGTTAGGACGCAGTGGTGGGATTGATCTTTAAGATACCATGTATTTGCACCTTGTTTATGCACTTTTCCACGAGAATGGGCAGTTGACATGTGTTTCCTCGAAAGACAAGAATGTTGATGCATTGATCCTCCTCCCATCGAAGAATATGGGAGGAATTCCATTGCACTAAGGCTCACCTTTAGCAAACTTGGATCGACTCCAACAAACACTGCCAAACCCCATCGAAGAAGATGGGAGGAATTCCAATGGAATGAGGCTTACCTTTCGCGAACTTGGATCGTCTCCAACCATCACTGACAAGTCCCAGCCGTCATGGAATCCACGTTAAAATAATATTTTTCATTGTAAAGACTGGAAACTTCTTGATAAAAAGGGAAAGAGGGATACATATTTTACATAGTGTGAAGACAAAAATGCCTGGTACATAATATATGCATGTCCATTGCATTCAAAGCTGTAAGCTACTCCTCCATCCAAAATATCCGCTAAGAGGGATAACAATTTTACTCCATCCGAAATATCGGCTAAAAGGGATAAAGATTTTACATCTTGTGCAGATAAAAATTACCAATACATAATATCTGCATGTCCACTACATTCAAAATTGTAATCTACTCCTCCATCCAAAATATCTCGTATCACCTGCGAGAATTATAGATCTCTTCATCATGGGTGTATAAGGAAATAACAGTAAGAGAAATGAATCTTTCCACAATTTTAGAGGCACTGTTTTATATAAATTAATAATCTGAAATGAACCTTGTGTATGGGATTTTCATGGTCTTTTGGATTGATGCACTCCATCACTCCCAGAGCCATGGTTGCAGTGCATTTAAAAGAGAAACGATCAATTTTTAGTCCCTATGTTAGCAAGTTGTAGGAGTCAATAAGGATTTTTTATTTACCTTTGTGGAAGTGTTTGGACTGATGCCAATTATTCTCGATGCTCGTCTCACTCTTGCGCGCTCGACAACCTAAATAAAATGGATCTGGTGAGCTTTACAAAACTTAATTGAACCGTGGAAAGATTATGAAATCCAGTGGGACTAAAGGAGAGGTCGAGATTTTTTTTATCCCTCAAGATGTTCCAGGTTGTTATCCATGGAGATGTTACCTGAATAAGGAGAAATCTCACGTTCTTTGACATTTCTCGAGGTGACAAGTTTTTCTGGATCTGAATATATCAGACCCTGATTAGAATCAGGGTGGCTTCTGGTAGAGGCCAGGTTGTCCTTTTGTGGAGCAGTCGGGTGAAAGATTAACAGTATCTCATGCCTTTTTACCAAATTCTCAGAGCTTACAAAAAGATTAACAACCAAGTGTCTGAGCCATGTTTATCTTCAAGTCTCAGAGCTTACAATTGGCGTATCCCCAGGCTAAGACTCGGGATGAATCTTAAATCCCGATTTGCAATAAAATAATTGTGCAATATTTGAAAAGTTTTTCTCCCCTTCTCTCTCTTTTGAAATTATAGGACCTCAAACTCAACTCAGATGACAAATTCTCTTAGCTATTCCAGGCATATGTTTAGACAATCATGACTTAAAAGGAGAATAAAGTGATGAATTAGAAGAAAAACAAGATAAGCATACATGACACTGCTAAGAATGAATCATGTATCTTATGATAAAGGAATAGCATGATGAGAAATTAAGAATTCAACAACTCTAACATATGTATATAGATGTATAAAGCATGTTTCAAACAATTAACATCTTTATACACAAAAATATATGGAGGTATGCTATGCATATCATTTAAATGCACAAAGAAATGAAAAGAAATGGTCATGCATTAAGAGGAAAACACTTCTATGTCATAACCAAACAATATACAGTAACATGAATATGGTGGAAATTCTTTGTAGCTTTTATAAATCAAATCAAATACAAGAAAGGAAAAATTGGGAGGAGACGCTTTACAAGAACACATATACAATAGAAAAAAGGATTACAGACTGAAACTTAAACGCAGGGGATGAATATTTGGTTTCTTGTTGCATTTACCAATAGACCGTGCTCAAGGTTTCTGGTCAAACAACTCTGATTTTAAGAAACTATTCAATTACCCAAAGTGTCGACATTAACAATGGGTACCTTCATTGTCCTCTATTCCTCTAGCTCATGTTTGAAACTGCTTCTTGAAACCACTTCTAGTTTCTTGAAACCGTTTCAAGTTTCTTGAATCTTCAGTAGTTTACCCTCTGGTAAATATTACACCAAGTACTTTCACCTTGATGAATTTCTACTAAGATGAGATCATGGAACAACTATAGATGCACCAACCAAAATATCCCTTGAGCTTTGTCCCTAAAGAGTCCATGCAATCATTTACCTGTTTGGATGGAAGCTCAAAATCATAACTGCAGAGATTGCATGACTCAACATCCATTAGAATGATCTTAGAAATCAATCTCGACCGTTGATCCTGTAAACACAAGTCTACTTCATCGAACTGGATTTAAACTTCATTAGTAATCTTTTGAAGCAATCAAGGTTTGTAAAGGTGTAAAATTCAACAGTCGTCGGATCAACTCGATCAAATCTGGACCACTGATCGGATTCCTAGCCATCGAATCGATCGAGGTTTGGGCCTCAACAAGACTCCGACAAGGGAACTCTAAGGCTACATCTCAATTGTTGATCAGAGGAACTGGAGACAAACTTGGAGTCATCGATCTAGTTGTGGTCGAAAGGAAAATTTGGCTAAGGAAAAGATATTGGACTCACGTCATCCTGAACACATGGAGATTTTCTATTGGCCCATGATGGCACTGACGTTGCAGTGGAGTGGGACACATGTCACCCATTTCTTGTGAGATTTGATGGGATTCTGGGGTCCCTAGGTGTCCACATGGTAGTCTTTGATTGACTCTGATAGTGTTATACTAGCAGGATAACATGACACCTAGCTGAGGAAATTCAAGATCGGAGATCACATCTTGACCATTGATCGACCTCATTTGAAAGAGGTCCGAAAGAAGATCTTGACTATCCATCAGAGGTGCCTCTTCGTAGTTCTCAAGGATTAGGTTCAAAAAGGACTCCAAAAAGAGAACTTTGAAAAGAGAACAATCTGAACCATTGATTTGAAAGGTAGTTGTAGATGAGATCTTCAATCATTTGGAGTCCAAAAAAATCTCAAAATGATGGCACTTTTAGGCCATGGTTTCATCGTAAGCCCCTGGGCTATTGGTACTTAAGCTCTTTCGGGGTGTGATAAGACTTATTTTCCCTCCGATAAGCACCTGAGGGCTTAATATTTTCCTTATGCGTACAAGGGCATGAATTTTCTTGCCTTTTCTTCATTTCACCTTAGGATAATTTGAATCCTGACTATTTCAGGGGATTTAGAAGCTTACATTTTTCCTCTATTTCGTCCAATATTAGACTTATAACTTCAACCAACCTTCATTTAATGTCCATAACAATAATATTGATAACATTGGGCTCTAGCGAGGACAACATACCCCTATGGTCTACTAAGAACTCTAGACCAAGTTCCTTATTTTGTTGGGTTATGGACGCTACTCGGAAAGATCCATCTCCTTCAGACCTGGAAATTGATCTCATATGTGACACAAAAATGCTCAACGGGCTTATAGTGTTCGCAACCTACCTACTTGCTCAAGTAACAAAAGGTAAATTAAAACAAACTCTACAAACATAAGACAAATGCTCGACTACTAGCTTATTTATATACATAAATGTCCTACTCTAATTAGTTCAGCCATTTTGATCAAGTGAAATGGCATTTGCAATGATACCACAAAAGTTCATTACTCATGGCTTGAGCTCCTTGTATGAGCTTTCAAAAAATTAGGATCAACAAAAGGGGAATATGTAACATCATATGATTATGAAGTTCATACTTATAATATGAAAATAATAGCCTCATATAACTCAAGGGATTTAAGACATGGCCTAGTGTATACTCCAACCAAAATGAAACTCGATCATGAAGAATATGAAGGTTGACAGGTTTTTCAAAAAAGATTGAGGTTCCTGCTTTGTAATGGATTTGAATGAACCATTTCTTTGCTTCTAATTCTGATGAAGAAAAAGAAGGAAGCACAAAAAATCTGTAACATTCTAAGACTTCAATGGGTTCATGTTTACAATGATCAAGCTCTATGTTACACATCAACATTACTCGCTTTCACAAGTGTCGCAAGTGTCGCATGTTGCTCACAAGTGTCGCAAGTGTCGCATGTTGCTCACAAGTGTTGCAAATGTCAAGCAAAACATAATACCATGATGACGACACTAAGGAGACACTTAAAATGCCTCAAGCACTTGATTTGAAGGAAGAGGGATGGTTAATTGAAGTCAAGTATCTCTTGCCACCTGAAAGAAACTTTCAATCTAAGGTTTTAGAAGAGAGCGCTCTCCTATATCACCCTTAGGAGCATTGGCACTCCCCTATAAGGTGCTAGCGAGCGTTATAACACCAAACAACCATTCTGAGGGAGCGCTATGGATTTTTAGAGCATTGGCGCCCCCCTAAAGCCTACTAGGGAGTGCTATAGCGCTCTGATGGCCTTTTTGAGGGAGCGCTACCTATTCTGGGCAGCAGTTGATCTGTTGAGGAGAATAAGGGGAAGATATTTCAATCTTGGAAGGCAGTTGCATTCGAATTCCTGGTTCATCCATGATCTTAGGAGAAGATCCTTGGCTTCAGGAGGGAAATCCTCAACTCACCCTAAAGATACCTCAAGAGGTTAAGCCTCTCTAAACCTATATAAGCAGGCTCTATCATGGTCAAAAGGGGGGAAGAATTGCAAGCATGAAACCTATGATCTCATAGGAAACAAACAGTGGACTGGAGGAGAGTAATCAGTGAAGTTGTTGTCATCCGGGTCGTGGATCTTTTGAGCAAGGGTTAGACAAAGGGGACTTGACGAAGATGTCGCATTCACATCTACGGTTGTAAGTTACTTCTGTCATTGATCTCATCAATATGACACACTTGGCCTGTTTCTTTCTAGTTCGTGTTTAATCTCACATGAAATTTTCTCTGATAGATAGATATATTTCAAGCTAATATCAATAGAGTAGGAAGTGGTCGTAATATCGTTTGTCTATAAGGCTCATCGAGGAGAGAAATATTGGAGCTCAACTCGAAGTGTGCAGGGACAAACGTCGATAAAAGGTACTTGTTTTCTCCTTCCTCCTAATGCATTATTTTGTATAGGTCTGAAAGGAATTCAGTGTCCACGTTAAGTGTCTTCTGTCTTAAGAGTTAAGAGTCTAGCTCTTAAGAGGAGATCTACCTGTCCGCAGGGAGATTTTCCTTCAACAGAAACTGGCGACTCCACTGGGAAGAATCGAATCGAAACTTTAGGTTTTGATTTTTTTCTCATAGACCTTGTCTTACCCTTTGATTGTTTTCAGACCTTGTTCACCCCTTTTTGATTGATTTCATGTGCTGATTGACTCCTCACCCCATCACTCTTAGCTTGATTTCCAAAATTAGACTGAAATTTTGGATTTTTAGACATTTTCATGAGCTTTTCAAGCCTGGCGCCCCTATGGCTGTGTTAACAGAGCACCAATGCTCCCTGGATGTATTAGACAGAGCACTATAACACTTGGTGCCCCTTACACCAGAGCACCAACCCTCTTTTGGAAAAAAACCTCTCTAGGATTGCTTTTTCCAGGGTCTAGTCTCTAGGTTTCACTTGCTGAGCCTCTCTGTGAGTCAATGCTTCTTCCCATTCAACTTTGACATCCTTCCTTCTGAGGAACAAATACATTTTTGTTTAGATTTTGTAGCCTTCTTCATTATTTTTTATTTTTTCTATTGTTGGGAGTTTGAAACCAATGCATTGTTTTTTCTCTCCTTTTTGACTGAGCGAGAAACTCTAGTGAAGGACATCAGAAATCTACAAATCTCTTCATTTGGTTTTTGTTGAGGTCATTGTTCTTTGAAATCTCTTTTTGTGTGAAGTTCTGGATTTTCTTTGTTTTCTTTTCTTTAGCTTCTTGTTTTTTATCACAACAAGAGGGCGTATTGTTTGTACGCAACCTGCTTATACTTGTCTGAGTTTCCTTGATCCAAAAGGATAATTGGCAGGAGACGTTTCGTTTTGAATTAGACATTTCCAAAAAAATTTAGCACCACATCGGATTTGATTGAAGAAAATTTTGTGTGAGGACATTCCTTCTTAGTGTTTTTTAGTGAAAATAACTCTCTCTCTCCCCCTTAAATAGATATTCATTGAAAATAAATGATTGCTTATCATCTTTGATGCAGTTTTGGGGATTGAGTCATCATTCCATCCGTTTCAATTCCATGCACCCCTTTTGAGTAAAGAACAACCATAAAATGAATGCTAATTAAAAAACTATCTAGAACATTTTCTTTTCTAGGATCCTCCACCAACAGTAGACTAGGATTAGTACTTTGGATTAGGCTGTGAGCATAACTTTCCAAAGTTTCCAAAACAAACATTAGCATCCTGAGCTAGGGAGAGTCAAATCTAATTGTCATATAAGTCTTCCTGGGATCCCCCTCTCACACAGGGGTTACACACGAGGTCGCACTTGGGAAAGCTACGGAGATTATCCCTCCGTGGTTTGACTGATTGTAGTAGTCATATCTTATTATGGGGATCGCTTAAAGGTATACCCACAATGTTGAGTGGAAGCCTTTCAAGTTGATTTTGGGCTAAATACCTTGCTGGTACGTTCGGACTGGACTATCGACTCTACCCGCCCAGGGGCTGACTACGAATCGGTAACCTTAGTGGCCATAATCTTTAGGGTCTTACACAAGGTGATAGTGAAGGGAAGTCTCATTGTACCTGGAGCAGACATTGGTCAAACTCACTCGGGCTCCTTGGAGGGTAAATCCACAATTACTACGTGGAATCTTGCACCAAGGTGAAAATCCGTTAAGCAGGTTGCCATTGTAACTGTTCCACCATATCCCCACCCCTTCTTGACTTGATCACGCGATGTTGGATTTCATCAACAACTAGTACGGTCATCGAGAGAAGGTTTTGTTTGCTTGGTTGTGATTCCTGGATTCTATTAGTGTATGCTGCTTCTTTTCGGTAGTTGGCCATAGATTTTTTCCGCTGACTCTTTTTCGCCAACATCAACTCTCCACGCCATTCGCAGAGGCTACAGGGACTTCCTCCAGAAAATATGGAAGAGAATACCCCTTTACCCCTTCATTCTATGGAGGAATCTCCTCAACAGAGCGAGGTTCACGACACTATAACCTCCCAAGAAGAATTTCCCACCTCTTTAGAGAATTTTTGAATTGTTTCAGAGTCTCCGGAGGCTTTTCGCATTCCGGAGGGATATGAGAGACGTGTTCTCCAACTGAATTCAGCCGGTGAATTCATCGTTATCAATCCTTCTGACGTTTCGACTAGGTCTCATTCAAACCCTCTAGTCGACGACCCCTTTTGGACCGCAGACATTGTTCTAAGTCCACCGCGCATGGTGCGGGATCTTTATGGAACAGGAATAGGTGCCAACGCGCCTATCACCTACACCGTACCCTTAAACCATTTTACCGATACTACTGTTTTTTCAGCTACATCGTCCATTGATCCGAACACATCGTCTGTTGGCCCAAGGTCCACTTTTTCTCTCCAGATGGCTCACTCTACAATGGTCCCTCACGTTTCGACTATTCCCGCCGGTAATGCGGTGGTTAGCCAAGCTGCAATTGGCACACCAATAACACCTAGACCTTCATCATCACTCCCTTTTGGGTACAGAGCACTGAATTCTTCCACTATCACTACTACCCAAGTTATGTCGGGAAGTTCCATACCTATACAACAACCCAGAGGGACCGGTCTTGGTGGTCTTAATCCATTAAGCAACACCAGTCAATCATTTACATCTGGTTCTCAAATTCTGGGAACACCACCTCAAGCTGGGGGGCATCTTCCCACCGGAGGACAAATTCCATTTGGAGGGCACCCTCAATCCGGAGCCTACCATCAACCGTATGGACAAAATGTGTCTACCACGCCCAATCCATGGAATATCCCTTTCCCAGGAAACCCACAGTTCTCGGGGGGACACAATCCTCAAGCTCCACAACAAACTCTTCCCCCTCAAGGGACTCATTTATATCCTCCTTATGGACAAATGCCAAATCCGGCTTATAATCCTCAAAACCCATCCGGTTATCCCCCGCTCGCACATGTTTCTCGAACTCCCTCAAATCCTGTGTACCCTGGTCAACACCAACCTTATACAAGAGGACCCACTGGTTACAATTATCTGCCTAACCCAGTGTATGGTCCTACTGGTGTTCCTATTCCACACTAGTATTACCCACAGGTTAACCGACAAGTACCTTTCCTAGCAACTCTCAACCTCCCAGACTTATCTCGGTTAACGAATGATCCTATTTTTCATTCTCCGGTTTGGCCAACTATTCCAGCTAAAATTCCTTCTGATATTCCAAAATTCGATGGAATGTCCAGAGAAGAACCAAACAACCACGTGATGACTTTCCGTTTGTGGTGTTCATCCAACTCCCTCATGGACGATTCTATACGTTTGTGCATTTTCCAACGAATGCTTATGGGTTCTGCAACAAAGTGGTATATTGAACTACCACGTTCTTCTTTTCATGATTTCAACTCCCTTGCCATGTCCTTCCTCACACACTTACGACTACCCATTCAATACGAGACGTGTACTGAAATATTGACCTCCCTTTGTCAGACAACCTCCGTACATATCTCTGATCATATTCATGAATGGAGATGACGACGAAGGTTAATCAAAGCGGTCATTCCTGACCAATTATTAGCGGAATGGTTCACCAAATCGCTGTTACCCCAGATCGCTCGTGATGTTGCTATGGGTGGTGTAGTCACCGAGGAAGAA
>JZKD02S1991644.1:74365-85642 GCA_000966675.3 Picea glauca | reverse complement strand
CGCGCCTCTCTTCCTCTTGCAACAAAATACCTGTCATTTCTTCAAATGTAGGAGGTTTCTCCCTTGCTGCAAGACCTGTTATGAACATATGATAGTCTTCTAACATACCATTTAAAGTAATAGTCACTAGATCCGTATTGGAAACAGTTTCCCCTATATTTACTAGATTGTCTTTCACCTCTTTAATGCGACCCAAAAATGAACTAACAGATTCGTTTCCATCCATCTTAATGCCTAGCAATTTAGTTTTCAGGAACAAAATGCGATTTGTATTGCTAGTTTCATACAATTCTTTAAGAGCTGTCCATGTTTCAGTAGAAGTTGTAGCGTCTCTAATATGTGGAATTATTCTATCTTTAACTGACATGCGCAACAATACCGTTGCCTTGTTTTCGCGCTTCTCCCAGTCTTGGATCTGTGCTGCTGTCGCACCTGCATCCGCAACAGGTTTCAGTTCGGTTCCATTCGCAATGTTCCAGACACCATAGCCCTCCATGAGCGTCTGAATCTTGAATTTCCAGTTAATGAAGTTCGAGCCATCTAACTTGTTGGCTTCGTTGAGGTAGGTCTCTGCCAGCAGATTCGCCATCGCTGCAATTTAGTCTCTGCAAGAAAATCACCAAGGATATGCAACTTTTTTTTTTTGCTTTGTCTTTGGATCCACTGATCCAAATCTATCTCTGTTCTCCAATGAATCTTCTAATCTAATGCACTTCAGATCTCCTCACATATAAAAACTCACAATCATATGTATAAAAAGGAATTTAATTTTTAATTTTTTTTTAAAAGAAATCTTTTTTAATACACATACATCCACTTGTAAATAAATTCTCTAACTCACTCATCAAAAAGGTAAAGTTTAAACCTTAGACCTTACAAAGGATTCACTCCACTTTAATAAGAAAACTCCACCTTTAATAAAAGACTTTATACTTCAAGCTTATTTAAATGCTCCTTTACCACATGAAATAAGCCACGACTCAATAAAAATATATATATAAACCATATATATATTTTTTACCACACTTTACCACTTATACTCATTACCTCATTTGTTCCAAGGATGCAACTGGTTTCGAAAAAATAAAAACTTGTGCTTTCCAACTTTGCAAACTCACGCATGCAATTCCGATTTGCCTTCACTCCAAGCATGCGAATTTTACTCACACTTCAAAACTCCACTCATGCATCCACGCATTCAAACTCCACGCAGTTGTTATGAATTAAAACCACGCTCCAATCTCACGCTGCATGCACCCAAACTCACGCAAAAAGCTAATTAAACTCACGACTTACTTTCTCACGCAGCAAAGTTTCTCTTTCGCAAGCAGCAAAGTTTCTCGCACCTTATGCTTCACGTGTATTCCCGCTGCGAGATGTTCGCACCTCTCGAGCACTCCACCTTCTGTTCGTTTTTTTATGCGCGTTAAGACTGAGTAGTATTCCCCGCACCAAACAAACACGGTGAGGCTACTCTCACTTCTTATTATTCAATGAAGATGGATTACATCTTTATATAGAAAAAGACTCTCCCTAATATTACACATATCGTAGTGCGCCCAAACATTAACTTGTCCAGCTCCACCCTTACACTCATGAGTCTGCAACGGTCCGCTTCGACCTCCTCCTCCAAATATTGTAGGAATTGTCTTTGCACTCTCTTCTTCATTGGAATTTCCTGAGCAACCCACTTGATCACCAACCCCTCTTCCTCCCTCGACCTCGATCTGATAGCTCTTCTGCCAGTTGTTATTAATATCAATATTCGTGCGGACACCCAAGTTTACATCATATATCAAATTTAGACGACCCTGCCAATCATCCTCAGCATCAAGATTCGTTAGACTGGTCAGCGGCCCATCTAATTGATGGCCCACTAACTTGGGCCACCGAATTCAGTGGCGGGCATGACTGATGGGTAGTCTTCTCGTGATGCAGACTCACGAGATCTTCCAGAAGTGGATTTCTCGACAGTTCATTGATATAAGAATCTCCTGAATAGACATCTGTAAAATCAGCTTCAATATTTGAACAAGAATGACCAGCGCTCCATGCACTTATTCTGGAAGCTTCTGTGAACGACGGATAGTCGACCGTGATCTCGTTTTCATTTATCTGGCCATCGGTCTCAAGTTCTCGTTTCAATGACTGTCTTTCAACAAGAGCAGGAATGGTGATTCCGGTTGAGCCAAGACAGTAATTGTTGGCAAAGCCAGGCACTTCATGAGGCGGTACTGTAGTCCTGCATGACTTTATTATTAATTCATCGCATGTCGATGATTTTGCAGCCTTATACTTTTGCATACCTTGCTCTTGCAGACTTGGGAACATAAAAGCTGTATGAGTAGAGAAGCTCTCATGTGTATGGGTAGAATTAGCATTAATCCAAAGCTGAGAATAAGAAATCAGCTGGTTGTTGACGGGTTTTTGATCAATTAAAAACTCATCATTATGATCATGTGCTTGTTCTCGTTTTAATTCCGATACACCCGGAACACATATCTGATTTTCTCCAGTGGTGAGTAGAATATTATAGGTGCTGTTATGTGGCTGGTATCCTTCTTCTGGAATGACTTCCAAGTGCGGCTGGGAAGAGAGAGACGACGCAGCAACATCATGACCATGAGAAGGCACTGAATTAGTATTGCAAATACTATCGGATTGAGAAGGGATATTAGATTTGGTGTTGGCATTGCCATATCTGGCGGTGGTGGAGGAGGAGTCGTTGGGTTTCAACTTGAGCTTCTTCTTGTTGTAAGAGTTCCAGTAATTCTTGATTTCATTGTCCGTGCGTCCTGGAAGTTGTGCTGCGATTTGAGTCCACCTGCTTATCAATGTCGTGGACATTAATCAAGATATCGACCAAGCAATAAAATGTTATTAACATTTTAGAAAGAAATTAGGGTTGAGAGAAGGCGTAAAACCTGTTACCGAGACTGGGTTGTAACTGGACGATGAGAAGCTTTTCCTGGCGTGAAATTGCACGACCTTTAAGGCCAGGGCGTCTGTAGTTTAACCATCTCAGCCTACAGCTCTTTCCGCATCTCTTCAGACCTGTATGAATGTAAGTGCATTGCATAAACTTTATTATTATTATTAATTTTTCATTTAAGTTCATAGTCACGCAGTCATTTCAGTGTACATTATATATATATATATTTTATTTCTTTAAATTGGAAACGTATATATATATTATGTGATTCGTATAGATACTGTGTTAAAACACTAATCATAAGTTAATTTGTTAGTTAAATTAACTTAACTGTTATTCAGTTACATGACAGTTAGTGGTATTAGAGCGCTTGAGTGGGTTGAAATTCACGCTGCGATTAGGCATAGATAACCAAGAAACTTGCACGGCAGAGCGCTTGAGTGGGTTGAAATTCACGCTGCGATTAGGCATAGATAACCAAGAAACTTGCACGGCAGACATGGCGTCAATGGAGGCTTCCAAGGAGTAACCTCCTAGTCAAATCCTCGCATTAATATTTGAGCGTGAGCAATTCGTGCCTCGATCACCTGCCATTCCCACCGCTGCCATTCATGTCTCCCTTGTCGAACCCTTCATTGTAATCTTCAAATTTCTGCTGGTAGGGGAGCGTGAGTCACCGCTGGAGGAGAGCGTGAGTAGCTGTTGCGTGGAGGAGAGCGTGAGGTTCGATGTGAAGATCCGATCACTTCCAAGGAGCTGAGAATTGAAGTGAGAATGTGCAACGAAGGAGTTTTGAAGATGCTGCAAATATATCTCTGCCCAAAATCGCATGAAAAAATCGTTGGAGAGAGTCATGGAGGTAACTGGTAGGCCGAGAGTGTTGATATAAAATTGAAGAATTTCTATTATTTAATTTTGTTGGAAAAATACTATATACTTGTGTTTGAAATGGCAGAAGTTTAAATGGAGAGTGGATCCATGGTTTCCGAAAGCATTTAGATGGTTTGAGGAGAACGCAAAAGCCCCGTAACAAAGGACAGACCGAGTGGCCTGAGAAGACGTGGTCACCAAGGTAGAGCTAATCGACGTAAAGGCTAAGCAAGTGCGATTTCGACTTCATTAAAACTCAGAGAAAGGGGGCATCCGCAACAGAACTATTGGATACTTGTGTAGACCGGTTTTTGGTGCAATAAACACCTATGGAGACTCGCAGCTTGTGTGAAAGACTCGCCCGAAATTTTTGCGGTGAAGAAGCTCAGCCACAAACAAAGACGATAAAGAGAAGTAATTAATTATCAATTTTAAAATGGTATTATTTTGCCAGCCCGGAGGAGAAACGATTGTTGAGCGGAGATAACTAGATTTCGAGATGTGCAATCTCTACTTGGTAACCAGATTTCGAGATGTGCAATCTCTACTTGGTAATACCTCGACTTGGAAATTAATGAGGTGATCTTCATTTTTATGATTTTATAAACTTCCCTTTAAAACTCCTCTCAAAATTATAAAAGGTTATATGACGTTATTCCCAAGGCAATGAAATAATTAATTGGCATTATAAAAGTTCCAAAGCATCATATGGTGAAATAGTTGAGAGGCCTATAAATTTATGGTTCCACTAATTTAGCCGAACATTACATTTCCTAAAGAACATTAAAGTATGGAGGGTTAACTTTATGAAAGATTTTTTAAGATTTTTTTATTTGAGAGTAATAATTGTATTAAAGATTTTCAACAAGTTTTTTATTTGGGAGTGATGAGTGATTTTATTAAGTTATAAAAAAAAATTATTTGGAGGGAAACTTAAAGAGTTATAAGGTGTATTCTTTTTGCAATAGAACTTAAGGAGTTATACGAATGTTTGCAAATACATTTTTTTGTAATGAAGTTATAAGGTGGTTGTAAAGGTGTTATAAGGAGTTTTTTGGAAGGAGTCTTCTTTGACCCACCCGAAATTGAATAAGGGGGTCTATCTTAGGATCTTTGTGTGCTTCATTGGTTATCCTGTAGTTTTTTGGCAGCATTCAACGAACGATCGCTCTGCATGCACAACAGGATACAAAATTGAAAGATCTCTCTTCCATATTCTGCATAATGGAAAGAATTGAAGAACTATTTACAATATTGCGCACATTAATTAACTCAACTACAAAATCTACAATTGCAATAAACAAGTGCACCCTTAGCACAGTGATTACTTGTTTACAAGTAACGCACAAGAAGATTGATATGTTCAAACATCAAAACAAGTTGTTTTCTAATGAGTTAAGTTTGTTTCGACACCAACAACGTAATTTTAATGATATCAAGGATGAGAATGAAGACTCTCAGTTGATTAGTTATGAAAAACATGAAGATCAGTTAGATGAAGTCCCTATGTCAGAAAAAGTTGCGGATAAATGTATTGTTCGACCATGGGAAGAGTTACGATTTAAATGAAACCGATATGGACTAGGATATGAAAATGATGCTAACAACCTTTTTCATATTCCTAATTATAGAGAACCTGTTTGCTTTGTGAGTGGAGGTTTTTTGAATGATGATAAAATGACAGAGATTGTGGATATTGGTAAGGAACAGGTACATGATATAGTTGATGATGATGTTGTTAATCGGTCGAATAAAGAACCCATACAGTGCAAACACTGTCACCAGTTTGGCCATGATAAGTCAAACTATTTTGATCTTCACCCATGCAAATTTTGTGGGAAGACAAATCATCCCTCAGTAAGGTGTCAAAAGCGCAAGAGAAAACAAATTCATTTTGGATGGTTAGGGAATTGGCGTTGGCGTTTGGAAGAAAAATTATTGGAACAGTCTTATCGCCAAATTTATACACAAGTACAGTCGTACTTGATTGGAGATATTTCTATAGTTGATGGACATGAATGTTTTTTTAAATTTGATGATTTAGGGTATGATGAGGGCCAGTTGATGTAGTCTTCTGAGTTGAAGATCGAGTCTTCAGACTCCACCGGAAGACAATTTGATGTGTTGGATCTCTTCTTGGCCATACTTGCGAATGATGGTCAAGGGAATTGGAACCACTTATCCCTGAAAAGGGGGAAATCTAGTTGAGTCAAGTTCCAAGTTTGATTTAGAGCCTATGAACAGATCATCAAGTATGCAACCTAGTTCTTGGTATGGTATGTAGTCTTGTTCCTGAACATATTGTTGTTGATATGGTTTGTGGTCAGCTTACTTAAAACCAACAATTGAGCAGAAGACATGAAGAACTGCTTGTTACATTTTCATATTTTTGAGCCTTGAGCTCTTGTTATTTTATGGTCAACTTAAAACAATGCCATTTAGTAGAAGAAATCAACTTCTGTTAGACATTCGGTTTGTGGTCATCCCGAAACCACCAGATTGGTTTGTGGTCATCCTGAAACCACTAGATGATTTTGTGGTCAACCTTAAACCACCAATTTAGTAGAAGACATCAAATTCTATTGTTTTCTTTTCAGAGTTAAGAGAGCATGCTAAGCCAGCCTTCTAAATATTCGCTTGACACATGTGATTGTCAAGTAGTGGCAGTTTTTCAGGCAAAAATGAACTTATGATTACGGGGGGATGTTAAAACACTAATCACAAGTTATTTTGTTAGTTAAGTTAACCTAACTGTTATTCAGTTACATGAAAATTATGGTCTTTTGTATTATATATGTACATCTATGTACATGATGATTTACAGAAGCATTGATGAATAGAGTATGCATTTTCTGCCTTTGTTTATTTATCTCTGTTCTTCATAATTTCTTGATTGCTTCAGTTATTTACATTATGTTTCTGCTATTTTCTTGATCCATATGGATATCAGTGGCCACCCACCTTTTCCAACTGGCGCAAAACAACTTTCTGACATTTTTGGCAATTTACTATTTTTAACAGTTTTTACTTTCGGGGCCATTTTGAGGGCCTAAATGAAGGTTTTTCAGTATCAATCTCCTCAATGATAGCCGAAGTTATAATTGAGCCCCCAAAATGAATCTCCTCGACGATACCTTTCCAACGGGCTATCACACACCTAAAACAGAGATCGTATGGAAAAGTTACGACCCCAGGAAGTTGATGTACTAGCTTACCCAAACGGGGCCCACATGACTTTTGGTGCTTCATCTCCTAGGGTTAGGTTTTTGGATGTCTATGGTTTTTGGCATTCCTTCTTATTGTAAAAAGGCCTTCAGAGCCTCATTGTAACCGGCTTCTTGCGAATGCGCACTGCCGTCACATCTCTTCTCAGAGATAAGCCACCACCATTCCAGCAAGCTTGTTTCCGCTACATTTAACAATTTCAGCTTATTTCATTATTGAATAAAAAACCAGTTTTACTGTATCTCTGTTATTTTGTGTTAAGAACCTATTAATACTCTGTATTCATTTCTTTCTTCTCATAAAATCCAGATCAGTGGTATCAGAGCGGTCTGCTCCTTGTCGTCTTAATGCATGTCCCAAACGAGGTTGGAGTACAAAGAGTTGGGTCTCGAGCTTGTTTCTCTTGAGGACAGAAGCTCTCGCACGCCCAAGCGACCTCCCATGGCAGGAGAAAATAAAGATGATGGGACATGAGATCCTTTCAAACTGTTGATTGAGGAAGCCCTCACGCAACAGAGGAACGAGATGATGGATAGTTTCGCGCAAATCCTTCGGCGACTACCAACAGGCGACACATCTTCTTCAAACGGAGACACTTCCCCCTTCAAGGTACAAATAAACTTTGATATTCCTATATTTGAAGGTCATATAGACACAAATGCTGTAGACAAATGGTTGAATCTACTAGAAGGGTATTTTTCTGTTCATAAATTTTCGGATAGAGAAAAGATTACTTTTGCGCTCCTCAAAGTCATTCCCGATGTCAAATATTGGTGGGAAACTTTCTGTGAGCAAAAGGAAACAGAGGAAACCTCATTATTTTCAGTCACATACACCTGGGAATCCTTCAGGGATGCTATTAAGGAACAATACTACCCTGTCGGAAGTTATGACGACCTGTATAACAAATGGACCACACTGCGGCAAGAAAGAGACCAAGCAGTGCCAGATTTCACAAACATCTTCCATACCTTGCGCACCAAGTTGGGTATCAAAGATTCAGAGCGACATATGGTGCTCAAGTATCACGGTGCTCTGCATAGATACATCCAAACGAAAATGAAATTTCTAGACGTCTCATCCTTGGGCGCGGCCTACCGATATGTCATTAAAATTGAGCAGAAGCTCAAACAAAAGACGCGGCAATTTGGGCCTGGGAACCCCTCACAAAAAAAGCCAGGAAAGGGCGGCCCCAACCCACCGAACAAAGGACAGAGAAAAGATGGGCAGTATCAAGACAACCAGTATAATCCGCAAGCAAAGAAAGACACCAGAAAGACAAAGAAAGATACCGGGAAGTGGTGTGACTTCCATAAGATCCCTTGGCATAACACCGTTGACTGTCGCTCAAAGAAGTCGCTGGATGTAGATTATGACTCCGAGACAGAACCATAAAGGGGAAGACGGATCATTGACATGGAACCCAGTGCCACCATTGCTACCACCAAGCTCCAGCCTGGTGAACCAGACGATCTAGAAGAAGGAGAGTGCCTCTTCCATTCACAGATGTGGGTAAAAGGCACCCCGCTGCACTTCATCGTTGATAGCGGTAGCTAGAAGAAGTTCATCTCAGCAGAGGTCGTCAAGCGGCTGGCCCTGTCAACAATGCCGCACCCACAACCCTACACCATTGGATGGCTCCGCCAAGGAAATGATCTCCATGTCAGCCAACAGTGTCGACTGTCGTACGACATCAAGCCCTTCAAAGACGAGGTATTGTGTGATATTGCTCCTCTCAAAGTTTGTGATGTTCTTTTGGGCCAACCTTATTTATGGAAACGTCATGCTGTATATGAGTCTAGGCCTCGTAGTATTATTATTACTTTGAACAGGAAATTGTATAGGATACCCAATGAAGTCCCACCTAGTGCTATTTCCTTGATCTCTGCTAAGCAATGCAGGAAGGTCATCTCGCAGACGGGGAAGTTTCTCTTCTTCGTGATTCACTCTCAGAACAAGCGAAAGATCATAGCCACATCCAAGGTCTCTGCGGCCGATCTCTCCATACAACAGAAGCAAGTAGATAAGGTCGTGGAAGAATACTCAGATATCTTCTCCTCACCTACAGGGGTACCTTTTCACTGCCAGGTCAAGCACCCCATTGATCTGACCCCCGGCACACCGCTGCCCAATGGGCTAGTCTATCGTCGCTCTTTGTTAGAGAATGAGGAGATCAAGCGACAGATCCAAGAACTGCTCCACAAGGGGAACATCCGCCCCAGCTCATCACCTTGTGGGAGCCCAATCATGTTGGTACAGAAGAAAGATGGAACCTGGCGACTCTGTATTGATTACCGGTCTCTGAATAAAATCACTGTCAGAAACCGATACTCGATTCCCCGAATCGATGACCTCCTTGATCAAATCACGGGTGCCAAATACTTCAGTAAGATTGATCTGAAGTCTGGCTACCACCAGGTCCCGATAGGACAGACAGATGTATGGAAGACCGCCTTCAAGTCAAAGGAAGGACTTTTTGAATGGTTGGACATGCCCTTTGGTTTAACAAATGCTCCAGCCACTTTCATGAGGATGATGGACGATATCCTGTGACCATTCACCAATACTTTTGTAGTGGTGTATCTGAATGACATTCTAATTTACAGCAAGACTTGGGCCGAACACTTGTAACATATTTAGCAGGTTTTGCACACCCTGCGGCAGCACAAGCTATACGCCAACCTGGAAAAATGCTCCTTCGGCATGGACAGGGTCCATTACCTGGGCTACATCATTGATCAGCATGGCGTACATGTGGATCTAGCCAAGATCCAGGTCATCCGTGACTAGCATGCCCCAACAACACTCACTGAGCTTCGGAGCTTCTTGGGACTTGCTAATTTCTACTGCAGGTTCGTGTTGGGTTTCTCCCATATTACATGGGCCCTCAGCCAAATAAACAGGGGTGGTGGTAAGGCAAAATTTGCGTGGGGACGGTCCCAACAACAAGCCTTCGATGATTTGAAGCAGCGCTTGTTCTCAGCCCTAGTACTTTCACTACTGAACCTGCATTATCCCTTTGAGATCGAGATAGATGCTTCAGACTATGTTTTGGGTGCCATTCTCACTCAGCACGGCCACCCCGTGGCCTATCATAGTGAGACACTGTCCGATATTGTCCGTAAGTACCCTACTTATGACAAAGAAATGTACTCCATTGTGTAAGCATGCCGCCAGTGGAGACATTACATTCTTGGGAAGGAGACAGTCATCCACACTGATCATAAGCCACTGCAGTTCATGCAGACACAGGGAAAACTGCAGAATGACTACCATCAAAAGTGGTCCACATACTTGCAGCAATTCCACCTCAACATCAAGTATAAAACAGGAAGCACCAATCACGTCGCTGATTGCCTCAACAGACCGCCAGTCGCAGCACTCACCATGGTGCTAGACTCTTGAGGCCATGAGAAATATGGATGGCCCCAAATCTATGAGATAGACCCTGACTTTGCCACCACCTACCAAATGTTGGGTGAAAATACAGTTGTCAATAATTTCCATCTTCAAGACACTTCGACGTCGACACTTCGGCGTCGAAAAGACAGTGGCGATGCTACAAAAACATTTCTACTGGCCGAAACTTCGACAGGAGGTCGACAAGTATATCGGGTCCTACACTGCCTGTGCTATTGCAAAACCGACCACTAAGAAACAGGGCTTGTACACCCCTCTTCCTACTCCTGACAGGCCATGGGAATCCATCTCAATGGACTACATGTCGGGCCTCCCATCCACCAAGCGGGGAAATGACTGTGTTTTTGTGGTTGTTGATCGTTTTTCTAAGATGGCGATTCTGGTTGCCTGTAAGAAGAGCATCACAACAGAGGCCACTGCCAAGCTCTTCTTTGAACGAGTTTGGGTACATTTTGGCATCCCACAAACCATTGTATCAGATCGGGATAGTCGATTTCTCAGAGCATTCTCGTCGAGCCTCTGGTCACTGTTGGACACCAATCTCACCAAATCCATGACCTTCCACCCCCAGACAGATGGCCAAACCGAGGATGTAAATCGAATGATTGTGCATATCATTCGCATGTATAATTCAAAGAACCCTCGCACATGGGATGAGAGCCTTCCCTATGTCCAGCATAGTTACAACTGAGCCTTGCATAGCTCAACCAACAATAGCCCCTTTCAAGTGGGGTTGGGATTCCAACCATTGGGTCCCATAGATGTTGCACTTCCCCTTGCGGTCACTTCGACTGACTCATCTCCTGCTCCAACTGAAGCTGACAAAGCCA
>JZKD02S1991644.1:60956-74315 GCA_000966675.3 Picea glauca | reverse complement strand
AGGATATCCTACAAAAGTCCAATGACAAGTACAAACAACACCATGATCAACATCGGGTGCCGCATAAGTTTTAGGTGGGCAACAAAGTTTGGTTTCACTTGCAGAAAGAACACCTTACAGGACCCCATCGAAAGCTTCGCCCACTCTATTATGAACCATACACTATCACCAAGGCCGTGGGGGATAATTCTTTTGAGCTCAACATTCCTCCTTTCCTTGGCCTGCACCTAATGTTCAACGTGGATCTCCTTCGCCCTTATTTCCCACCATTATTGGACACCTCAGAAGTAGCAGAACAGCTGACACCAACAGAGCTCAACTCCGAATGCATACAACATGCATACAATGATCAGATTGTGGACAGACAGATCAAGGGCACTCGACAACAAAGGATCCAACTTTATCGAGTCGTCAAAGCAGGGCAGCTCCTGCACCAAGGCAAGTGGCTCACCCGGGGCCAAATTCAGCAGAAATTTCCTCATCTAATGGGGGACCTCAACGCAATGGAGACCAATGCTTCCTAAGGAGGGAGGATTGATCCAGATGGATATCGGTGGCCACCCACCTTTTCCAACTGGCTCAAAACAACTTTCTGACATTTTTGACAATTTACTATTTTTAGCAGTTTTTACTTTCGGGGCCATTTTGAGGGCCTAAATGAAGGTTTTTAGGTATTGAGCTCCTCAGAGATAGAAAAAGGCATGATTGGTCCCCCAAAATGAATCTCCTCGAAGATACCTTTCCAACGGGCTATCACACGCCTAAAACGGAGATCGTATGCAAAAGTTACGACCCCAAGAAGTTGATGACATGACTTTGGGCGCTTCATCTCCTAGGGTTAGGTTTTTGGATGTCTAGGGTTTTTGACATTCTTGCTTATTGTAAAAAGGCCTTCAGAGCCTCATTTCTTGCGAATGCCATCTCTTCTCAGAGATAAGCCACCACCATTCTAGCAAGCTTGTTTCCGCTGCATTTTACAGTTTCAACTTATTTCGTTATTGAATAGAAAACCAGTTTTACTGTATCTTTGTTATTTTGTGTTAAGCACCTATTAATAATCTGTATTCATTTCATTCTGCTCATAAAATCCTGATCATTTCTTCATTATGAATCTAACATACTGTGATTCTCAAGAAACTTATATTTTTAATAGTTATCATCGCATCGAATTTAGATACAGGCCTACAACTCGTTCCGCATCTTTGCAGACTTGTATGCATAATGTGCATTGTATAAACTTTAGTATCTCATTTAAATTTATAGTCACCTAGTCATTTCACTTTGAGTGTATCATTTAAATTCATAGTCATCCAGTCATTTCACTCACTTTGAGTGTATAGACCATGTTTAACTGTGTTATATTTTGGTTTTTTAAGCTATTGAATCTATTATTTTCTATTGTTTAAAAATTGTTTTTGAATGTAGAAATAAGTTCAGCATGTTGAAAAACTTATGAATTATATAAAAATAATCACTGAAATCTGTTGATCTAATCATTTCTTATGAAATTTCTGGACCAAAAAGTAAAAATTGTTAAATCCACAAATTTCATACAAAAAAAAATATCCCTAAAAATTGTTAAATTCACAGATTTCAATAATTATTTTTATATAATTAAAATGCCATGAAATTTTTCAACATGAATCCATTTCTACATTAACCCACACCATACCAGCACTACCCCTTTCTCTTCTTTCCGTTGTTAGAATCGCCCTAACATTGTCGCCTCTCTTTCCCTTTCTACCTATCCTTTCTCCTTTCCTGGAGTGTTGGTCTTGCTATCCCTACCCCACTCAAGGCAAGCTGCTAACTGATTGGCTCCATGGTTGGTGAACTGATTGGCTACTCGGGGGTCTCGCTTCGCTCAACACTCGTTACCCCCTCGTCCCCAGCGCTCAAAGAATTAGTAAAAGAATTAGTAAAAGCGTTAATCGACTCTTAACTGATATGGCCAATGTTCCCTAAACTGATCGACGAATTCTTTTACCTGTTCAGGGGATACCCCGAACCCCCCTATTCTTATGAAATTTATGGATAAAAAGTAAAAATTGTTAAATCCACAAATTTCATACAAAGAAAAATATTCTTAAAAATTGTTAGATTCACAGATTTCAATGATTATTTTTGTATAATCAAAATATTATGAAAATTTTCAGCATGAATCCATTTCTACATTAACCAGATTCCAGTGAAAAAAAACAAATAATAAAAACAATTAAACAAAATAATATATATATATATATATATATATATAGATTGGATTTTAAAAACACATATTTTAATAGTTATTATTGTATTGAATTATAAGTATTTCATACATTAACTTGAAGAATTATGTCTTGCATTGAAATGACTAAAAGAAAACAAAAAATTATATGGAATTGAATTAAGTAAAAGAGAAAGAAAACTAAATTGGATAAAGAACAGAAGTAAAGATGTATCGAATGAACTGGACAAAATAAATTAAACCCTTTACCAAAAATGATATATATTAAATTGAATTGGTTAAAAGATATGTATTAAATTGAATGGGTTAAAAGAGCAGGAAAAAATTATATTGAATTGAGCAAAAGGGAAAGAAGAAATTCATATTAAATTGGGCAAAAGGGAAAGAAGAAAATGATTGAAATTAGACTCTTACCAGCCTGCTTGGCCACATAACTCCAGCAGCCGGTGAGCCCGTTTCTCATGATATAGTTGGTGAGCC
This sequence comes from Picea glauca, assembly GCA_000966675.3. NCBI lineage: Eukaryota > Viridiplantae > Streptophyta > Pinopsida > Pinales > Pinaceae > Picea > Picea glauca. The sequence continues at coordinate 71,608 of JZKD02S1991644.1, read as the reverse complement.
CGTTATCTTCATCGAGTGACCAAAAACCTCTTAGCTTTTGGTTTGGGGGCAGTTGGGAGTACAACTTCCCCTTCCAATACCCCTTGTGCCTGCCCTACTGTGCACCCCATTGCTCTGATATGTGAGTATGTTTGCTCAGCTCCGAATTTATTCAAACGCAAAGGCAAAGGAAAAACGAAGACACGTTACGTTTCATCGTGCATCATTCTCCGATCTTAAATTATTAGCACGGTGCTTAACTTACAGACTGGCAACCTTTTTCCGACTGTAAATTATTAGCACGGTGCTTAAGTTACAGACTGGCAACCTTTTTCTGACTGTGTATCACACGGTGGTTAAGTTACAGACTGGCAATCATTTTCTGACTGTGCATAATTATGAAGTATGCTCTGACAACATGTTGACATTTCAATGTCTGACAGACAAGAAATTTGATGGAGAACGTCAAACCTAAATATTTATAGTAGGTGGTAGGTTTTTTAACTATTTTATGTTTTTTTTTTTTTAAATTGTTTGGTGAAATAAGTTTTGAAGAAATTTCAATTTTTTTTTTTGTTTAAATTGTATTTTTAAATATATATAAATAGATTTAGTATATTGAAAAACTTGATTATTTTATTTGATTATATAATCTTAACCATTCAAATTCAATATATAATGACTTATAACAAAAATCTAAACACTTTGATTATACAATCTTAACCACTCAAATCTCCAAATCCAACATATTATGACTTACTAACAAAAATAAACAAAACAAATTATGACTTATTACTAACACAAGTAAACAGAAAATATCCCTAAAAAAAAATTTACAAAAACTTATAACACTTAAACTGTGGCAATACTTTAATTAAAAAAAGCAATAAGGAAAACGGAAAAAATACCATCAATCCGAGGTACTTATATAAATGAGGCATCCTCTATTTCGTTTGGACCGACTGCAACAACGAGTACTTAGATAAGGTATAATGCATAAATGTAAGGCCTTTAATTGTTCCATGAATATAAATGTAATCCATAAATGTAAGCACATGAGTCTCCCTAACACGTAGACCTTTGAGAAATATAGAGATTATAATAATAATATAGATAACCTAACATAGAAGACTAGTCACACTCAAAGATAATTATGTTATAACTATTTCTAGAAGTGTAAGTATGGCTTTTACAAATATACATATATTTAATAATAATATAGATAATGACATTCTTCCTAACAAATAGATATTAATTTATGGTTGTATATCTAGATCACAATCTCATTTTCGAAGATTTAGGAAAAACACTTGGAGCACATTTAACATGTCCTCCACACTCTACGATAACACAAGATATATGTTAACTTAGAGAAATGTTCCTTCGGCATGAACAAGGTCTTATCAAATACATTGTAGATGAGCATGGTGTACATGTGGATCTAACCAAGATCCAAGTCATTTGTGACTAGCCAACCTCGATAACATTAAGTGAGCTTCGAAGCTTCATAGTCCTTGCAAACTTCTATCACATATTTGTGTTAGGGTTTTCTCATATTGCATGATCCGTCATCCAAGTGACCAAGGGTGGTTGCAAAGCCAAAGCCAAATTTGTATGGGACAAATCACAACATAAAGCATTTGACGATCTAAAACATCGTTAATGCTCAACCCCGATGCTCACCTTACTCGATCTTCAACAACCTTTTGATATTGAGATAGATGCTTCAAACTATGTTGTTGGTATCATTTTCACTTAACACAACCCTCTGGTGGCCTATCATAGTGAGACACTCTAAAATATCGTACGTAAGTACCCCACCTATGACAAAGCGATGTATTGCATTGTACAATCCTGCTACCAATGGAAGAATTATATTCTAGGGAAGGAGACAGTCATCCAAACATATCATAATCCTCTGTAGTTCATGCAGACATAAGGAAAATTATAGAATGGCCTCCATCAAAAGTGGCCCACATACTTGCAACAATTTCACTGAACATTAAATATAAGAAAATGAGCACCAATCACGTTGTTGATTGCCTTAGTCGAACTCCAGTTGTAGCACTAACGACGGTGCTCAAGTCTTGTGGGAATGAGACCTCAAGGTGGTCCCAAATTTATGACAGTAATCTCGAATTTGCTATGACCTACCAGATGTTGAGAACAAGTGGATTGTTTTTGAATTGCATCTTCAGGATGGAATGTTATGACTTTTGGGTAAGCTTTGTGTTCCTTTAAGTGAGTGTGCAAAGTTTATTTGGGAAACCCGCTACAATTATGTGGCATGAGACTTTGGTGTGAAGAATATAGTGGAAGTACTAAAAAAGTATTTATATTGGAAAAATATTCGACAGGATGCCAATAAGTATATCATATCTTGCACTTCCTTCTCCATTACCAAGCCAACCATTAAAAAACAAGCATTGTACACCCCTTTTCCTACTTCGGACGGGCTCTGGGAATCCATCTTGATGGACTACATGTTAGGTATCCCATCAACCAAGCATGAAAATGACTGAGTATTCATGGTTGTTGATCAATTCTCTAATATGGACATTTTGACAACCTACAAGAAGAGTATCATAGTCAATTCCCCTACCAATCTCTTCTTCGAGCGTGTGTGGGTACTCTTTGGAATACCATAGACCATCATTTCAGATAAGGAAAATAATTTATTGAGTACATTCTGATTGATCCTCTAGTCATTGTTGGACACCAAGCTCACCAAATCCACTGCCTTCCACCCCCAAACTGATAGACAAACATATGTCATCAATAGGATGATTGTGCATGTTGTGTCCATGCATAACTCCAAGCATCCATGCGCATATGATGTGATCCTTCCTTATGTTTAACACATCTATAATAGAGACTTACATAGCTCGAACGACCACAACCCTTTTCAGGTGGGCCCAATATTTCAACCATTGGACCCCATTGATGTAACACTGGCCTTTGCATTCACATAGGCAAAATCTTCCCATGCTCAATCTGAGGTTGACAAAGCCACCAAATTCATTGAATGGATTCATCATATCTTCTAACATGTCCATGATATTTTACAGAAATCAAATGCTAAGTACAAACAACTTTATGATCAACATTAGGTTCCACACAAGTTTTAGGTGGGAGACAAGGTTTGGTTGCATTTTCAAAAAGAGTGCATTACATGACCCCATTGAAAGTTGCATCCACTTCATTGTGGAACTTAAACCATAAAAAAAGATGTGGGATACAATTATTTTGTGATCTAGTTGGATATCAGTGTCCACCCACCTATTCCAACTGGCTCCAAAAAATCTTCTGGCAATTTACTATTTTTAGCATTTTTTCGGTTCCTAAACTTTCGGGTCCATTTTGAGGGCCAAAATGAAGTTTTTTTGGGATCAAGCACCCCATAATAACTAAAGACTTTGATTGAACCCCCAAAATGAATCTCCTCTATGATACCTTTCCAATGAGCTATCATGCATCCCAAACGAAGATCATATGCCAAAGTTATGCCCTTGGGAAGTTGATACACCAAACTACCCAAAACAAGGTCCACAAAACTGTTGGATTTTCATGTTTCGAGGTTAGGGTTTTGGATTTTCTTTATGTTAAAATGGAATTTAGGGCCTCATTGTATTCATGTTCTTGCGAATGTGAGTAGTCGTCACATCTCTTCTCATTGATAAACTGCCACCATTCTAGCGAGTCTTTCACTTTGTATTTTTACAGTCTTGTACATTTTGCTCATTAATAGAAATTATGTATTATTGTATCTTTGTGTTTATGGTTATATCTATGATAAATATTTGTTATATTATTGGATATTTGATATATCTCTGTACATTTTGTTATTATATCTCTGCTCTCATTTTGTGCCGAAAATAATTAGGATCAGTGGTATCAGAGCATGCTTCTCTTGATCATTTTTTCAGTGCATGTCTCCGACGAGGTCCAAGTATAGAAAGTTGGGTCTTGAGCTTGTATCTATTGAGGAAAATCTCTCTCGCATGCCCAAGAAACCCTCCATAGTATAATAAAAGAAAAACAACAGAGCAAAAGATTCTATTAATCTGTTGCTTGAGCAAGCTCTCACACGACAAAGAGACGTAATGATGGAGAATTTTTCCCACATCCTTCAATGTTTGTTGATAGAAACAGGAGCATCTTCATCAAGTGACCACTTTGGATGACCTCACCTTTCAAGGTACAAGTTATTTTGATATTCTCGTATTTGAAGGATAGATAGATGTGGATGCCCTAGAAAAATGGTTAAATCTACTAGAAGGTTATTTCTCTGTTCATAATTTCTCTGATAGGGAAAATATCACCTTCACACTCCTTAAGGCTCTCCCCCATGTCGAAAATTGGTGGGAAACTTACTGGGAGCCACAAAGGAGTCTAGAATATATTGGGCCGAGCCCACTTGAGAATTTTTTGTGGATGCGCTCTAGGAACAATATTACCCTATTGGAAACTATGACGACCAGTACATGAAATGGACCACATTGCAGTAAGAAAGGGTCTAAGCGGTGCCAGAGTTCACTAATACCTTCCATACCTTGCGCACCAATCTTAGAATCAAAGACTCTGAGCGACATTTGGTTATGAAATGTCGTGGGGCTCTACACAAATACATCCAAACTTAAATGGATTTTTTGTATATCTCATCACTGGATGTTGCTTATCAATATGCAATTAAAATTGAATAGAAATTTAGGCACCAGAACAAATGGGCGTTTTGTTCTGTAAATATGCAACAACAAAAATATGATAAAGATGACCCTAACAAACAACCTCCATAGAACCAGTCCAACCCACATGAGAAGAAGGTTAACAAAAAGATGAAGAAGGACATTGGAAAATGGTGTGATTTCCAAAAAATCCCTGGCACAACACCGAGGAATGTCGCCCAAAACAATCATTGGTGGCCAAGATCAAAGACAAGGAGTTGAACCCTGATTCAGAATCTGATTCAGAAAATACTGCTAGAAGACAGATAATTGATGTAGACCCCATTGTTATTGTCACAACTGCATCAATTAAACCAGAAGAACCAACAGATCCTGAAGAGGGGGATCACCTTTTTAATTCACAGAGTGGTGAAGGGGACCTCACTACATTTTATTGTTGATGGCAGAAGCCAGAAGAACCTCATCTCAACAGAGGTCGTCAAATAGTTGGGATTTTTTATAACACCACACCCAAAACCATACAACATCGGGTGGCTTCACCAAGGACGAGACCTCTGTGTTAGCTAGTAGTGTTGATTTTCATACACCATCCAACCCTTCAAGGATGAGGTATTATGTGATGTTTCCCCACTCGATGTATGTGATGTTCTTTTGGGCCAACCATATATGTGGAAACATCATGTTGTTTATGAGTCTCAATCTCGTAGTGTCATTTTTACTCTGGGGGGTCATCTCTACAAAATACTGGAGGTAGTTCCAACAATTCTCCCACCTAAACAATGTTCCAAGGTAGTATCTTATACTACAAAATTCAGCTTCTCAATAGTCTGTCCAAAAGGTGAATAGAAGAACATCGCAACCACTACAGCCTCAATCCAAGCACTTTTTGTCTAGAAGAAGCATGTCGATAAGATTGAAGCAAAGCGCAAGGATTCCTTCTGCAAAAATTCATATCATGTATAAATAACAATTAAAAAGGTCCAACCATTCCAACCACAGGTTCGTGAAATCCTTCAACAAGATAAGTAGTGCAACTTCTCTAGTAAGGCAAGCAACTCATCAAGATGCAGATTCAACAAATGATTTTCCCTCTCCCCTGGGCACTCAATGCTATGGAGACCATTACTTCCTAAGGAGGGAGGATTGATCCAGGTGTATATTGGTGTCCACCCACCTATTCCAATTGGCTCCAAACCATCTTCTGGCAATTTACTATTTTTAACAATTTTTTTGTTTCTAAACTTCCGGGACCATTTTGAGGGACTAAATGAAGGTTTTTCGAGATAGAGAACTTCAATTATGGCCAAAGGATTTGATTTAACCTCCAAAATGAATCTCCTCAATTATACCTTTCCAACGAGCTATCATGCACCCCAAACGGATATTGTATGCCAAAGTTACGCTCCCATGAAGTTGATACACCAAACTACCCAAAACGGGGTCCACAAAACTATTGGATTTTCATCTTTTGGGGTTAGGGTTTAGTATTTCTTTATGTTAAAATGGACTTTACATCATCATTGTAATCATCTTCTTGCGAATGTGAGTATCCTTCACATCTCTTCTTAGAGATAAGTTGCAACCATTCCAACGAGTCTTTCACTCTATATTTTTACAGTCTTGTACATTTCATTCATTAATATAAATTGTGTATTACTGTATAATTATGTTTATGGTTATATCTCTATAAATCTCTGTTATATTATTGGATATATGATATATCTATGTACATTTCGTTATTATATCTCCACTCTCATTTCGATTCGAAAATATTCCAGATCATTTTCAGTTAAGTCACTACTACATATGGTGTTAAAGTCCAATGTGGTGTTCCAATGTTATGGGAACAATCCACCCTATCGTCAGACATTACTCACTAATTCTCAAAATTTCATTATATTTTTTTCTTAGTTCCCCAACATTTGTCGAACTTATGAGGCAATTTGTTATTCATCGAATGTCTGACTCTAATTTGACATTTTTCAAGACCGCCAAAGCTATAATGTTGACATCACCATCATGACCCACCATCGCCCCATGGCCTGACATTGTGCCACTTACATGGCGTTTTGATGTCAACAATTTTTTCATCTCATGGATGCATTTGGAACCAATTGGGCCTTAATTATGCCAGCTATGGGGATAAAAATGTCTGGAGCATGCTTATTATGCTCCCGTTGTCTCGAGATGTCAATAAAATGTGAGTGGATAAGAGATAGGATTCGTAAGTACAAGGATTAATGGATGAACATAGTGCATATTAAAAGATTGCATGATGTGAAAAAGTTGGAAAATAGATGACCCATATTAGTTGTGCTGTCAGATAGGCTATGAGCGAATTTCAAGTTAGATGTTAGTTAATGTGACTATGGAAGTCCTATGATGGATGGTCCTGGATGGTACTTCCATGTCCCAGAGTTACCCCTTTGTATAATGAATGGACACTAGTCTATGGAATTATAAGTATCCCGTTGAGTGGTTATGTCTATATAATCCAAGTGCCCCATGGGTATTTTAGGACCCTGAATCCATTTATACAGTTAGAAATTCCAGTTCAACAATAGAAAATTGCGATTTTTCAAGGTTTAGATCACCAGATTCAGGTAAAAAATGTCAATTAAACGTAGAACGTTTAGACTACATCACCATGGGGGAAACTTGGGAAGGATTTAGGTGGTTGGATCAGAGGTCACATTATTACACCCGTATGCGGATGATGCCACCATTCAAGAAGAAGCACGTTGCATCAATGTCGACAGTCAAGGAGGCCCCAAGACAAAGAAAGGGGGAGTCTGTAGCAATAGTATGAGGACCAAAGGAAAAAAGATCACATATGGAGGTAATCAATCGATGATGGCAACACTTCCAAGGGAATGTGACAATACAAGGAGACAGGAGGCAAAGTAGTCCACCAGAAAGAATATGTCAATATTGGTTGGGCCAAATGGGCGTTGAATGTGTTTGGCCCAGGTATATTATACCGTGGCAGTTTCTTAGCAGCAATATCATAACTAATGGTAAACATATACCTGGTTGTATCAATCATGTCAATCCCCACCATAATATTCTACCCCAATTTCATCCCCAGTACAACATCAACCATTAAACATCACTTTCCCTGCTCTCTTCCGTATATATCCATACCGCATACCACATATCCATATTGGTGCACCCTCCATATCCATACCGCATTTCGTATATTCCATTAGACCCTTTGGTGCACTACCAAGTTTGGAACCCATTCACACTATAAGTTTCTTCATTACCACCCCATGGTGTGAAGCTAGTGATTGGATAAAAACATGTTTTTGAGTATCGATTGCGGTGGATGACTGGCTACAACAAAGAAAAGTGTGTCTCAAGTACTAAGAATCACCTGAGAGATGTAACAAATGACTCAAGGACTTGTGAATACATGTAAATTTAGTTATGATCCACTTATGTAAGAAACCTATGGGTCAAGGTGGTCCCCATGGGGAACATAATATATAAGGTTGTAAGTAGAGAGATAGCAAAGGAGAGGCTTGTTAGAGATTCCTTAGAAGGAATCTTCAGAGAGAAGAAATTTTTAGAATCTATATTACAATTTTCCCAATTTTGTAATGGAGATTGTAATTGTGATGTCTATCATGTAAAGATATTTCTATATTTATGAGGAATTAATCAAAGATTAGTAATGTTTTTTACTCATACTTGTCTCACATGTGATGCTTGTTGTGATTTTTAGTGTTTATCTGCAATCTTTAAGTGATCTTTAATGCATCTTTAATAATGTTTGAATCTACCTACAATAAATTATATTTCATGTGTTTTTTTACGAGACAAAAATCATTGTATTGATATTTCTAGTGGAAATTGTTAGCGATATTTCTCGTAACGGGGGGAAAAATGCGAAGGAATGTGTTAAAAACCCACTTACCCTAAGTTTGGGATGCAAATGCGTCTGTGTTTAAATGGAAATCAAGTTTGGACAACATAGATTCACACGCCTGGATCAACGACGCGCATAGAATTCTGGAGCCCCCCGTCTTTCTACCTTTAAGCGGAGAGGGGGGGGGGTCCGGAATCGAAGGCGCATCTCTTCAATGGCTATGATCGAAGGGCCCAGATCAATGACGCTCAAGGTGATTCTAGACCCCCCCCGCCTTTCTACCTTTAAGCGGAGGGGGGGGGGGGTCCGGAATCGGGGACGCATCTCTCTGACGGTTGTGATTAGAGAACCTGGATCAATGACGCACATTGTATTTCAGAGCCTTCTGTCTTTCTGCGTTTAACCAATGTGGGCCCCTTTCCTGTCGTGTCATATTTTGTACCATCCTTCCCCTTGCCATCTGTTCTCCTCCTGGCCGTGCGATGAGGCTCGCTCCCTTTAGACCTTCCTCATCCTCCGACATCTGTCTACCTTCCCTCTTATGGTCCATGTGGTCCCTCCCCCCATCTCATCATCCACTCACCTTCTGAGCCTCCTCATCCCCTGTCATGTGTCCCACTCCCTTCCATGACAGCCTTTCGCTATCGCACCCATCCTTAGACCCTCTTATCTTCTACCACCTCATCACCTCTCATCTCACCCTCATAGTGTTGACGCCATCACCTCCCTTTCCCCTTCCACGTCAAGCATGCCAGTTCCTCCACGCCTTATCCATCAGACTGTCCAACTTTTCCAGGTGGCAGCGCGAGGGGTCTTCCACGTCCCAGAGGGCAGAGTTGACCGAGGCCATTCCCAATCCCAAGGAAGCAGTTATTATTGCCGTGAAGGTGGTTGAACATCGTCTTCTTCCATAATTAGAAGGCCAGGAAAGGACCAAGCGTACAAGAAGACTGATAGTCCTTCCTGATGGAGATTGCGTCTATCAAACCACTGCAGGACAGTCAGGAGTCCCATTGCGTCTGTCATAAGTGCATGATCATCCAGAGTCTGCATGCAAAGACTGTCAGAAGACATGCAAACACAAATTTTTTAATGCAGCTTCTCGTTTCCGCTGTTGTTGTTTTGTTTTAGCTATATGTAGGCATTTTTTCCATTTTGTAAAGGATTGATGGTTGAGCAAAGCTCCCGACTGTAAAGTTTTGATGAAGCGCTGGTCGCTCTGGTTTATGTAAAAGCATTTGAGATTTCTTACTTTATGGATGTCAGCCTCTTTTCCATCTCTTGTATACTGTGTTAGAACAACTCAGAATTGGAGGATCCAGTCGAGTTGTATCTGTTATAGGATGATGTAGGTTGGATCACTGTAACAGTTACGTTGTTTCTAATTGTTTCTTGTTATTTTCGTAGCACTGAACGACCTGGAATTGGAGGATCTAGTCGAGTCTCTCTTCAGTTCCTTGAAGCTCTAGACCAAGAGGATCTTGGCTTCTGAGTTTTTCATCCTCAAGCTTCTGAAGGCCTGTCGCCCGAGGTAGTCTTGCTCGCCCTTCTCACAAGTATTCCCTCTACCACCCTTTAATCCATTTACTGACAGAAGTTGGATCAAGACCTCCTTTGCTGCATACATACCAGGCCTGGTTTCCTAAGTCAAAGTTTTACATTCTTGAGTCTTTACCCATTTGATCACCACATTTATTAAACCGTGACATAAAAATTGATGGGTGTCGGGCTCTGCTCCTGCAAGCAATCCAAGAGTGACTTCCGACGCTAACATTTCTGGCGCCGTTGCCAGGGATGTAGTTGAAGATTTTCCCTGGGCAGAACGACATTGAGCCTCTAATTCTGAAGGTGCATCAGACATCAGAGCCCTTAATATGCACCTGGCGACTCCACTGTGGCGACTCCATTGTTTCCACTTCACTGTTTCAGCTGTGGCTACTGTTGGCACACCTGAAAGATGACCCAGAGGAGCTTTCTCGAGAAGGTTTCAGCAACTGCTTTCTCAGCCTGAGAAGATTCCTGAAGTAACAACGATGTTAGGATCTGGCCTTTGATGGTGAACAAGGACCAGACACATTCGAAGCTGCGCATCTTTCACCTGGCGACTCCATGATTCA
>JZKD02S1991644.1:48421-59059 GCA_000966675.3 Picea glauca | reverse complement strand
GGGGTCCGTAATCGAAGGCGCATCTCTTCAATGACTATGATTGGAGGGCCCAGATCAACGACGCTCAAGGTGATTCCAGACCCCCCCTGCCTTTCTGCCTTTAAGCAGAGGGGGGGGGTCTGGAATCAGGGACGCATCTCTCCGACGGATGTGATTAGAGCGCCCAGATCAACGATGCACATTGTATTCCGGAGCCTTCTTTCTTTCTGCGTTTAACTAACGTGGGCCCCTTTCCTGTCGTGTCATCTTTTGTACCATCCTTCACCTTGCCATCTGTTCTCCTCCTGGCCGTGCGATGAGGCTTGCTCCCTTTATCGCTTCCTCATCCTCTGACATCTGTCTACCTTCCCTCTTCTGGTCCATGTGGTCCCTCCCTCCATCTCATCATCCACTCACCTTCCGAGCCTCCTCGTCCCCTGACATGTGTCCCACTCCCTTCCATGACAGCCTTTCGCTACCGCACCCATTCTTAGACCCTCTTATCTTCTACCACCTCATCACCTCTCATCTCACCCTCACAATGTTGATGCCATCACCTCCCTTTCCCCTTCCACGTCAAGCGTGCCAGTTCCTCCATGTCTTATCCATCAGACTGTCCAATTGTTCCAGGTGGCAGCATGAGGGGTCTTCCACGTCCCAGAGGGAAGATTTGACCGAGGCCGTTCCCAATCCCAAGGAAGCAGTTATTATTGCTGTGAAGGTGGTTGAACGTCGTCTTCTTCCATAATTAGAAGGCCAGGAAAGGACCAAGTGTACAAGCAGACTGATAGTCCCTCCTGACAGAGATTTCGTCTGTTAAACCACTACAGGAAAGTCAAGAGTCCCATTGTGTCTGTCATAAGTGCACGATCATCCAGAGTCTGCATGCGCAGACTGTCAGAAGACATGCAGACGCAAAGTTTTTAATGCATCTTCTTGTTTCCGCTGTTGTTGTTTTGTTTTGGCTATATGTAGGCATTTTTTCCATTTTGTAAAGGATCAATGGTTGAGGAAAGCTCCCGACTGTAAAGTTTTGATGAAGCGCTGGTCGCTCTGGTTTATGTAAAAGAATTTGAGATTTCTTACTTTATGGATGTCAGCCTCTTTTCCATCTCTTGTATACTATGTTAGAACAGCTCAGAATTGGAGGATCCAGTCGAGTTGTAGCTCTTATAGGATGATGTAGGTTGGATCATGTAGGTTGGATCACTGTAACAGTTACGTTGTTTCTAATCAGTTTCTGTTATTTTCGTAGTGTTGAACGACTTGGAATTGGAGGATCTAGTCGAGTCTCTCTTCAGTTCCTTGAAGCTCCGGACCAAGAGGATCTTGGCTTCTGAGTTTTTCATCCTCAAGCTTCCGAAGGCCTGTCGCCCGAGGTAGTCTTGCTTTCCCTTCTCACAAGTCTTCCCTCTACCACCCTTTAATCCATTTACTGACAGAAGTTGGATCAAGACCTCCTTTGCTGCATACATACCAGGCCCGGTTTCCTGAGTCAAAGTTTTATCTTCTTGAGTCTTTACCCATTTGATCACCACATTTATTAAACCGTGAAATAAAAACTGATGGGTGTCGGGCTCTGCTCCTGCAAGCAATCCAGTAGTGACTTCCGACGCTAACATAAATGAAATACACATTGATGAGATCCCTTCTACTTTTAATGTTAGAAGCCATTTCCTTTATAGAATTATTCTATCATATAATAATATAGCATATATTTTTGACTTTCACTCTTACAATCATCCTTATACAAGTCACTCTTTAAAGAAATAATTTCACTACATCATATTCATGTTAAAACAAAACCGTGAGACAAAGTCTCTCTAACTTTATATAAACAAAAATTAAAAGACAACTAAAAATCCATTCATCAAAAAATATGTAAGAGTATCAAATCTCTAGGAGTATGGTCCTTAATCTCATGAACAAGAAAAAAACCGTCCTCTTGAATGAGTGCTTCCTTTGATAATTGATCATCTTTGTGGTTGAATTCTCAATAGACATGAGTGAAGAACACCTCTTCAAAAACTAATTTTGTTTCCATAATCCTATTAAAAATAGGCCCCAACACCAAGTTAGAAATGTTCTTTTACCATGTTCCCAATCATTCTTAAGTTTAGAGTCACCAAATACCTATAGCCTCTTAACCTGCCTACCCATTACAACATTAAGTAGGATCCAACGAGAATATATTTATTCTCTATTGTTTGTGCCCAAACCTGCCCCATGCTTTAGTAAAATGTAATTTGCATTATATAAATAAATAATGGCCCCAACTCCACAAGATCCCAGAGTACCCTGGCATGCTCCTTAAAAAAATCCATAAGGCTAAGTGTGATCTATAATCATTTCTTGAAGGCTTGTTGGAAGAATATTCTTTGATTGCTTCCTTCCTTCCCCATAAGAGACTCTAATGTGATGTGCATGTATTTCTAACTATTTCTCCTTATCTTCAAAAATCAACTTGTTTTTCGTTAACCAAATGCCCATAACACATACTCGGGTAGTGCTCTATATGAGGAAACATATTAAATATCAATGATCCAAAATTCCATACATTCCAACAGATTTAATTTATCCCAATGAATTTGTAATTTGAAAATATTGGAAATTTACATCCATACAACTATGGTGAGTTGACAGTAAACGAATAAATTATATTACAAGTGACCAAATTATATTTAAAGTTTTCCTTGTAATTTGGAGTCTGAAATTGTACCAATTAAACAAATTAAAATGCATGCCTAAGCTTCCCTCTAGCTCCATTAATTGTTTAATAAGTTTTAATATGGATTTAGATATATGGTAAATTTACCTTTGTCATTTATTAAAGTACAATTGAATAACATGAGAGGTTGATTTCATGCACTGACTTTTGGGATTTGATGTACATTTGAAGGAAAAATTTCCTTAGAGTAAAATGCATTCCCTAGTTTCAATGTTAGGGACCTAACCCATCACGTAGGTAGAATAATATATTTCCATATAATAAAGGTCAATATAAATAAGGCCTGGCAATAAATAAGAATAAGTCAAATGTAAGAAGACCTAATAGAAGCTTCCACTTCTAGAAGAATCTTCCTCTAGATTGTTCTTTTGGTTATACATATTTAGAATAAATATGAGTAGAGGGTATGATAACTTTTGTCTTGTGTATTATTGTAATAGAGCTTTGCTCTACTGGAGGTTTCCCCCTCGAAGAGACAAGTGAACAATGCTTTCAGTAATCAAAGTGTTATTTTTGGTGTTATTTTTGGTGTTATTCCGGTATTATTCTAGTATTATTGTGGTATAGTTATGGTTATATCATTGTTTATCTACCATTTCTATATAATTATTTTTGTTCTGCATACTATTTAATATTTGGAATATTACAAGTGGTATTAGAGCACCTTCCTCGGTAGACAATTGTGGGTTAAATTCTTTTTTAGGGTAGAGACGTATTCCAACGTCTTTAAGCTACATAGATCTATCGTTACAAGAATAAACCTGCAGTCAGGGATTCATACACGCATGAAATACAAGTGGTACTTAAGCGCATATCTGTTGGACACCCTTGTAACCCTTGTTGGTACCCCTTCGAGTGGTAGCGCATCAAACAACACCTGTATACGGATTGACCTAGATCTCGTAAATACTTCCATAGATAAATGATCAGTCTCTTGACTGCTATAGTGCCATCGAGAACAACACTCGTGAAGATACTCTCTAGCACCTAGGTAGTCGGGTAGTATGACTAAGGGCACAGTCTAGCCTCCTTAGTTGGTGCCCTGTGATATTGGGTTGAGCACTAATGTTGGACCCCACACGTATATCGTAGAGTTATATCACAGGGAAAACCCTTTTCTATATAACCCTTGAATACCCTAACCCTTCGGATAAAGAAAAAAAAATAGAACAAAATGATCTATTTCCGCACACCTGTGTCTCATGCATTCAGGTTGCAAAATTACTACACATTTCTTCATGTTAAGCATTTAGGCATTTCGTCACTGCAATATTCTTTAGATCGGAGTATAACTATGGAGTAAAAAAAAAAATGGATACTGTTGGCACCATTGTTTAAGACCTATTCTGTTGGACTCCTCTCTTCACCCTTATTGTAGTCATACATATCATTTTTCAGCATTTTTTTTCTCATGGACCCGACCTCCTTCCAACACCCTTATTTGGGATTTACCCCATTATATTCCACTTTGCCCTAATCGTTGTGATACAATTCACTCATAACCCATTTTCTGTGTGGTCCCACCCGCCCCTTTTCATGTTCCCTCTTCATCATGGCCCACACCCATAGCCAAGACTTGGAAGCTCGCTTCAATTCCTTGCACTTTAATTTCATAGAAACCCAACAAGAAGTGAGACAAATCAATGTCAATGTTTCCACTTCCAAAAAAAACATGCATTCCTCCATCGATGCCAAAATAGAGGACCTCAAACAAGACCTCGCTACCCAACTTGAATCCTTCAATACACAGTTTGTCTTCTTCACTATGATGATCTGCACCAAGTTGCATATCCCTGCAGATATTCCTTCATTTAATGCACCTTTGTAAACTGAAGGTGAAACTTCCACTCATTCCCAGAATTTTCATCCCCATCACTTTCAGCGTGACCTACGCCTTCCGCATGTGGATGTGACCAAATTTGATGGATCAAATCTCACTGGCTAGGTAACTCAAATATAATATTATTTCTCTCTGTATGGCATTACAAATGAGTTGGCCAAACTTCGGTATGGTGTTCTCCATATAGATCAAGAACATTGGCAATGGTGGAAATGGAGAAAAAATGCCCACCAAGGGTATGTGGCTTGGAGACACTTTGTGGCAGAGATTTATGAATTCTTTGACACTGACACCAACCATTTAGTCCATTTGACAAAGTTGAAACAATCTGTCATAGTTGAAGACTTTATAGCCTCTTTTGAGCGATTGGATTTTCGTACAGAAGGCATGTCTTATTATTTTTTCCAAGAATGTTTTATTAGTGGCCTCAAGGATGACATTTGTGCCCATGTCCTCACGGCTCAGCCTCAGAGTTGGGTGGATGCTAATAAAAGAGCTAAAGAAGCACAACAGGTTGTCTCTTTTCAAAACCAAAATCCATATATTTAGTTAAATATTCACAACAAAACATTCATTTAAATTTTTGAATTATGGGAAAGTGGTGTAATACTTTTTGTGGGACATTTCTTACCTTTAAATTAGAGTAGTAGTGATGTGTTTTTCATTTTGGACACACTAATTGATCTTTCTTTTTCCTTTGTATAATATACAATCCTTTGTACATGCATGATCTATAACTTGCAATAAACACCCAAATCAATCAACAATTTTCTAGCATATTTGTATCAAAGATGAAGTACATTGTCCGATAACACTAATTCATCCTTTAAAGAAACTAATAATTAACAAGTTGACAAGATTGAAGAACTCATAAATCACCATATATTATAACACATATCACCTTTTGTACCTTAAAAGATACATAAATCCATTGTCTAATCATTCATACATCTATAGCGTTAGAATAGTAATCAACTTAGATAAATTTTCTTTTCAAGACATTGTGAAAAGGGGTGTTTGTGCAACATACATCAAATTCTCTATTTTAATAACATGGTCTGAAATGTCTCCATCCATACTTTAATCAAATACATGAATGAAAACCCTCTCAAAAGAATCATATAATATTTGGTTTGCAATATGTGTATGGTGTACAATCTTAACTCTATTATTCATATTCACATTCTCTATTAGTGCTACTTGACCTCTGAGTATCAGACACAATAATATTCAAATTAGGAATTTGATGTTTTAAAAGAGGTGTATTCAAAATCACAGCATGCTTTTCCTAGGAAACAATTTTCCTATATTCCCTTCTCTCCTTTCTCGAAGTAGTAGTGTGATGAAATGGAAGAGATGCAATAATTCATTTTTCACTCCCTATTAGATCATCTTAAAAATCCACATTAAGGATACTATCATCACTTGTTTCATCATCATTGTAAAAATGGATACCATATAAAAA
This sequence comes from Picea glauca, assembly GCA_000966675.3. Classification (NCBI taxonomy): domain Eukaryota; kingdom Viridiplantae; phylum Streptophyta; class Pinopsida; order Pinales; family Pinaceae; genus Picea; species Picea glauca. The sequence continues at coordinate 53,047 of JZKD02S1991644.1, read as the reverse complement.
AACATACATTGTATTAAGAAACCTCAATATAATATATAAAAATAAATTCAATGCAACAACACATTTGAACAAAACTCCATGAAAATTTTACGCAATAATTTAAAAAAATAAATATTTTAGAAGTCTCCTTGAGACTTTCAATATTCCATCAATACAAATTGTAAATACAATCTGTTAAAATTGAAAAGTTATACAATATCATTTTGTTACTATCTTCTTGCATCCCACTTGGAACCACTAAGGTAATGTAAGCTACTTGTCTATACTTTTGAGTAGGTATAGGCCCAAAAAACTTATAGTCCGCTAACAACTCATTTCTAAAAAACAAAATTTGAATTACAACTAGATTTCAATTATGCAGATAATAAGTATATAATAATCACTAGAATTTACATATTCATATGACATATTTAACAAAATATTATAGTCTAATTAATTGAATTTTGAACTTACATCTTGAACAAAATATGAACTAGTAGATTGCTTTGAGCCCATAATAGAGTTAAGCCATGCACAGATTCCCCAAAAATCCAACAACAAAACCTTTAACCCTATTAACCATGTAAGATATAAACCTCTAGCCGAAAGGAGGGAAAAGTGTTCAACTCGTATTATAGTGATTATATATTCTATAATAGAGCATCCACCAAGTGGAGTAGTGTATAATAAAACAAAGGAGAAACAACATTATACAACAATGTGTAGGAGATCATAGTATCCCATAGCTCCACAATGAACATCATGAACTTTGTATTTTATATTGTACCATCATTCGATTAAAGAGGAAAGCATAATCCTTCATATTCTTATTGGGTCTTTCTGCATTAAGTTTCCTATGGTAAATAATGTATTTATGATGTTCCATTGTGTGCCTTCACTATCACAATTCATTTGATGTGTTTATTTTCTTATTAAATTACTAAAAATACCAAGAGAATAGTCATTTGGTGTGTTTATTTTCTTATTAAATCACTAAAAATACCAAAAGAATAGTCATGCAGTCTATTATAGGTTCAATGTAATAATTGTAGTTTAAGATTTGTTTTAATGAGCTAACCATTAGAATATCAAAAGTGATTTATAGATCAACCTCTCAATAAATATTTTTTATTATTATTATTTTCCTAAAAAAAAGTCGCCCACTTTACTTAACAGAATAGTATAGAAACAAGATCTCTACCTATATTCCACCAAGAATGAATCACAAAGTACATTTATTTAGATCTCTACCTATATGGAACCAATAATGAATCATAGAGTATATTTATTTTTTCTTGGTGATCCAAACTTAGAGGACTAAGGAATTTTACCATTTTGTTACCAAAGCCTATCCTTTGTTGAACATGTTGGTTCTTCTCCCCTTTTATCAATGTTGTTGTCCTTAGCCAATTAAACCATAGAATATGTGGAAAAGAAATATAAGGCATCAAAAATTAAAAAAATGGAGGGTAAACTAAATCTGGGGAAGGAGAAGACCCATTTGAAACGAAGTTGGCATAAACAAGCCTATAGTTTGGACCTTGTAGAAGAACAAAGGGTGGGGAAAGTTTCAAAATGTTCATGAGTGTAGCACCAAACAATGGGGGTTAATATGACATGTGCAACACCATCTTCTCATATGAATGGACCATCTTCTTAGATGAATGGGCATCTCTCATACAATTAGTTTCAAAAGGAGAAAGTGGCACCTTCATTACTTCTATATCTTTTAGTGTCTATATCGTTTAGTGAAACAACTTATCACAATATGTTAAATTTCTCCATTTTTTCTTAGTGTTTTTAGCCTAGGTTGGTTTCAAGATGGTGTTGTTGTTGGCTCTTTCACTTTATTTATTGTATGGATTATGGCTTCGAGTGTTAGTATGTAACCACTTAGTTTCATGGCCTTTTAACCCGAATGGTCTTCCTCCTTATCTACTGATAAGAATGTTCTCTTGTGGTCATCAATTTTGTCAAGGAATGTTTCGAGTTATTTGGTATTGGTTTATTCGAAGCTTGTGACGTTTATTACACGCACTATCCTCCTTTTCAATATTAACTATAAGAAGTTTCCCTCTTTTTCCTCGCAAATAAGTTACAACCCATATGGTCTTTTCTCATTGGTACCCTTCAATGCTTGGTGAATATTTCGAAGTCTAATCACAATATCCACTATGATAAGTCATTTGCAAATTTTGTTTAGTTCCCTATTGGTCCAAAGGAGACTACTAATGCCTAATTTGAAAAAAGTAAGAAGAGAAGTATATCCTAATGAAGGGTAGTCCTCCCATTCTAAACCTCCTATTCTCTAGGATTCATCTCACATGCAAGTTGAAGTTGAGTGTAATCATTGTAGTCCTTGGTTAAAGGATCAAAATATAGAATGCATCAAAGAAATGACTTGATTTTATGTGAATGAAGCAACAAAGAAGAAATTAGGGTTTTGATATATGGGATTGAAATGTAGGATGAAAGAGAAATGGAGGTAAAGCCATTTCTTTTTTATACTTATACAAATCCAACGTATTTTTATGAGAGGAGAACCATATTTAAATTATCTAAAATTACTCCCAAACTCTAAGGAAACAAACTTGATATTATACTTAGTTGGCTTAAGGAATCGATACACTCTTATAGAACGTATATGTATTCTTATAGAACTTATATATGTTGATATATGCCAAATGATCATTCCCCTCCAATTGAATCTCTACTTCAACCAATCCTCCATAAACTTCAACACATCCACGAAATATTGCAAATATTAAGATATAGTTCGACAAATCCACGAAATATTGCAAACATTAAGATATAGTTGATTCCAATAAGAAATATTAATGATGAAACACCTTAATTGTAAACATTAAGATAAAGTTGATTTTATTAGACAAAATTAACGATGAAAGCACCTTCATTTTAAAGTTACAAAACGGGAATATAAATTACATAACATTATATAACTCATTCTAAAAGACAATTTAGAAATGATTGCGTTACATTTATGATCCTAAATTTCACAACTTAGTATTCAAATACAAACCATGAATATATGACAAGAAGTCAAAGATAACATAGGTAGCCTACGTTGCATCGAATGGAGGTTCACAAATCATTGTAGTACACATGGAAGAGCACTTTTAAGAAAGATTGGAATATTTTGGAATCCAAATGGAAAATTGAAGAGGCTAGATTTTCCAATGAAAGGAAATAAATGTGTGAATACATTTCCTATACAAATCCATAAAAGATTAATATGTGGAAACTTAAAATAGAACAATTGCAAATAAATGAAATAAATATCAAATCACAATTTTGTTTTTTAGGGAAAACCATTATTATATAAAATCCCTACACGCTAAAGCAAGATTAGTGTATTACATATCAATGAAAAATGGTTACCATACATTATCAAAGTTATTCTCTTAAAGTGAGTGCTAAGCAACACGCCCATTCTTGGCCTACATCATGCACTCCACACTACACCAGCCACCCACCAAGCTCATTCTTTCTTAGCCTACATCATGCACTCCACACAACATCGACCACCCACCAATGCCTCTATGGGACAACATACCAACTCTTAAGGCCTATTCTATGAGGCATGTTATAAATGGAGTATGTCAAGCGATTAGTTAAGCTTCATCTTATGAAATACTATGAGAAAATAGAATGGGTTACCCAATACCATGGGACCATAAACCACCAATGGTAAACCCATCAATGACCAAGTAAAGGTTATGTTAACTACTCTATGACTCATTTAAGGTTAACCCAACATTCCCCCCTTTAAACTTGACTTGAGACAAACACTTATCCCCCCAAAGTTTATTAAGTGGGTTTTGTGGAATACAAGGTGTTCCCTACCACCTATGTACATCTAGAATTTATATTGGGTACACATTCATAAATAGGTCTTACATCCTATATGTCCATTTACATATATGTGATAAAATCCAACTCCACAAATATACTTGCAATTGTATGTGTGAGCAGTGGAACCTCAACATATTCCATTTCCAACATCCCATATGCTCCAAATACAATTACATAGATCAAGTACTTATCTTACTATTGTATTCCCAATAAAATGATGCAATAAGCATCTAACTACTTCTTTATACCCTCATCCCTTTGTGCTCCAAATATGTGAGCTGAATCAAGCACTCATTAACCGTGTACTCCTTCATTTGCTATCCTCTTGTGATTTCTCCAATGCTCCATTTCAATCCTTCTAATTCATTGCATGTGTCATTTCCTTGCAACAGGTTTTCACTCTACACAATCTCCCACTCAAACCAAGATTAGATTAAAAATCATGCCTCTAACACCTTGGATCCGAAATGATCAGAATCTAATACGAAATGAAAAGAAGTAGAGTTGTGGAACACACTTTCTACACTTATTCATTAGAGAAGAATGTGCAGAAACTTAGAACATAATGGTTGCAAAAAAATGAAATAAACAATAAACCATTAATCAACATGACTTCATGGGTAAACCCTTATGAAAGAAAAACCTCACACTATAAAATGTGGTCAATGTATTATTCAACAAATAAATGGTTACAATAGATAATAGAGTCTTCGCGCTCTCAACAAGAGTGTTAGGTTCAACCCTACATGATGCACTCAAGGAATACACTAGTCA
>JZKD02S1991644.1:0-18742 GCA_000966675.3 Picea glauca | reverse complement strand
CTCTTCTTCATATCTCCATCTCAAAGAATTTGATATATTCAACTCCTCTATAGAAAACTAAATTATATCTTCAAGATTATTTCTCTCATCTTCAATGTTGCAACTAAGAATTTTTTAACACTTTGTACTTGCAACTGTAATGAAATCCTCATTATCAATCCTTGGATTGATCAACTAGTCCTTGGGAATCTTTAGTTCTTCATCAAAATTTATGATCACTAAATATGAGTGTTTTCCTTTAACCTCTTCTTTGTTTGTTGCAAAAAAAATCTCTTGCAACTACCTTTCCATATTTGCATCACTTGATAAAAAGTGACTTAGGTATTGATCATCTTCATGAGACAATGTTGTATCTTCTTCTTCTATGACATATCTTAATATATGTCTTCCTTCTCTTTCTTTATCACCTGCAAACACACACCAATGAACAATTATAAAATGATGAGACTCTAAAGTCTCTATTGATGCTTCCATCATCATCTTGATCTTCTTCAATGCAACATCAATTTCCTCATCTGGCCCTCCTGGCATCATCCTCTTGTGCTAGTCTAAACACCTCATCAAACTCTCATCAACATCTACCTTTTAAAATATTTGATTTGCAAGTTGTGTGTAGTATCCACCTATACTACCTTCATTAGATATCAATACCTCATACTCCTTTATAACAAAATTATGATTATGTCCTGCTTTTATGCTTCCAAAAATAATACCTCTATCTTCAACAATGTTTATGACAGTTCTATGTGATTGTCCAGTTTATTCCATTTCACAACCTACAATCATACACAAATTGTCATATTCAAAAGCACAAGGCTTAGTAGCCTCATTTTCTTCCTCTGTCAGCACATCCTCATGTTGATCTAAAATTTCCAAGTAGTTCATGAGACTGTCAATATGTCTCTCTTCTTCCTCATCCTCTCCAAGGATACCTCCTTGATTTGGTTCACATAAGTAAACTCTTCCTCTGCAAGTGACCTCTACCTAAACTATTCTCCTATGATTTTCTCCTTCTTCATCAAATTACTCAACATGTTCTTCAATCTCCTCAAGATTCTCCTCAGCTTTTTTGCAAATAACTGCATCACAAACCACCTAAATATATTCCTTAGATTCCATCCTTGCCTCTAGTTTTCCTCAATCTTCATCTGTAGTAGTTTCCCAATGCAACTGAGTTGTTCTTTTAACTCAGAAATTTTTCCGTCAAGCTCATATTAACTCATCTTGTTCATGCCATTTTCCTTGGCATCCTCCTCTCCTCTACTATGGATTCCTCCTAATCCTTTATAATGAACATCAATAGTCATTTCCATATTTTGTGAAGTCTTCCTAGTCCATTGTGAGTTGCATCAAGCTCCTCTCTGTAGAAAGTCTCCTCTACTTGTAACCCAATACCTCACCAAGCTTCCTCTGAGCTATGGCCTTTTGATATTCATTGGTTCTGTCCAATGGAACTATTGGGATATTTAATTGTTGTAATAAAGTCCCACATAAATGTCAACTAGGTTCATAAAATGATGAACTATGGACACAATATGTGCAGGAAAATGATATAGGTATATCCTAACTTATTTTTCCAAGAGAAACAGAACTAGGTAACCTATTAATCATGCATGAAATCAAACAAAGAAACCATTACTCCACATTGATACTCAATAACCAACTAAGAAACCAACTACTCAAATTCTATTCTACGCATACAAAGCAATAATCTATTTATCAATGAGAAATGAAATGAAACAAATAGCAATCACCCAAGAAGATTCTTATATCAATCAACCATATGGATCCATTCAAGTCTCCATGTAATCATGTTACTGACCTACCTTGAGACTAATCAACTTGAGAGTAATTCTTAATGACTAATCCTATTCTTAACCTAAGAAACTTACTTCACAACAAGCATGATAGACTACAAGGTGCTACTGCATTATTACCCACACACAGAAATTCGGTATGTAGGGGAATGACTATGAAAGAGTATTTCCACAAAGCTTGATACTTCAATTAGTGGTGAAGAAGAAAAATAGCAACGCTCTATAAAAACTTACAACTATCAACAGGAAATATGAACAGACAGATTGCACTTTATTAAAGTTAAACTCAAATGTAAGCACACAACATGAAATTCTATTAAACTAAGATCTTATTCCCTAAAATGTCATGTCTCTGTTACTACAATGCCTCTGTTGGCATAGGGGCAGACCCAGGGTTCAACACTTCAACATCACAACAACAAAACCCTAACTACCAGCCATTTCGGCAACACCTGTGAAGAAGATGAAGTCTCATTCGAGGTAGAGGTAGGGGGGGTTGTAGGACTGAGGTGTCTACAACCTAGCTGGGACATAGATCTGTGCTTACAACACTTACAGAGAACTTAACCAATAACATGCATTAGTTCATAAGCCCATTCACATTGCATATTAAACCCTAGATATAGAACAACGCACTAGAAACCAATATCAAGTACTTTTCATCGTTTAGCACATAGTATTGGATCAAATCTAGCATTCATTTATCATCAATAGACAACTAAGAATCCATACATCTATCTAACATGCATATATATTAGATATAAACAACGTCATAAAATAAACAACATCACACAAATCACATCAACACATGATATACGTGGTTCACCCCATTGTGGGGCTACATCCACCAAATCTTCTTCTTCTTTATTAGTCTTCAATCTTCTTACATTCCTCTGCTCCTGTGCACAGAGCTACTGAGCCAACTCCACAAAGGACAGGAGATCCACGCGCACCTCACCAGATCTTCCTTCCCTGAATTAGGTCAGGTCACAAAGCCTTACATAGTCGGTGCACAAAGTCTCTTACAACCGCTTGCACTTAGCTCTGCAAGTCTTAACACACTTTAGTCATGAACTAATCCCATGACCTCAAAATTTATCTCTACTTACATCGCCTAGATACTTATTTATACATTACAAAAAGGCCTAAACATGGGTAAACCCATGGGCCGACATCCCATACCCATTACATAAACCCTAAAATTCCAAAAAGCCCACAAAATGGGTGAGATCCTGTGATCTCCGCTTCGCCTGGGTGCTCCGTCTTCGACCAACCTGTCGAAGTCCCAAAAATGGTAAAACATGACCAATGTTTCCTCAAAACTTGGTCAAGGGACAACAGGCCCCCAACACTCACATGTGACTCACCCCAACTCACTCTGATCTGGGAAACTCTGCTTTGAAGGCCTTGAGCTTAGCTCAAGATGCCTCAACTTGTTGCCTCGCTAGAGCCTCCTGCTCGGTGAACCACTGAAGTACTTTATCGATGACATGCCCTTTTAGGCATTGTTCTACTATCACGACCATCTTTTCCAGCTATGAGCCTTGTCCCTCGATCTCTTTGAAAAGCATGCAAGCTTCATCCTACACCGGCTGGAGTCTCTATGTCACTTCCATAACGCTTCTCTATATGGAATTCACCTACTACTAGACCGTGTGCTTCTCTTGTGACCTCTTCATCTTCTCAACTCTAGTCAGCAGTTTCAACTATGCTTGCACTGTAGACGCCTGCTGCTTCGCCTCCTAGAGTTGTGCTTCCAATGTCCTCAGTTCCAGATATTATTCAAGTCACTCATAGGTCTGCGCATTGTGATCACTCAATTGTTTAAATTCCAAGGCCAACACCCTGATCCATTCTACTGCGCTCCTGGCATCTTCTTCCCTTTGATCCTGCACTTCTTATGGAGTGATCGACACTACTTGAAGTTCTAATTCTGCTACTCTTGCTTGAAGTTGTTGAATGGATGTAGCGAGCTTCCCCACTTGCATCTCTATTGACTCTGATTCCTCCTCTGTCAAGGCCTACATAGAGCGAAGTGCTCTAATTACTACCACTTTAACCGCAATCTATTATGTGAGAAGTTGGTCTTTTTATTCTTGTATCTTCGCATTGTTCTACTCGAAATCCTCCTGAATTTCACTTTTCTCCTTCTACGCAACTCGAAGTTTCTCTAGAACCTCCTCCTTTTCTTAATTTAAGGCCTTTGTGGCCTGCTCCTTTTCCTCTTGGGATCATCGAAGTCGAACCTCCATCAAATCTACTAACCTTCACAATTGGGTGGGCTCATCCCCCAATTCTACATTTTCTGTTGAGGATTTCACAGTAGGCACTGTGTGGCTCAAATGGATAGTTTGTTGGATGCCTTTGAGCTCTTTCTATATCCTATCGTACATCAAATCCTTCTTTGCCCCATGTTTCTGCAAGATATCTTCTGAGGCGTCTTCTACAACTGTGATGATGAGCTCGATGTCATCCATTGTAAGCACATTCTATGACTGAGGCTTATTGGCTCGGGACTTCTTCCATGCTGAGGGTTTCTGTGGAGAGACCTTTCTTTTCTTTGATGTCTCGGCCTCTGTAAGGGGACCCTTTGGTGGTGTTACTTCACCCTTTTCCTCCTTGTCCTTTTTCCCTCCCTCCTCTTGGTTTATTTCATCGCCTCCTCGTCTTCCAGGTGAGTCAGGTGTAGTTTCTTTCAATGCGTTGTCCTTCTCATCACTTTCTATGTCTTGGACTTCATCCTTTTTCTTATTTTTATTTGCACTACTCTATCCATCATTTTCGACCCAGGTGACTAATGGGATTCCGATGATATTAGGGTCGGAGAGTTCTACATCCTCCATTGGTACAAGGAATTCTGCTAGCCATTCCTTAGTGATCTCTTCCATGGCTTCCTCATTCAATTTATAGTAATACTGTAGCTCCTCCTTACTTTCATCCCCAGGTGAGATGATGTAGATGAAGTGTCAGTCTGTGCAGAACTTCGCTACTCACCTGTATTGACGGAGTGTATTCGATGTCATTTGGGGGAAGAATTCAATGGCGCACTTCAGCTGTAGGTAATAAGTATGGAAGACAACATTCAAATGCCACTACTTCACCATATTGTTTGTATACGACAAGGTGGTGAACCTCACGGTCAATGGTTCTGACAACTCAACTTTTGGGAATGTTGCTTCCTCCAGCATCTCCCAAGCGAAAAATGCGATTAAAATCAACAACCAACTAAAGTGAAACTCATATCCTTGGTCCTGCACTTCATGATAGTCCTTGTCCAACTCAATGACGAGGTATCTCGCCTAGTTCATCTGCATCCCTTCGACACACTTCCCTGCGAGGTCGATTACAAACCCTGTGACTTGTGTCAGTCGGTTCTTTCTGACGATCTTGTCATCTATCACCTGAAAAGAAAGGCACACTGCACAATCCTGGATGGAGGATACCTTGTAGCCTCACTTCCCCTTCTACACATTTCCATACGCCTCCTTTGTTCGTTGTTCCAGGGAGAGATCTGCAGCCTTCCCTGGGTAGAATTGCTGAGGGTTTGGTCCTTGCATGCTCAATCAGGTGATCAGGTGGATCCGTGTCAGATCCACAATCACGCGCCTATATTACTAGAGGTAACCTCCATGGTAGCACAACAGGAGGAGTTTAACACATGCATTAACCTCTTGATGTCTGCCGAAGTGGGGGATCTTCATTACGTTTAGGATCGCCGATCTCACAATCTCCTTAATCCATGACTGGGGAACTATCTTGGCATTCTTCCCAGTCATCTTCTTTAGGTACCTATGTGGTGCGAGCATCGCATAGTTCTTTCTGTCTCCAAGGTTAAAATCACTTATCTTGAAAGCTGGGATCAGTCCCAACTGCAGTCCGACTGTGCGTATCCCCTTCGGGAGGTACTCAGTGATGAGTGTGTACTCGAAATCACGTGGGACATTGTCATGACTAACTGTGCCAACCAAAGGTGGGATGTAGCCAAGTGAGACTGACGGGATCTTCTTCACATTCTCCATATCGTTGTGGTGCTTTCTTCTCTTCTTGGTCGTGGTTCAGCTAGACCGACGTGTATTCAAGGGGGATGCCTTCAATCCTCCATTCGACAATGCCTATATTCCTGTAGACATAATTTTCTCAACAATAAGGTCTATTAATATCTCCTCCACAAACTTCTCTACTTTGCTACGTTCGCTCGACATGCACACTCGTGATAAAATAACTCAGGTAGGAGAATAGATAGACAAGGAAATCAGACAGATGGTGAGGTTTAGAAAACACAACGCAGTATGCAACCACTTCTCTATTGGCTCGGATATCTCAGTTTTCAAAAAGTGGTCCCGTCGCAACCTCAGACGGGTTAAATAAGAAACGTCGTAATGTATTCCTCCAATGGGTAGGAATGCCTCAATCAATATGAATCCATCTGTTATGGTGCGGTATCAACGGTCCAATGGCGATATTTCTGTCAATAAATATGTTTCTATGCATTTTAGAGCGTCGTTCTAATGGTCGGGATGCCTCCATCGGTCATAAAGATTCATCGGGGAGAAGTTCCATTCTGGATGGTTCTGCTATTCCGACGAGGTTCAAGTTCTGCAAGCCTTCCTTCTGCGAAGTCCTCTCTCGGTCTTCATTCAGTTTTTCTAGCTTGTCTTTCTTCTTATTGAGCTTTCTTTCCTTATTTCTTATGATTTGAGTCTTTGGGTTCCTCTTTCCATTCTTATTCTTATCTTCTCTCAGCCTAGTAACTTCGCATTGCTGAGGGTCTTTCAAAGGGTTCAAATGTGATACCTCTTCTCTTACTATTTATGGGGTGGGTTCTCTTCTCTCCTGCATGGACAGGTTACTTAAGCCTTCTTGTGTTCTTTCAACTTCGACATCTAACTCTCTTGCCTTCTATTTCTTCGACTTGTCCTCTTGTTCTTGTATTAGTCACTCTATTTTTCTAGCTATGAAGTCCTTTAATTATTGCTTCTTTTTTTTGTGGCTTCTTCCTCTGCTTTCCTTCAGATCTGATCTTTCTCAATCCAGGTCTTTCCTAGAAAAAGTGCAAAAGGGGCATTGTTCTCAACAAACTTAATGACTTCAAATTCTTCTTCGGTCGATGCTCCATGAGCAATCATAGGTACATTAGTAACTCTTCCACATAGAGTTATCATATTTCCTTTAAACAATCCTATCTTTCTTAATGAAGGTACTATAGCAGTCTTTCCCAAAATTTCCCAAGTTCTTTCTCACATAATATTCACATGTGTTTCCTCATCCAAAACACAGTCTATGTCGAAGTCTCCTATTTTTGTTTCCATGCCCTGCTTCTCTTTGAAGATCTCTGGTAAACTGATGTCTTTGTGATCATTCAATGTTTACTTTAGCTGTAGTAACATAGTCTTTGATTCTTTCTGGTTTTCTAACATATCCTTAATATTTTGACCTCCTTCATAGTTTTCTGGTCTCATGTTCATCTTTTCAACCTTGGAAATCATTCCAGGGAAATCTTCAACCTCATGACCAATAGCTTTACAACAAAGGAAAATAGGACCTGTACTAGGTCATTCCTTAGCAAGATGTCTCAGTCTTCTGCAATTATAACGCAGTGTCAATCCTATCTTTCTTTTAAATGATCCCCAACCCTTCCTGTACTGCGTACTGGGATCACATTGATGGACCTGCAATCTATAAAAATTCTTTCTAGGTTCCTGCATCTACTTGTTATTCCAAAAATTATTTCTATGCATAGGAATAACATATCTTTCACTATCTCTATCAAATCTTTTCAGATCAACTCTTTCTTCTATCTATGCCCTAGTTTTCAAACTACGACAAAATCTATCAAACATACCTAGATTCAAACTTTGAAAGAAAAAATTTCCACTTATCTTACCTTTATCAGAGAACAAAGCTTTAAGATCTTACCTCTTTTCTTCATATCTAGTTCCTTTCTTAGCATAAAGTTTGGCAATTTAAGTAGATTACTGTGCACTACAACAACAGATATACTCACAAATCTTTTCTCTTTTCTTTAGTTCCTAGCAATCACAGTTTCAGGTCCCGACAACAGAACCATTTGTTGGCACAGGGGTAGAACCAGGGTTCAACACTTCAACAACGCACCAACAAAACAATAACTATCGGCCCTTTCAGTAGCACCTGCGAAGCAGATGAAGTCTCACCCGAGGTAGAGGCAAGGGGGTTGTAGGAATCAGGTGTCTACAACCTAGCTGGGACACAGATCTATGATTACAACACTTACAGAGCACTTATCCAATAACATGCATTAGTTCATAAACCCATTCACATCGTAGATTAAACCCTAGATACAAAACAACGTAGTAACAACCAATATCAAGTACTTTCCATTGCTTAGCACATAGTATTGGATCAAATCTACCATTCATTTATCATCAATAGAGCACTGAGAATACATACATCTATCTAACATGCACAAATATTACAAATAAACAACATCACAACATCAACAACATCGCACAAAACACATCAACACAGGATATACGTGGTTCACCCCAATGTGCGGCTATGTCCACCAACTCTTCTTCTTATCTATTAATCTTCAAGCTTCTTTCTTTCCTCTTCTCCTGTGCACAAATCCATTGAGCCAACTCCACAAAGGGCAGAAGATCTATGCGCACCTCACCAGATCCTCCTTCCCTGAATTAGGTCAGGGCTCAAAGCCTTACACATTCGATGCACAAAGTCTCTTACAATCGCTTTCTCTTAGCTCTGCAAGTCTTAACACACTTTAGTCATGCACTAAGCCCATGACCTCAAAATTGACCTCTACATACATCGCTTAGATACTTATTTATACATTACAAAAAGGCCTAAACATGGGTGAACCCATGGGCCGACATCCCATACCCGTTACATAAATCCTAAAATCCAAAAAATCCTGCAAAATGGGCGAGATCCCGCGATATCCTCTTCACCTGGGAGCTCTGTCTTCGACCAGCCTGTTGAAGTCCCAAAAATGGTCAAATAAGACCAACGTTTCCTAAAAACTTGGTTGAGGGCCAACAACCTCTAGAGGCCACACCACACTCAACAAGAAAATAACTCAAATCCCCAAAGACAGAATCCCATTAATAACTTATGCCCTTAATACAACATAGTCTAAATATAGTAACTAATTCCTCTGCAGATACAATCCATTATTTCAACAGTAAAAGAGTATTTAAAGATGATTAAGATGTGACCAGGTCATCACAAATATTCTATCTATACTTAATATTAATTCTTCTTATCTTAGGATAAGAAATGAAGTATTTTCTCTTGACAAATGTAAGTTATGAAAGTTTCAGTGTGATCATACATCTTATTCCAGATCTTTAGAATTTACTCAATAAACTAGTCTTCATTAATCCAGATTCAATCTTCTATCTTTTTCATTATAACCTCATATTGTTGCACACACAATAGATAAGTTCAAGATCTGAGTCCAGTTTATCCAGTGAATTAGGTGAGCGCTTAACTTATTCATCAAATGTGTGAAGCATTTAGATTAGATTTTCATGATTAAGTAAACTGTCAAAAAAATATTGGAACGTATGCAACCCTCAAGTGTCTATAGAAAAAGGGATACACTTTGGTGAAATGCAAGCATGCAATCGTTCATTCACAATCTATCTATCCATATGAAGGCTTTTCCATCGTAATAAGGGAACTTTGATTTATAACTTATGAGAATTTCCCAATGGGTAAAGAACACACAAAACTCAAGTAAAACCTATGATCTAAAGATCTGTCCACACCAATCCATTCAGAAACATAGCTACAACAAAGTAAAGAACAAGTAGTATACAACTTACCAGGGGAGGTGGGCCCATGCCTTCCCAAGTAGTGAGCGAAAGTGATTTAGTAAATCACCAAGCTTATGAATGGGAATAAATCAAAACTATAATTAATATCAAACATAAATCCCTACTTTACTCATAGTATATCCATCACAATATAAAATAACAAGAGATGGGTAACATAGTCTTTTATTATATTCAGCAAAGGGTATGTACAGATCAATCTTTTACACAGAGGGAATCCATCTATATATATCAAGTTTTGAGTATATCAGATTACATTTATTTCTCTTGTTCTTGTGAACTCAAGGCCAAAAATGACTTAACAAAACTAGAAGATCTTACTAACCACGATTTCCTCTATCTTAGGAAATCATTCTAACCATATTATATATTGTTCGTGTGCTGAGTTCAGACCCTGATCTAGTGTTGCATTGGAATATTTTCTCATGGATTGATTTCATGTAATAGAAGAATGTTGGGTGCCGGGGAAATGGTCAACACCCATCACATTAACCATAAAAGAAATACCCATGTCGCTAACTCCATCCTAGGCATGTGCAACTAGGAGAAGCCATAATCTCAGGTATCAGAATGCCTGCATAGGTACTGAAAGGCCAGGAATAGTGTGGGAACAGCTGTTGCATTGAAAAGGTAAGTGTCTTTTTATCATTGGTAAGCTATAGCTAAATGATCCTAATTAATTTATCAAGAACTTCAAAAAATACCAAAATAAACAACTTTTACCTCATTTTACAATCAGGATCTTTAGGCAAGCAAAAAGGTAATAATAGGAGACAATAAGTTGGATTTTGATGCCTAGGTAGGGGATAAATGGCCAAAAGAGGTGTATGGTGAGTGACAAAATGGGAGCTCAATAGGAACCTTCCGAGCACTCATTTTCTCTTCTCTCGATTCTACACTTTTTCTCACACTCTCTAGAGAACTCCTCTTGTTCTCCTCATTTCCAATATCCAGTTGGAAATGTTTACAACATGTCTTACTGTAAGGTTCTGCCACAAGCCTCTTCACCTAAGAAATCATCTTTCTCTCGTCTTCCTTTGCCACAACTCTATTGGCTACTTGATACTACCATATCCTTCTACTGCTGCCTACAAATACAATTCATATAACCAGAGTTAATTAAAACATTACTAACCATTACCTAGAAGATCTATTCATGATCTTTTCCTCCACAATTAATGCACTTTAATGGACAACTCCTTGTTCAATACTACTACAATCTTCTCATGCATTCCTTTAGGCATGTTACCTTTGAATCAAATTAGATCATTTTCTATCTTCAATCCACTGTTGCAGTTTGTCACTTCAAATTACAGAGAAAATGATGCTCTGATACCAAAAATGAATTTCGTTCATTTAAAACATTCTACCTGAAATTAGATACACAAGAAAATTAAATTTCCTTCTCTGATACCAAAAATGATGGCCTCCCAGTCGATACCAAAAAATATGCATCCCATAAAATTCATTTGTTGCACATTAAACCCTCAATTGGGTGTCCAAGGATCCAAAATCTCCTCTCGAAATACTTTGAATTCACACCAGTCAATAGATCTTCCAAACCAATGCTAGTATCCATAAGACCTTANACTATGAAAGAGTATTTCCACAAAGCTTGATACTTCAATTAGTGGTGAAGAAGAAAAATAGCAACGCTCTATAAAAACTTACAACTATCAACAGGAAATATGAACAGACAGATTGAACTTTATTAAATTTAAACTCAAATGTAAGCACACAACATGAAATTCTATTAAACTAAGATCTTATTCCCTAAAATGTCATCTCTCTGTTACTACAATGCCTCTGTTGGCATAGGGGCAGACCCAGGGTTCAATGCTTCAACATCACAACAACAAAACCCTAACTACCAGCCATTTCGGCAACACCTGTGAAGCAGATGAAGTCTCATTCGAGGTAGAGGTAGGGGGGGTTGTAGGACTCAGGTGTCTACAAGGACATAGATCTGTGATTACAACACTTACAGAGAACTTAACCAATAACATGCATTAGTTCATAAGCCCATTCACATTGCATATTAAACCCTAGATATAGAACAACGCACTAGAAACCAATATCAAGTACTTTTCATCGTTTAGCACATAGTATTGGATCAAATCTAGCATTCATTTATCATCAATAGACAACTAAGAATCCATACATCTATCTAACATGCATATATATTAGATATAAACAACATCATAAAATAAACAACATCGCACAAATCACATCAACACATGATATACGTGGGTCACCCCATTGTGGGGCTACATCCACCAAATCTTCTTCTTCTTTATTAGTCTTCAATCTTCTTACATTCCTCTGCTCCTGTGCACAAAGCTACTGAGCCAACTCCATAAAGGACAGGAGATCCACGCGCACCTCACCAGATCCTCCTTCCCTGAATTAGGTCAGGGCACAAAGCCTTACATAGTCGGTGCACAAAGTCTCTTACAACCGCTTGCACTTAGCTCTGCAAGTCTTAACACACTTTAGTCATGAACTAATCCCATGAACTCAAAATTTATCTCTACTTACATCGCCTAGCTACTTATTTATACATTACAAAAAGGCCTAAACATGGGTAAACCCATGGGCCGACATCCCATACCCATTACATAAACCCTAAAATTCCAAAAAGCCCACAAAATGGGTGAGATCCTGTGATCTCCGCTTCGCCTGGGTGCTCCGTCTTCGACCAACCTGTCGAAGTCCCAAAAATGGTAAAACATGACCAATGTTTCCTCAAAACTTGGTCAAGGGACAACAGGCCCCCAACACTCACATGTGACTCACCCCAACTCACTCTGATCTGGGAAACTCTGCTTTGAAGGCCTTGAGCTTAGCTCAAGATGCCTCAACTTGTTGCCTCGCTAGAGCCTCCTGCTCGGTGAACCACTGAAGTACTTTATCGATGACATGCCCTTTTAGGCATTGTTCTACTATCACGACCATCTTTTCCAGCTATGAGCCTTGTCCCTCGATCTCTTTGAAAAGCATGCAAGCTTCATCCTACACCGGCTGGAGTCTCTATGTCACTTCCATAACGCTTCTCTATATGGAATTCACCTACTACTAGACCGTGTGCTTCTCTTGTGACCTCTTCATCTTCTCAACTCTAGTCAGCAGTTTCAACTATGCTTGCACTGTAGACGCCTGCTGCTTCGCCTCCTAGAGTTGTGCTTCCAATGTCCTCAGTTCCAGATATTATTCAAGTCACTCATAGGTCTGCGCATTGTGATCACTCAATTGTTTAAATTCCAAGGCCAACACCCTGATCCATTCTACTGCGCTCCTGGCATCTTCTTCCCTTTGATCCTGCACTTCTTATGGAGTGATCGACACTACTTGAAGTTCTAATTCTGCTACTCTTGCTTGAAGTTGTTGAATGGATGTAGCGAGCTTCCCCACTTGCATCTCTATTGACTCTGATTCCTCCTCTGTCAAGGCCTACATAGAGCGAAGTGCTCTAATTACTACCACTTTAACCGCAATCTATTATGTGAGAAGTTGGTCTTTTTATTCTTGTATCTTCGCATTGTTCTACTCGAAATCCTCCTGAATTTCACTTTTCTCCTTCTACGCAACTCGAAGTTTCTCTAGAACCTCCTCCTTTTCTTAATTTAAGGCCTTTGTGGCCTGCTCCTTTTCCTCTTGGGATCATCGAAGTCGAACCTCCATCAAATCTACTAACCTTCACAATTGGGTGGGCTCATCCCCCAATTCTACATTTTCTGTTGAGGATTTCACAGTAGGCACTGTGTGGCTCAAATGGATAGTTTGTTGGATGCCTTTGAGCTCTTTCTATATCCTATCGTACATCAAATCCTTCTTTGCCCCATGTTTCTGCAAGATATCTTCTGAGGCGTCTTCTACAACTGTGATGATGAGCTCGATGTCATCCATTGTAAGCACATTCTATGACTGAGGCTTATTGGCTCGGGACTTCTTCCATGCTGAGGGTTTCTGTGGAGAGACCTTTCTTTTCTTTGATGTCTCGGCCTCTGTAAGGGGACCCTTTGGTGGTGTTACTTCACCCTTTTCCTCCTTGTCCTTTTTCCCTCCCTCCTCTTGGTTTATTTCATCGCCTCCTCGTCTTCCAGGTGAGTCAGGTGTAGTTTCTTTCAATGCGTTGTCCTTCTCATCACTTTCTATGTCTTGGACTTCATCCTTTTTCTTATTTTTATTTGCACTACTCTATCCATCATTTTCGACCCAGGTGACTAATGGGATTCCGATGATATTAGGGTCGGAGAGTTCTACATCCTCCATTGGTACAAGGAATTCTGCTAGCCATTCCTTAGTGATCTCTTCCATGGCTTCCTCATTCAATTTATAGTAATACTGTAGCTCCTCCTTACTTTCATCCCCAGGTGAGATGATGTAGATGAAGTGTCAGTCTGTGCAGAACTTCGCTACTCACCTGTATTGACGGAGTGTATTCGATGTCATTTGGGGGAAGAATTCAATGGCGCACTTCAGCTGTAGGTAATAAGTATGGAAGACAACATTCAAATGCCACTACTTCACCATATTGTTTGTATACGACAAGGTGGTGAACCTCACGGTCAATGGTTCTGACAACTCAACTTTTGGGAATGTTGCTTCCTCCAGCATCTCCCAAGCGAAAAATGCGATTAAAATCAACAACCAACTAAAGTGAAACTCATATCCTTGGTCCTGCACTTCATGATAGTCCTTGTCCAACTCAATGACGAGGTATCTCGCCTAGTTCATCTGCATCCCTTCGACACACTTCCCTGCGAGGTCGATTACAAACCCTGTGACTTGTGTCAGTCGGTTCTTTCTGACGATCTTGTCATCTATCACCTGAAAAGAAAGGCACACTGCACAATCCTGGATGGAGGATACCTTGTAGCCTCACTTCCCCTTCTACACATTTCCATACGCCTCCTTTGTTCGTTGTTCCAGGGAGAGATCTGCAGCCTTCCCTGGGTAGAATTGCTGAGGGTTTGGTCCTTGCATGCTCAATCAGGTGATCAGGTGGATCCGTGTCAGATCCACAATCACGCGCCTATATTACTAGAGGTAACCTCCATGGTAGCACAACAGGAGGAGTTTAACACATGCATTAACCTCTTGATGTCTGCCGAAGTGGGGGATCTTCATTACGTTTAGGATCGCCGATCTCACAATCTCCTTAATCCATGACTGGGGAACTATCTTGGCATTCTTCCCAGTCATCTTCTTTAGGTACCTATGTGGTGCGAGCATCGCATAGTTCTTTCTGTCTCCAAGGTTAAAATCACTTATCTTGAAAGCTGGGATCAGTCCCAACTGCAGTCCGACTGTGCGTATCCCCTTCGGGAGGTACTCAGTGATGAGTGTGTACTCGAAATCACGTGGGACATTGTCATGACTAACTGTGCCAACCAAAGGTGGGATGTAGCCAAGTGAGACTGACGGGATCTTCTTCACATTCTCCATATCGTTGTGGTGCTTTCTTCTCTTCTTGGTCGTGGTTCAGCTAGACCGACGTGTATTCAAGGGGGATGCCTTCAATCCTCCATTCGACAATGCCTATATTCCTGTAGACATAATTTTCTCAACAATAAGGTCTATTAATATCTCCTCCACAAACTTCTCTACTTTGCTACGTTCGCTCGACATGCACACTCGTGATAAAATAACTCAGGTAGGAGAATAGATAGACAAGGAAATCAGACAGATGGTGAGGTTTAGAAAACACAACGCAGTATGCAACCACTTCTCTATTGGCTCGGATATCTCAGTTTTCAAAAAGTGGTCCCGTCGCAACCTCAGACGGGTTAAATAAGAAACGTCGTAATGTATTCCTCCAATGGGTAGGAATGCCTCAATCAATATGAATCCATCTGTTATGGTGCGGTATCAACGGTCCAATGGCGATATTTCTGTCAATAAATATGTTTCTATGCATTTTAGAGCGTCGTTCTAATGGTCGGGATGCCTCCATCGGTCATAAAGATTCATCGGGGAGAAGTTCCATTCTGGATGGTTCTGCTATTCCGACGAGGTTCAAGTTCTGCAAGCCTTCCTTCTGCGAAGTCCTCTCTCGGTCTTCATTCAGTTTTTCTAGCTTGTCTTTCTTCTTATTGAGCTTTCTTTCCTTATTTCTTATGATTTGAGTCTTTGGGTTCCTCTTTCCATTCTTATTCTTATCTTCTCTCAGCCTAGTAACTTCGCATTGCTGAGGGTCTTTCAAAGGGTTCAAATGTGATACCTCTTCTCTTACTATTTATGGGGTGGGTTCTCTTCTCTCCTGCATGGACAGGTTACTTAAGCCTTCTTGTGTTCTTTCAACTTCGACATCTAACTCTCTTGCCTTCTATTTCTTCGACTTGTCCTCTTGTTCTTGTATTAGTCACTCTATTTTTCTAGCTATGAAGTCCTTTAATTATTGCTTCTTTTTTTTGTGGCTTCTTCCTCTGCTTTCCTTCAGATCTGATCTTTCTCAATCCAGGTCTTTCCTAGAAAAAGTGCAAAAGGGGCATTGTTCTCAACAAACTTAATGACTTCAAATTCTTCTTCGGTCGATGCTCCATGAGCAATCATAGGTACATTAGTAACTCTTCCACATAGAGTTATCATATTTCCTTTAAACAATCCTATCTTTCTTAATGAAGGTACTATAGCAGTCTTTCCCAAAATTTCCCAAGTTCTTTCTCACATAATATTCACATGTGTTTCCTCATCCAAAACACAGTCTATGTCGAAGTCTCCTATTTTTGTTTCCATGCCCTGCTTCTCTTTGAAGATCTCTGGTAAACTGATGTCTTTGTGATCATTCAATGTTTACTTTAGCTGTAGTAACATAGTCTTTGATTCTTTCTGGTTTTCTAACATATCC
Organism: Picea glauca; assembly: GCA_000966675.3. NCBI lineage: Eukaryota > Viridiplantae > Streptophyta > Pinopsida > Pinales > Pinaceae > Picea > Picea glauca. Next base: position 2,240 of record JZKD02S1991644.1, on the reverse strand, counting down.
TTAATATTTTGACCTCCTTCATAGTTTTCTGGTCTCATGTTCATCTTTTCAACCTTGGAAATCATTCCAGGGAAATCTTCAACCTCATGACCAATAGCTTTACAACAAAGGAAAATAGGACCTGTACTAGGTCATTCCTTAGCAAGATGTCTCAGTCTTCTGCAATTATAACGCAGTGTCAATCCTATCTTTCTTTTAAATGATCCCCAACCCTTCCTGTACTGCGTACTGGGATCACATTGATGGACCTGCAATCTATAAAAATTCTTTCTAGGTTCCTGCATCTACTTGTTATTCCAAAAATTATTTCTATGCATAGGAATAACATATCTTTCACTATCTCTATCAAATCTTTTCAGATCAACTCTTTCTTCTATCTATGCCCTAGTTTTCAAACTACGACAAAATCTATCAAACATACCTAGATTCAAACTTTGAAAGAAAAAATTTCCACTTATCTTACCTTTATCAGAGAACAAAGCTTTAAGATCTTACCTCTTTTCTTCATATCTAGTTCCTTTCTTAGCATAAAGTTTGGCAATTTAAGTAGATTACTGTGCACTACAACAACAGATATACTCACAAATCTTTTCTCTTTTCTTTAGTTCCTAGCAATCACAGTTTCAGGTCCCGACAACAGAACCATTTGTTGGCACAGGGGTAGAACCAGGGTTCAACACTTCAACAACGCACCAACAAAACAATAACTATCGGCCCTTTCAGTAGCACCTGCGAAGCAGATGAAGTCTCACCCGAGGTAGAGGCAAGGGGGTTGTAGGAATCAGGTGTCTACAACCTAGCTGGGACACAGATCTATGATTACAACACTTACAGAGCACTTATCCAATAACATGCATTAGTTCATAAACCCATTCACATCGTAGATTAAACCCTAGATACAAAACAACGTAGTAACAACCAATATCAAGTACTTTCCATTGCTTAGCACATAGTATTGGATCAAATCTACCATTCATTTATCATCAATAGAGCACTGAGAATACATACATCTATCTAACATGCACAAATATTACAAATAAACAACATCACAACATCAACAACATCGCACAAAACACATCAACACAGGATATACGTGGTTCACCCCAATGTGCGGCTATGTCCACCAACTCTTCTTCTTATCTATTAATCTTCAAGCTTCTTTCTTTCCTCTTCTCCTGTGCACAAATCCATTGAGCCAACTCCACAAAGGGCAGAAGATCTATGCGCACCTCACCAGATCCTCCTTCCCTGAATTAGGTCAGGGCTCAAAGCCTTACACATTCGATGCACAAAGTCTCTTACAATCGCTTTCTCTTAGCTCTGCAAGTCTTAACACACTTTAGTCATGCACTAAGCCCATGACCTCAAAATTGACCTCTACATACATCGCTTAGATACTTATTTATACATTACAAAAAGGCCTAAACATGGGTGAACCCATGGGCCGACATCCCATACCCGTTACATAAATCCTAAAATCCAAAAAATCCTGCAAAATGGGCGAGATCCCGCGATATCCTCTTCACCTGGGAGCTCTGTCTTCGACCAGCCTGTTGAAGTCCCAAAAATGGTCAAATAAGACCAACGTTTCCTAAAAACTTGGTTGAGGGCCAACAACCTCTAGAGGCCACACCACACTCAACAAGAAAATAACTCAAATCCCCAAAGACAGAATCCCATTAATAACTTATGCCCTTAATACAACATAGTCTAAATATAGTAACTAATTCCTCTGCAGATACAATCCATTATTTCAACAGTAAAAGAGTATTTAAAGATGATTAAGATGTGACCAGGTCATCACAAATATTCTATCTATACTTAATATTAATTCTTCTTATCTTAGGATAAGAAATGAAGTATTTTCTCTTGACAAATGTAAGTTATGAAAGTTTCAGTGTGATCATACATCTTATTCCAGATCTTTAGAATTTACTCAATAAACTAGTCTTCATTAATCCAGATTCAATCTTCTATCTTTTTCATTATAACCTCATATTGTTGCACACACAATAGATAAGTTCAAGATCTGAGTCCAGTTTATCCAGTGAATTAGGTGAGCGCTTAACTTATTCATCAAATGTGTGAAGCATTTAGATTAGATTTTCATGATTAAGTAAACTGTCAAAAAAATATTGGAACGTATGCAACCCTCAAGTGTCTATAGAAAAAGGGATACACTTTGGTGAAATGCAAGCATGCAATCGTTCATTCACAATCTATCTATCCATATGAAGGCT
>JZKD02S1991633.1:0-28170 GCA_000966675.3 Picea glauca | reverse complement strand
GAACTAGGAAAGATAGACCCCTTACTGAATAGGGCAGTACATCAAATTGGAAAAAGGAGAAGGACAAATAAAGAATTACACTTGAATGCTCAAATAGGAGAGTATGAGATAGATTATGTAGTCCTCGACTTAGGGTCGGAGGTCAATGTCATGACGAAGCAAACTTGGGTACAGATGGGAAAAATGAAGTTGATCTATTCCCATATCAGGCTTAGGATGGCTAACTAGCAAGTTGTCAGCCCATTTGGACGATTGGAGCATGTCCCTGTGGACATCGATGGAGTGACAACGTTCACAGATTTCAAGGTAATTGAAATTGTTGACAATAGTTGTCGTTACCCTGCGTTGTTAGGAATTGATTGGGCCTTTGATAACTCTACTTTTGTTGACTTAAAGAAGAGATTCATGACTTTTGAAAAGGATGGCCTTAGGGTCATTGCACCTTTATATCCATATGAAGGTCAATGATACACAAAGCCCATCACAGAACAAGACTACACATATGCACTATAAAATATATACAAACTGAAAGCCAGACAATAGGATTACATCAACCCTATAGCCAATGGGAATCTGAGATGGCGAAGTGACAACGTGTGTTCATCAAATTCAGAAGAAGTGCTGGAAAACTAACAGAACTAGATGTATGAAGTATCCACCAGAAGATGTGCTAGATTAACCAGAGAAGTCCGTTGGATCAACACAACGGTAAGTAACTTACCCACCTTTGATGGTCTGAACCCTTTAGAAGCCTTCCTATCATATTTTTAATCAAATGTACCAACACAATAGAGGTTTTTGGAAATGGATGAGGCCTTGAAAGCCACACCAACAAGATGGTGGGGGACACACAAAAGTAATATTACAGACTAAGAACAATGTCGAACCTTGATGACAGTGCGGTTCTCAGCCCAAGTAGAAAGCTGTGAAGTGAGATACACAGGTTGAAGTTGTCCAAAGGACCATGTGTGAAGCTGTGAATAGGCCTGGAGTGACATTCCCCAAGAACAATGGGTACACAGATTCATTAACACACTGGATACGACCCCTATCAACTGGTACCTTCAAGCAGAGTTGCGCCTCATCACTGCAGACTGGGAAGGTATGATTCAGAATTTTGTAACCACCTTTTTATTTGAAAGTGAATATCCTTCAATATAACAAGAATTACATATTGTGATAAAGAAGGTATTCAAGGAGGCATCTAGCCTCTCTATGGAACAAGAAGAGGACAAATAGACTATGCCTCTCCAAAAATTGCAGAATTGCTACAACAACAATGTTGATGATGATGATCCCAGGAAGGTAAACATCATTGAAATAGAAGGACAAAGAGATGTGGAAGGACTAGGAGTGGAGATACCATTTATTGGTCAACCAATCAAAATTAAAAAATTCAATATTGGGATGGAGGAGACACCAAAGCTTGCCAATGTCAGAGATTATTGGGATGCTGCTACAATTGACAAGATTACAGAGTTGTTGCACGAATATCAGGACTTGTTTCCGACCAAGTTCACTGATATGAAAGGTATCAAAGGTCCCATGGAAGAGATGAGGATACCTTTGAAACTAGGTGTGAAGCCATTCAATAAAAGACTCTACAGATTGAACCCGAAATATAAGGAAAAAGTGAAGATTGAGCTCGACAGAATGCTGGAAGCAGGGATTATAGAACCTGTCAAAGAGTCAGAGTGGATTAGACCTATGGTGGTACAAGAAAAAAAGATAGGTGAGATCAGGATATGTGTGGATCTCATAAAGTTGAATGATGCTTGTTTGCATGACCCCTTCCCTACATCATTCACTGACAAAGTGTTAGACAATGTGGGAGGCCATGAGGTATATTGTTTTACAGATGGATTTTCAGGATACCATCAGATCCAGATTTCCAAGGAGGACATCCACAAGACCACATTTTCCATAGAATGGAGATCCTACCAATATACAGTGATGCCATTTTTACTGAAGAATGCCCAAGCCATCTTTTCCAGGGTGGTGGTAGAATTCTTCAAAGAGTTATTTAATAAATTTTTAGAATCATATTTTGATGATTGTTCTGTGTTTAGTTTGTTGAAAAACCATATTGAATGTCTAAGGCTAATGTTGGATAAATGAAGGCAGTGTCAAATTTCTTTAAATCTGAATAAGTGCATCTTCTTCTCACCCTTTGGAGTTCTATTAGGTCATATTGTATGCAAGCAGGGACTTATGGTCGACCCATCTAAAATTGCAATTAAAATTGATTGGTTGCCTCCTACTTCAGTCAAACAACTACGCACTGCGCTAGGAGATACTGGCTATTACAGGAAATTCATTAAAGGATATGCCCAAATTACAACACCAATGGAGAAGTTGTTAAAGAAAGATTGTTAGTTTGGTTGGACAGACGAATGCCAGCATAGCTTCGACACACTTAATCATAAGATGGTTACTACGCCCATTCTGGTTTTTCGAGATTGGAGCAAAGAGTTTCATGTGCACGTCGATGCATATGATATTGCATTGGGAGCAATGCTGGCACAACCTGGAGAGGGGGATATTGACCATCCGTTATATTTTTATAGCAGGAAGCTATCTACAATTGAAATTAATTACACCACCACCGAAAGAGAAGGACTAGCCGTGGTGTATGTGCTGCAAAAATTCTGCCACTACTTGTTGGGAGGACACTTTAAAATGTTCACAAATCACTCTGCGTTGAAGTACCTAGTCAACAAGACTGTGTTGGGGGGACAAATATGCAGATGGATTCTGTTGTTTCAAGAATATGATTTTGTAATCATAGTTAAGCCAGAAAGAATGAACAAAGGTCGTGACCACTTGTCGAGGTTGGAACATGGTGAAGAACCCACCAGTTTGGAGGATACACTATCGGATGCACAATTGCTCACCATTAGAAAGATTGATGACCACTTCGTAGACATAGTCCAGTTCCTGTCAATAGGAATGGATCCTAGTGAGTACACAATTCCCCAGAAAAAACAATTAGTGGTGCACACTGTAGAATTTTCAATTATAGCCAGTCAGCTATACAAGATGGGACTCGATGAGATATTAAGGAGGTGTGTTATGGAGACAGAGCAACAACTAATCCTCATAGAAGCTTATGAAGGCATCACATGAGGACATTATGTAGGGAGAGCAACTGCGCAGAAGGTTCTAAGAGCTGGCCTTTGGTGTCCTACCTTACACAGAAATGCTAAATATTTTTCTAGAGCCTGTGATGTATGCCAGAGAGTTGGAAAACCATCCCGAAGAGATGAAATGTCATTAGCACCGCAGATGACCCTACAAGCATTTGAAAAGTGGGCCATTGACTTCGTGGGACCTATAAACCCACCAGGTGTTATAACCCTAAATTTCACCACACATGCTAACCTGGCATCAGGCCAACTTATCTCCCTTCTTTGCAAAAACACTGTTGAACAACTCTTTGAAAATCCTCTCGTGTAAAGGCCCACGCGGCCTAACCCATTACTGCATGCATGTACATGCTAGCTGACCCAAAACAGCCCGCATGGACCGACAAAAACATGAAAAAAGGAAAGTTGCCGACGGAACAAAAAGCTATGGGTGAGTTAATTGAAACTCCCAACCATGCATGGCCGAGGGTTCGTCCAAATACCTAGCTCCTTCTAGCCTATAAAAGAAGGGGTAGGGGTCCCATTTGGAGGAAGAAAAATATAGCAAAGAAACTCTACCCATTTACATATTCCCATTGTCCCAAACCTTTAGCCTTTCCTTGTGCCAAAGAAGATTCAAAGCAAAGTAGTTGAAGGACAGAAGAAGAGGAACCCAGGATCAGGTTCAAGGAGCGATGGCCGATCTCAACTTTTGTAAGTTGACTCATTCTAAGTAATAAAGAAAATGCTTTTCCCGTCCCAATTTATGAACTTTTTATGGTTTGATTAGTTTATGTTTGGATTTCTAACCTGTTAGTATATAAGTAGTATGCATGCATAGTTGTTGTTTGTCTTGAATGCAGGTCAGCTTTGGAAGGAGTATTGCGAACAAGTAATCAAGCACAACGAAGGATCGACATCAAACACCGGAAACGAGGTAGGTTGATGTTTCCATGCATTTACTAAGAAAAGGGGATTTAAATCTAGGGATGAAGGTAGAAAGTAATTTCTCTTTGGTCATATCTGCATNGAACTAGGAAAGATAGACCCCTTACTGAATAGGGCAGTACATCAAATTGGAAAAAGGAGAAGGACAAATAAAGAATTACACTTGAATGCTCAAATAGGAGAGTATGAGATAGATTATGTAGTCCTCGACTTAGGGTCGGAGGTCAATGTCATGACGAAGCAAACTTGGGTACAGATGGGAAAAATGAAGTTGATCTATTCCCATATCAGGCTTAGGATGGCTAACTAGCAAGTTGTCAGCCCATTTGGACGATTGGAGCATGTCCCTGTGGACATCGATGGAGTGACAACGTTCACAGATTTCAAGGTAATTGAAATTGTTGACAATAGTTGTCGTTACCCTGCGTTGTTAGGAATTGATTGGGCCTTTGATAACTCTACTTTTGTTGACTTAAAGAAGAGATTCATGACTTTTGAAAAGGATGGCCTTAGGGTCATTGCACCTTTATATCCATATGAAGGTCAATGATACACAAAGCCCATCACAGAACAAGACTACACATATGCACTATAAAATATATACAAACTGAAAGCCAGACAATAGGATTACATCAACCCTATAGCCAATGGGAATCTGAGATGGCGAAGTGACAACGTGTGTTCATCAAATTCAGAAGAAGTGCTGGAAAACTAACAGAACTAGATGTATGAAGTATCCACCAGAAGATGTGCTAGATTAACCAGAGAAGTCCGTTGGATCAACACAACGGTAAGTAACTTACCCACCTTTGATGGTCTGAACCCTTTAGAAGCCTTCCTATCATATTTTTAATCAAATGTACCAACACAATAGAGGTTTTTGGAAATGGATGAGGCCTTGAAAGCCACACCAACAAGATGGTGGGGGACACACAAAAGTAATATTACAGACTAAGAACAATGTCGAACCTTGATGACAGTGCGGTTCTCAGCCCAAGTAGAAAGCTGTGAAGTGAGATACACAGGTTGAAGTTGTCCAAAGGACCATGTGTGAAGCTGTGAATAGGCCTGGAGTGACATTCCCCAAGAACAATGGGTACACAGATTCATTAACACACTGGATACGACCCCTATCAACTGGTACCTTCAAGCAGAGTTGCGCCTCATCACTGCAGACTGGGAAGGTATGATTCAGAATTTTGTAACCACCTTTTTATTTGAAAGTGAATATCCTTCAATATAACAAGAATTACATATTGTGATAAAGAAGGTATTCAAGGAGGCATCTAGCCTCTCTATGGAACAAGAAGAGGACAAATAGACTATGCCTCTCCAAAAATTGCAGAATTGCTACAACAACAATGTTGATGATGATGATCCCAGGAAGGTAAACATCATTGAAATAGAAGGACAAAGAGATGTGGAAGGACTAGGAGTGGAGATACCATTTATTGGTCAACCAATCAAAATTAAAAAATTCAATATTGGGATGGAGGAGACACCAAAGCTTGCCAATGTCAGAGATTATTGGGATGCTGCTACAATTGACAAGATTACAGAGTTGTTGCACGAATATCAGGACTTGTTTCCGACCAAGTTCACTGATATGAAAGGTATCAAAGGTCCCATGGAAGAGATGAGGATACCTTTGAAACTAGGTGTGAAGCCATTCAATAAAAGACTCTACAGATTGAACCCGAAATATAAGGAAAAAGTGAAGATTGAGCTCGACAGAATGCTGGAAGCAGGGATTATAGAACCTGTCAAAGAGTCAGAGTGGATTAGACCTATGGTGGTACAAGAAAAAAAGATAGGTGAGATCAGGATATGTGTGGATCTCATAAAGTTGAATGATGCTTGTTTGCATGACCCCTTCCCTACATCATTCACTGACGAAGTGTTAGACAATGTGGGAGGCCATGAGGTATATTGTATTACAGATGGATTTTCAGGATACCATCAGATCCAGATTTCCAAGGAGGACATCCACAAGACCACATTTTCCATAGAATGGAGATCCTACCAATATATAGTGATGCCATTTTTACTGAAGAATGCCCAAGCCATCTTTTCCAGGGTGGTGGTAGAATCCTTCAAAGAGTTATTTAATAAATTTTTAGAATCATATTTTGATGATTGTTCTGTGTTTAGTTTGTTGAAAAACCATATTGAATGTCTAAGGCTAATGTTGGATAAATGCAGGCAGTGTCAAATTTCTTTAAATCTGAATAAGTGCATCTTCTTCTCACCCTTTGGAGTTCTATTAGGTCATATTGTATGCAAGTAGGGACTTATGGTCGACCCATCTAAAATTGCAATTACAATTGATTGGTTGCCTCCTACTTCAGTCAAACAACTACGCACTGCGCTAGGAGATACTGGCTATTACAGGAAATTCATTAAAGGATATGCCCAAATTACAACACCAATGGAGAAGCTGTTAAAGAAAGATTGTTAGTTTGGTTGGAAAGACGAATGCCAGCATAGCTTCGACACACTTAATCATAAGATGGTTACTACGCCCATTCTGGTTTTTCGAGATTGGAGCAAAGAGTTTCATGTGCACGTCGATGCATCTGATATTGCATTGGGAGAAATGCTGGCACAACCTGGAGAGGGGGATATTGACCATCCGTTAGATTTTTATAGCAGGAAGCTATCTACAATTGAAATTAATTACACCACCACCGAAAGAGAAGGACTAGCCGTGGTGTATGTGCTGCAAAAATTCCGCCACTACTTGTTGGGAGGACACTTTAAAATGTTCACAAATCACTCTACGTTGAAGTACCTAGTCAACAAGCCTGTGTTGGGGGGACAAATATGCAGATGGATTCTGTTGTTTCAAGAATATGATTTTGTAATCATAGTTAAGCCAGGAAGAATGAACAAAGGCCGTGACCACTTTTCGAGGTTGGAACATGGTGAAGAACCCACCAGTTTGGAGGATACACTATCGGATGCACAATTGCTCACCATTAGAAAGATTGATGACCACTTCGCAGACATAGTCCAGTTCCTGTCAATAGGAATGGCTCCTAGTGAGTACACAATTCCCCAGAAGAAACAATTAGTGGTGCACACTGTAGAATTTTCAATTATAGCCAGTCAGCTATACAAGATGGGACTCGATGAGATATTAAGGAGGTGTGTTATGGAGACAGAGAAACAACTAATCCTCATAGAATCTTATGAAGGCATCACATGAGGACATTATGTAGGGAGAGCAACTGCGCAGAAGGTTCTAAGAGCTAGCCTTTGGTGTCCTATCTTACACAGAGATGCTAAATATTTTGCCAGAGCCTGTGATGTATGCCAGAGAGTTGGAAAACCATCCCGAAGAGATGAAATGCCATTAGCACCGCAGATGACCCTACAAGCATTTGAAAAGTGGGCCATTGACTTCATGGGACCTATAAACCCACCAGGTGTTATAACCCTAAATTGCACCACACATGCTAACCTGGCATCAGGCCAAATTATCTCCCTTCTTTGCAAAAACACTGTTGAACAACTCTTTGAAAATCCTCTCGTGTAAAGGCCCACATGCCCTAACCCATTACTGCATGCATGTACATGCTAGCTGACCCAAAACAGCCCGCATGGACCGACAAAAACATGAAAAAAAGAAAGTTGCCGACGGAACAAAAAGCTATGGGTGAGTTAACTGAAACTCCCAACCATGCATGGCCGAGGGTTCGTCCAAATACCTAGCTCCTTCTAGCCTATAAAAGAAGGGGTAGGGGTCCCATTTGGAGGAAGAAAAATATAGCAAAGAAACTCTACCCATTTACATATTCCCATTGTCCCAAACCTTTAGCCTTTCCTTGTGCCAAAGAAGATTCAAAGCAAAGTAGTTGAAGGACAGAAGAAGAGGAACCCAGGATCAGGTTCAAGGAGCGATGGCCGATCTCAACTTTTGTAAGTTGACTCATTCTAAGTAATAAAGAAAATGCTTTTCCCGTCCCAATTTATGAACTTTTTATGGTTTGATTAGTTTATGTTTGGATTTCTAACCTGTTAGTATATAAGTAGTATGCATGCATAGTTGTTGTTTGTCTTGAATGCAGGTCAGCTTTGGAAGGAGTATTGCGAACAAGTAATCAAGCACAACGAAGGATCGACATCAAACACCGGAAACGAGGTAGGTTGATGTTTCCATGCATTTACTAAGAAAAGGGGATTTAAATCTAGGGATGAAGGTAGAAAGTAATTTCTCTTTGGTCATATCTGCATGCAAAGTTTGAACTCTATTTGCTAGTACGTAGGGTGTTTTTCCCCAACAACAGAATTGGCGACCGTACTGGGGAGACTCTCTAGGGTTCCTGGAATTTTTATCTTTTGGGTAGTTTAACAGACTAGTTTTTGTTGCATATTTTTTCTTTTAGTTTCTGTAAGGTCTGAGCTAGCAGGAAGTCTGGTTTTCCATACCATCTTTCTTTGTCTTTTGCTTGAATGTGTTTTTGGGACCCACAGAGGTACATGTGGCTTTCACAAGGTTTGCACGCATGTACCCGCGCCCTACCCTCTCACAGCCTGCGTGTGAACACTAGCTGTAGAGGTAGCAGTAGTGTGTAGAGTTCAAAGAACCTCAAAGGCAATCATCCTCTTCCCTGTCAGAATCACACATTCTCAGGGGGTTTTCTAGAATTCTGTCTGAAGTCTTGTTTGCTAGCAGTCCTATCTCAGATTGTTTTTGCATTATCATTTTTTCCTTGCATTATTTTTTTTTCTGTTAGAAAGAGTGTACAAGCCTTCAAGGGATCCTGGTTATCAATATCGGTGGTCTCTTCCTGGTTTGGTCTGTCTGTTTTCATTTTTTCTCAGAGTTTAGGTATACACGCGGCATGTACAAGGTCAGCCCGTGTGTACACGCCCTCTGTCTCTATCCAATGCGCGTTCACACACGTGTTGTTTGAGTAACAGTCGCATGCTTGTGAAGGGTACTTTTTGTTGAGGGTAAGGCAGTCATCCTTTCCCTTGATAAGAATTTTTCCTCTCAGGTGTTTGAATCTCTGTGTGAGCAGTCAGTAGCTTAGGATTAATCTTACCCTTAGCCTGCATTTTCTCAGTTAAAAAGTTGTCATAAAAATAAAAGAATTTTTAAGGTTTTTAGATAAGTGTGAGAGTCATTGTTTTTAAAGAAAATTGCTAGTGTGTGATTTTTGACCTGATTCTTTGCGATCTGCGATTTAGGCCAGAATTCTTTTTCTTGGTTTTTTGCTAGTCGACATTTTTCCTTTCTTGCTTTACTAGCATTTAAATAAATAAAAAAACTCTTTTCATTTTCTTGTTGGTTGAAAAGTGTGTTTTTGCATTATTAAGCCAAGGAAAATTCTTTNTGAAACTCCCAACCATGCATGGCCGAGGGTTCGTCCAAATACCTAGCTCCTTCTAGCCTATAAAAGAAGGGGTAGGGGTCCCATTTGGAGGAAGAAAAATATAGCAAAGAAACTCTACCCATTTACATATTCCCATTGTCCCAAACCTTTAGCCTTTCCTTGTGCCAAAGAAGATTCAAAGCAAAGTAGTTGAAGGACAGAAGAAGAGGAACCCAGGATCAGGTTCAAGGAGCGATGGCCGATCTCAACTTTTGTAAGTTGACTCATTCTAAGTAATAAAGAAAATGCTTTTCCCGTCCCAATTTATGAACTTTTTATGGTTTGATTAGTTTATGTTTGGATTTCTAACCTGTTAGTATATAAGTAGTATGCATGCATAGTTGTTGTTTGTCTTGAATGCAGGTCAGCTTTGGAAGGAGTATTGCGAACAAGTAATCAAGCACAACGAAGGATCGACATCAAACACCGGAAACGAGGTAGGTTGATGTTTCCATGCATTTACTAAGAAAAGGGGATTTAAATCTAGGGATGAAGGTAGAAAGTAATTTCTCTTTGGTCATATCTGCATCCAAAGTCTGAACTCTATTTGCTAGTCTGTAGGGTGTTTTTCCCCAACAACAGAATTGGCGACCGTACTGGGGAGACTCTCTAGGGTTCCTGGAATTTTTAGTTTTTGGGTAGTTTAACAGACTAGTTTTTCTTGCCTATTTTTTCTTTTAGTTTCTGTAAGGTCTGAGCTAGCAGGAAGTCTGGTTTTCCATACCATCTTTCTTTGTCTTTTGCTTGACTGTGTTTTTAGGACCCACAGAGGTACATGTGGCTTTCACAAGGTTTGCACGCATGTACCCGTGCCCTACCCTCTCACAGCCCGCGTGTGAACGCTAGCTGTAGAGGTAGCAGTAGCGTGTAGAGTTCAAAGAACCTCAAAGGCAATCATCCTCTTCCCTGTCAGAATCACACATTCTCAGGGGGTTTTCTAGAATTCTGTCTGAAGTCTTGTTTGCTAGCATTCCTATCTCAGATTGTTTTTGCATTATCATTTTTTCCTTGCATTATTTGTTTTTCTGTTAGAAAGAGTGTCCAAGCCTTCAAGGGATCCTTCAATATCAGTGGTCTCTTCCTGGTTTGGTCTGTCTGTTTTCATTTTTTCTCAGAGTTTAGGTATACACGCGGCATGTACAAGGTCAGCCCGCATGTACACACCCTCTGTCTCTATCCAACGCGTGTTCACACACGTGTTGTTTGAGTAACAGTCACATGCTTGTGAAGGGTACTTTTTGTTGAGGGTAAGGCAATCATCCTTTCCCTTGATAAGAATTTTTCCTCTCAGGTGTTTGAATCTCTGTGTGAGCAGTCAGTAGCTTAGGATTAATCTTACCCTTAGCCTTCTTTTTCTCAGTTAAAAAGTTGTCATAAAAATAAAAGAATTTTTAAGGTTTTTAGACAAGTGTGAGAGTCATTGTTTTTAAAGAAAATTGCTAGTGTGTGATTTTTGACCTGATTCTTTGCGATCTGCGATTTAGGCCAGAATTATTTTTCTTGGTTTTCTGCTTGTCGACATTTTTCCTTTCTTGCTTTACTAGCATTTAAATAAATAAAAAAACTCTTTTCATTTTCTTGTTGGTTGAAAAGTGTGTTTTTGCATTATTAAGCCAAGGAAAATTCTTTTATTTCATAAGTTTTTGCAGTTCACTTAGATCATAAGTAGCTCGTAGTCGAGTCAAATTCCTTTGAGTTTGCTGTCCAAAATCTTAGAAAAATTAAAAATATTTTTTTTGAAAAGTTGTTGAAATTTTGCAATCAGTAAAAGTTTTGTTTCCAGTTTTTTTATTCATTTTTTGCTTTCATATTTTACACATCATCAGTTTCACCCTCATACCCCTTGATGTAAGACAAATCCATAAAAGTAACGCTAAATTTAAAATCTACTAGACTTTTATGTTTGTAGGGTTCACCGACTAGTTCAGGACTAGGGCCTTGGATTAGGTTGGAGACGAAACTCTTCAAGGCCATTTAAAATAAAACATTGGAGTCTGAGATAAGGAGTGTCTAAGTCCAATGTCATGAAAGTTATATGAGGCCCCCCTCTAACACAGGGGATAAACACGAGGTCGCATGCGGAACAGTAGCGGAGATAACCCCTCCAAAGCTAGACCAATCGTAGTGGAGAACACATATAGAGGGCTTGTTTTGGGATTCCGTCATTTTCATTTTCCATAGGGCTTCGTTGGTCTCTAATCCATTCAAGGTCCTCAGTTGTCTTCTGAAACATTTTCTCTCGATACCCTTGACAGGTTTCGGGCTCGATACCCTACTCATTGTGGTCTACCCGACTTTCGACTGTACCCGCCTGGTGAATGTTCACGCAGTTGCCAATCTTTTTTAGGGACATACACAGGTGACTTCGGGGGTATACCATGGTACCTAGGACAAACATTGGGCCACGCTTTGCAGAGTATACCTGGAGGGTGCTTCCATGTTCGAGTTGCACTTGCACCGGTAAGTTGCTCCAGTGTTGGTTGTTGTAACTGTTCTTCCAATTAATTTAGTGTTTTCTTGTCTTATCTCCTTGGGACTTTTTCTAGTGTGTGTTACTTTTGAACGTTTAGACTACCTTAGAGTGTCTTGGATCTTCTCAAACAGTGGAGGATCTCGAGCTCCACCGGTTACAAAGGCTTCTTGGCCTGCCGCCGGTTACACTGGACCCACCCCCACCACCATTAAGGCGAAAGCTAGACCAACAAGGGTCTTTTGAAGCAACCAAGTTACAAACCATTGTGCCTAAACAACCCCCGAAGGAATCGACCATTTTTTACCTTGAATCAAACACTCTTGTCCCAGTTGAAACCCCAACCACTGATTTCTTGACACCTTTCATTGTACCAATTCAATTTCATGAGCGCCAGACAATGTCCCATACAGAAATGGAAACAAATGTTGTTACTCCTTCTGAGAATTCTTCAATTCCCACCACGGTTGTCACCATAGGAGAGCTTTCATCTCCTAACCCACCGTCGTCAGTCCGAGCCACCATGGGCTAAACCACAACTACTTCGCACAGTGGTCCGATTCCGTTTTTGGCGGCAACCACAACCCCTTTCACACGAAGTGCGACAGGCCCTCCGTTCTCATATGGGATGCCTAGTTCAGGTACAAGTCCTGTACTTTCCTACTCCACTTTACAGACTTTGGATCTCGGGGTAGGGAGCTCTAGTGCTCCTCTGCAAGGCCACATGGGGGGCACTCCTGCTCCTTTTAACGCTTTTCCTTATGAAGGAGGTCATATCCCTCCTTCGTCCCCTTCACTCGGTGGCTCGCATCAGCAATCCGCTAGGCAACCTACACACAATAGTTTATTTGGAGCGGGGAGTCAAGGAACACCTTCGCATAGTATGTCGGTAGGTTCGACACTATTTTCTTTGAACAAAACGTTTGGTAATAACACTTTCTCATCGGCCGCTTTACCGACTGGGGGCAACCCCATTTTTGGACAATCTACTTCTGTGCAGGGTACTATTCCTGCACAGGGGGCAAACCTAGTAGGACCTTGGAATTCAGGGAAAGGATCCATTCCCTCCTCCGGAATGTCGATCTGGGGTAATTCTTTCCACAATCAATGGAACCCCAGACAAACCACTATGCCTATCCCCATGGGACCGGCATGGTGTAATCATTCCCAAAGTCCTTCGAATACAATGTATGCCCAACAATCTATGTCCTATTTGGGAAATCAGTTGATGATGTCTCCACATATGCAAAATCCTTATGCTGGCCAGGGCCATGGTTTCTACCAGAATCCAGGCCAGCAGCCAAACTTTTCCTGGCAACCTGGTGCCAGTCAAACTCCAGGTCCCTTTTTCCCAAGTTATCAGCAGCAACCCAAACTACCTTTCTTGGCGACTTTACACTTGTCATATTTGACAAGGTTGTTCAATGACCCTACTTGTCATGATCCTCATTGGCCTCCTATGCCGATGAAGTTTCCTTCAAGCATTCCAAAGTTCGAAGCCAAGCCTAACGAAGATTTAGGAGATCATGTGACTACCTTCCATCTTTGGTGCTCATCTAACTCATTGAAAGATGACTCCGTACAGTTGTGATTGTTTCAACATACTCTCATTGGGAGTGTCGTGAAATGGTACATTGAGCTCGATCGCTCAAGATACTCTTCTTTTGGCGAACTGGCAATGGCTTTCCTNATTGTGGTCTACCCGACTTTCGACTGTACCCGCCTGGTGAATGTTCACGCAGTTGCCAATCTTTTTTAGGGACATACACAGGTGACTTCGGGGGTATACCATGGTACCTAGGACAGACATTGGGCCACGCTTTGCAGAGTATACCTAGAGGGTGCTTCCATGTTCGAGTTGCACTTGCACCGGTAAGTTGCTCTAGTGTTGGTTGTTGTAACTGTTCTTCCAATTAATTTAGTGTTTGCTTGTCTTATCTCCTAGGGACTTTTTCTAGTGTGTGTTACTTTTGAACGTTTAAAATACCTTAGAGTGTCTTGGATCTTCTCAAACAGTGGAGGATCCCGAGCTCCACCGGTTAAAAAGGCTTCTTGGCCTGCCGCCGGTTACACTGGACCCACCCCCACCACCATTAAGGCGAAAGCTAGACCAACAAGGGTCTTTTGAAGCAACCAGGTTACAAACCATTGTGCCTAAACAACCCCCGGAGGAATCGACCATTTTTTACCTTGAATCAAACAATCTTGGCCCAGTTGAAACCCCAACCATTGATTTCTTGACACCTTTCATTGTACCAATTCAATTTTATGAGCGCCAGACAATGTCCCATACAGAAATGGAAATAAATGTTGTTACTCCTTCTGAGAATTCTTCAATTCCCACCATGGTTGTCACCATAGGAGAGCTTTCATATCCTAACCCACCGTCGTCAGTCCGAGCCACCATGGGCTAAACCACAACTACTTCGCACAGTGGTCCGATTCCATTTTTGGCGGCAGGCACAACCCCTTTCACACGAAGTGCGACAAGCCCTCCGTTCTCATATGGGATGCCTAGTTCATGTACAAGTCCTGTACTTTCCTACTCCACTTTACAGATTTTGGATCTCGGGGCAGGGAGCTCTAGTGCTCCTCTGCAAGGTCACATGGGGGGCACTCCTGCTCCTTTTAACTCTTTTCCTTACGGAGGAGGTCATATCCATCCTTCGTCCCCTTCACTCGGTGGCTCGCATCAGCAATCCGCTGGGCAACCTACCCACAATAGTTTATTTGGAGCGGGGAGTCAAGGAACACCTTCGCATAGTATGCCGGTAGGTTCGACACTATTTTCTTTGAACAAAATGTTTGGTAATAACACTTTCTCATCGGTCGCTTTACCGACTGGGGGCAACCCCATTTTTGGACAATCTACTCCTGTGCAGGGTATTATTCCTGCACAGGGGGCAAACCTAGTAGGACCTTGGAATTGAGGGAAAGGATTCATTCCCTCCTCCGGAATGCCGATCTGGGGTAATTCTTTCCACAATCAATGGAACCCCAGACAAACCACTATGCCTATCCCCACGGGACCGGCATGGTGTAATCCTTCCCAAAGTCCTTTGAATACAATGTATGCCCAACAATCTATGTCCTATTTGGGAAATCAGTTGATGATGTCTCCACATATGCAAAATCCTTACGCTGGCCAGGGCCATGGTTTCTACCAGAATCCAGGCCAGCAGCCAAACTTTTCCTGGCAACCTGGTGCCAGTCAAACTCCAGGTCCCTTTTTCCCAAGTTATCAGCAGCAACCCAAACTACCTTTCTTGGCGACTTTACACTTGTCATATTTGACAAGGTTGTTCAATGACCCTACTTGTCATGATCCTCATTGGCCTCCTATGCCGATGAAGTTTCCTTCAAGCATTCCAAAGTTCGAAGCCAAGCCTAACGAAGATTTAGGAGATCATGTGACTACCTTCCATCTTTGGTGCTCATCTAACTCATTGAAAGATGACTCCGTACAGTTGTGATTGTTTCAACATACTCTCATTGGGAGTGTCGTGAAATGGTACATTGAGCTCGATCGCTCAAGATACTCTTCTTTTGGCGAACTGGCAATGGCTTTCCTGAACCATTTCCAGTTACCTGTGAGATGCGACACTGGCACAGAGATGCTCGTCAATTTCGAACAGACAACAACAGACCATATCTCTGATCACATCTGAGAATGGAGACGTCGGAAAAGTTTAATCAAGGTACCAGTCCCACCAGCATTCCTGCTTGAGTGGTTCCTTAAGTCTTTGGTCCCGCAGTTATCCAAAGATGTCGTGACATCTGGAGTTTTCTCCGAAGAAGATTCCATCATGAGGGCTCAATAGTTTGAGCTCATCTATTCTCAGTCCGGTTTATTATACAACATCTTGCCAGATGTGCCACATTCAATACTGGATAAAACTAGACAGAGAGTTGGACCACATGCTGATGGTATTGTTGGTTCAGCACAAACCAAGCCCGCTAAGAAATTGACAAAGTAGTTGTAGCAATTATCCATACAACACACAGCGGCTAGCCAAACTACTGATTTGGCTGCTCCCTCTACCAAAATGTCGGAAGTACACACAATGCAGTCAACTAACCCAAAGGCCACCCAGCAGCCTGAAGGGAAGAAAAAACAACAGAAAAAGGGTAAGGGGGATAAAAAAACCCACTGATAATGCTGGCGGGGAAAACACAAGAAAATGGAAGGCGAGGTGTCCATGCAACATGTGCGCAGAAGACCACCCGACCCATCTATGTCCTCAACTTGCAGAGGCCCAAAAATTTGTCATGTAGCAATAGCAGGCAATGTTGACTAATCCATTTCAACATGGGAAAAATCTAACTCAAGCCTCTGGAAGTACGGAAGGGGGTAGCCAAGAAAATTTCCCGCCTTTGAACAACCCCGCATCCAAAAACGTATATATGGTTAGGGGTGATGCTTTCATATCGACTAGAGCGCATGATTATAGTAAACCAAGCGCTTCTAAGAAGGGTAAAGAAGCTGACCTCCCATCTCTTCCTCTACATATTAAGAAGACGTTGGGAGAAACAATGACACGCATTCCAAAAGGTGCATTTAAAAAATCTTCTCATAACCCAAATGCAAGGGCTGCCCAGAACTACTCTGTGGTGGAAGATTTATCACAAAACCCTTTTGCGATGTCTTCTTTGGAGGTCCTCCAAAGCTGCCCTGCTCAGAGGAAAGCCTTGTTAACCTCTTTGGGCTCTACTGAAACTTGTAATCCAAGTACCATCATGTTAGATACAACCGACTTAAAACCTCATCTGCCTTACCATGTATCATTTTAGATAGTAGTGCCTTATCCCATGAAAACTTTTACTTGGAATATTTTCCACACGGTGGTCGATGAGGGCACCTCAACATGCGTTATGTCATTGGCATGTTGGAAGGCCATTGGCCAGCCCGTTTTGTCTCCATCACCTACTCTCCTCACTACTTTCAACGGTCATTCGTTCCAACCAAATGACATCATTCCTTCTTTCCCAGTGTAGTTAGGAGGGAAGACTGTGTGTGTCGAAGTAGAGGTATTCGATGCTCCCCTCGACTATAACCTCTTGTTAGGACAAAGTTGGACTTATGATATGCAAGCTATGGTTGCTACATTTTTCCAGGTCTTGTTGTTTCCACACGAGGGTCGGATAGTGACCATCAATCAATTGTCTTTCTCCAGACCTAACCCAGCTTTGGGGGCATCCACGGTCCTAATGATTGATAATCCTCAACCAGGTGTCATCAACGTAGGAGTTGGTTTGTGCCCATCCTTGATGGGTACCTTCGATTACCCACCTCCTCACAGCGATACCAAATTTATATCTAATCACCATAAGGTTGAGATTTTTCAAGTTTCGTTGTTCCGCACGACTTACTTCGAGGATCCATGGATACTTCCTTTCCCATCGGCCACGATGGATGAGATAGGGCACCCAGGCATGTCCATGCCCTTGTCTGTCACTGAAGTAGAGTACTCTTTAGCCCAACAAGCTTCAACTAACCCTGATCCGACTCCTACACAAGAGTTTGATCCACTTCTAGAGCCTATTTGGGCTCATGGTTCTCTCGCTAACATTGATTAGTTAGACTTAGTCTTGCCTTCTGATGAAGCAATAATCGAAGCAATGACTAGTCCGGAAAAACCTTGGGACGAGCTTCATCACAGATCATATTTTCTCCCAGAGTTAAGCCGAATCGAAGTAGGAGAATTCACCATGACCATGACGGGAGATCAGTCGTGTCCTATTAATCTCTTAGCTACACATGAAATTTATGCTAAGGGAAATATGGCAACTATCGCTGAAACTATACCAATCAACATCTCCCAAAACCCTGGCATCGTGGAGAACGTTTTCATCGGAGCGGATTGCTCCCCCGAAGAGATTCAAACCTACACGGATATTTTCATATAATTCTGCGACGTTTTTGCCTGGTCTTATGAGGAAATGCCAGGCATCGATCCAAAAATAGTTGAACATGAAATCACAACTTATCCTAATGCCAAGCTTGTTCGATAGAAGATTCATCCAGTTAATCCCAAGAAAGCAGCAACCATCAAGATTGAGATTGAGAAATTTCTAAAGGCAGTTTTTATCTATCCTATCCATTTGACTCAATGGGTGTCAAATCCTGTGCCGGTCAATAAAAAACAAGGCACGATTTGTGTATGTACCGACTTCCATGATTTGAAAAAGGCATGTCCCAAAGATAATTTTCCAACACCATTGATCGACCAGATCATTGATGAATGTGCTGGTTGTGAATCCTTTTCTTTCATGGACAGTTTTTCAGGATATAATCAAATCCAAATCAAACCCGAAGACCAACACAAAACGACATTCATCTGTCCTTGGGGTACATTCGCATATCGTAAGATGCCTTTTGGTCTTAAAAATGTTGGAGCCACATTCNTCCATGCAACATGTGCGCAGAAGACCACCCGACCCATCTATGTCCTCAACTTGCAAAGGCCCAAAAATTTGTCATGTAGCAATAACAGGCAATGTTGACTAATCCATTTCAACATGGGAAAAATCTAACTCAAGCCTCTGGAAGTATGGAAGGGGGTAGCCAAGAAAATTGCCCGCCTTTGAACAACCCCACATCCAAAAATGTATATATGGTTAGGGGTGATGCTTTCATATCGACTAGAGCGCATGATTATAGTAAACCAAGTGCTTGTAAGAAGGGTAAAGAAGCTGACCTCCCATATCTTCCTCTACATATTAAGAAGACGTTGGGAGAAACAATGACACGCATTCCAAAAGGTGCATTTAAAAAATCTTCTCATAACCCAAATGTAAGGGCTGCCCAGAACTACTCTGTGGTGGAAGATTTATCACAAAACCCTTGTGCGATGTCTTCTTTGGAGGTCCTCCAAAGCTGCCCTTCTCAGAGGAAAGCCTTGTTAACCTCTTTGGGCTCTACTGAAACTTGTAATCCAAGTACCATCATGTTAGATACAACCGACTTAAAACCTCATCTGCCTTACCATGTATCATTTCAGATAGTAGTGCCTTATCCCATGAAAACTTTTACTTGGAATATTTTCCACACGGTGGTCGATGAGGGCACCTCAACATGCGTTATGTCATTGGCATGTTGGAAGGCCATTGGCCAGCCCGTTTTGTCTCCATCACCTACTCTCCTCACTACTTTCAACGGTCATTCGTTCCAACCAAATGACATCATTCCTTCTTTCCCAGTGTAGTTAGGAGGGAAGACTGTGTGTGTCGAAGTAGAGGTATTCGATGCTCCCCTCGACTATAACCTCTTGTTAGGACAAAGTTGGACTTATGATATGCAAGCTATGGTTGCTACATTTTTCCAGGTCTTGTTGTTTCCACACGAGGGTCGGATAGTGACCATCAATCAATTGTCTTTCTCCAGACCTAACCCAGCTTTGGGGGCATCCACGGTCCTAATGATTGATAATCCTCAACCAGGTGTCATCAACGTAGGAGTTGGTTTGTGCCCATCCTTGATGGGTACCTTCGATTACCCACCTCCTCACAGCGATACCAAATTTATATCTAATCACCATAAGGTTGAGATTTTTCAAGTTTCGTTGTTCCGCACGACTTACTTCGAGGATCCATGGATACTTCCTTTCCCATCGGCCACGATGGATGAGATAGGGCACCCAGGCATGTCCATGCCCTTGTCTGTCACTGAAGTAGAGTACTCTTTAGCCCAACAAGCTTCAACTAACCCTGATCCGACTCCTACACAAGAGTTTGATCCACTTCTAGAGCCTATTTGGGCTCATGGTTCTCTCGCTAACATTGATTAGTTAGACTTAGTCTTGCCTTCTGATGAAGCAATAATCGAAGCAATGACTAGTCCGGAAAAACCTTGGGACGAGCTTCATCACAGATCATATTTTCTCCCAGAGTTAAGCCGAATCGAAGTAGGAGAATTCACCATGACCATGACGGGAGATCAGTCGTGTCCTATTAATCTCTTAGCTAC
Source organism: Picea glauca (assembly GCA_000966675.3). Classification (NCBI taxonomy): domain Eukaryota; kingdom Viridiplantae; phylum Streptophyta; class Pinopsida; order Pinales; family Pinaceae; genus Picea; species Picea glauca. The sequence goes on along the minus strand of JZKD02S1991633.1, from coordinate 8,280 downwards.
ACATGAAATTTATGCTAAGGGAAATATGGCAACTATCGCTGAAACTATACCAATCAACATCTCCCAAAACCCTGGCATCGTGGAGAACGTTTTCATCGGAGCGGATTGCTCCCCCGAAGAGATTCAAACCTACACGGATATTTTCATATAATTCTGCGACGTTTTTGCCTGGTCTTATGAGGAAATGCCAGGCATCGATCCAAAAATAGTTGAACATGAAATCACAACTTATCCTAATGCCAAGCTTGTTCGATAGAAGATTCATCCAGTTAATCCCAAGAAAGCAGCAACCATCAAGATTGAGATTGAGAAATTTCTAAAGGCAGTTTTTATCTATCCTATCCATTTGACTCAATGGGTGTCAAATCCTGTGCCGGTCAATAAAAAACAAGGCACGATTTGTGTATGTACCGACTTCCATGATTTGAAAAAGGCATGTCCCAAAGATAATTTTCCAACACCATTGATCGACCAGATCATTGATGAATGTGCTGGTTGTGAATCCTTTTCTTTCATGGACAGTTTTTCAGGATATAATCAAATCCAAATCAAACCCGAAGACCAACACAAAACGACATTCATCTGTCCTTGGGGTACATTCGCATATCGTAAGATGCCTTTTGGTCTTAAAAATGTTGGAGCCACATTCCAGCGGGCCATGTCTTTTGCTTTTCATGATCTCAAGCATATAGTTGAGGCCTATCTAGATGATTTAGCATCACGATCTCACAAGAGATCAGATCATCCCACACACCTTAGACTTATCTTCGAACGTTGTCGCTACTTTAGGATTCGCTTAAATCCAAACAAGTGTAGCTTCTGCGTCCTGTCAGGACATTTGTTAGGTTTCATCATTTCAACCACAACAATCATGGTCGATCCTCTCAAGGTGGAGGTAATAATCCAGTTGCCCCTCCCACGCACTATCCTTCAACTTCAGAGTCTACAAGGCAAGGTGAACTTTTTACAACGCTTCATCGCCAACTATGCTGAAATCACCAAGGACTTTATGCGCTTACTGAAGAAAGATTTTCCTTTTTACTGGGACGATGTCGCTCAGTGCTCTTTCGACGCATTAAAATATCCCTCAAAACGGCCCCTCTGCTACGGCCACCTAATTATAAAAAATATTTCTTATTATATCTGGCTGCCGCAGAGTCAACCATTGGCATGGTTTTATTTCAGGAGGATGATTTGTTCTCAGAATACGTGATCTATTACCTGAGACGAGGCCTCGTAGGACTAGAACTCAATTATTCTCATATCGAAAAACTTGTGTTGGCAGTAATTCATGTTGTTCAACGGTTCCGTCATTATGTTCTGTTTCGCAAGACCACCGTCATTGCTGTCGTGAATCCATTCCAATACATGTTGACACGACGGGTTATAGGTGGAAAAATTAGTAGATGGATAGTCATCCTCCAGGAGTTTGACTTAGACTTTGTTTCAGCAAAGTCCAAAAAGTCATTGGTCTTCGCAGAGCTTATTTCGTAACTTTTGGTTGAGTCAGGTGACGTTGTGCCTGAAGAATCGCCTATCCGGGGAGATATGTTTTTGATCACATATTCAGATCCCTCGTACAGAGATATACTTATCTATCTCCAAACTTTGAAGTGCCCCACTTCTGATTCTCGTGATGAGCGTCAGCATATATGCCATCAGGCTAAGAATTATCTCATAGTCGATGATACATTGTATTGGAGAGGTGTAGACTGCATCTTACGTCGATGTCTCACACATGAGGAGGTAGTCATTGTGCTCAACGATTTCCATACTGGATCTTGTGGCAATCATATGTTTGGATTGGAAACAACCCAAAAGATTCTACGAGCAGGTTACTTCTGGCCGACACTTATCAAAGATTGTATGGAATCGGTCAAGAAGTGTCATCCGTGCCAAATCTTCTCTCGGAAGATTAGGGCACATCCAGCTCCCATGTTTCCTGTCATCATAGTTGGTCCCTTCACCAAATGGGGGATTGTTTACACTACTTACAACCCCCCTTCAGCAAGGGGGCACTGCTATATCATCGTAGTTGTTGACTACTTCACTAAGTGGGTTGAAGCTATGCCAACGTTTAAAGATGATGAAGAGACTGCAACTCTCTTTTTATTCAACCAGATTATAGCAAGGTTCGACATTCCAAGAGAGGTTGTTACTGACCATGGCAGTCACTTTCAGAACCAAATGATGACCAAATTAACATCAAATCTTGGGTTATGGCAAGAGCATTCATCACCCTAATACCCCCAAGCCAATGGGCAGGTGGAAACTATAAACAAAACTCTTAAGACTATGCTACAACGAACTATCAACTCAGCCAAGTCTAATTGGCATTTGGTGTTATACTCAACATTATGGGCTTACCGAACATCTATTAAGACTGTAACCGGTTTCTCACCTTTTCAACTCGTTTACGGGTTGGAGGCATTCTTTCCCATCGAATGTCAGATCCCATCTCTAAAATTGGTAGTACAATTATTTCCAGACACTTCTCCACTTGAAGAATGGTTAGTACACCTTGAGCAGCTCAATGAGTAGCGTCATGATGTGGCCCTGGACAATGAGGCTCACAAACATAAGGTCAAGTGTCAGTATGATAGGTCCATTTTTCCTTGGATTTTCTCTGAAGGCGACCTTGTCTTGGTCTATGACCAAGATAAGGACCCCCTGGGGGCAAGAAAATTCAAACCCATGTGGTTCGGACCCTTCATCATAAAAGAGGTATTAAAAAAGGGTGCTTATCATCTGGTTTATTTTGAAGGGAATGCTTTGGCGAAGCCTAGAAATGGGCTCTACCTCAAGAAGTATTACTCATCGGCAGGTCACTATGGGTAACTTTTTGTAACATATGTATAGTTTTTGTACTATTACTTTTTANTAATCAAATCCAAATCAAACCCGAAGACCAACACAAAACGACATTCATCTGTCCTTGGGGTACATTCGCATATCGTAAGATGCCTTTTGGTCTTAAAAATGTTGGAGCCACATTCTAGCGGGCCATGTCTTTTGCTTTTCATGATCTCAAGCATATAGTTAAGGCCTATCTAGATGATTTAGCATCACGATCTCACAAGAGATCAGATCATCCCACACACCTTAGACTTATCTTCGAACGTTGTCGCTACTTTAGGATTCGCTTAAATCCAAACAAGTGTAGCTTCTGTGTCCTGTCAGGACATTTGTTAGGTTTCATCATTTCAACCACAACGATCATGGTCGATCCTCTCAAGGTGGAGGTAATAATCCAGTTGCCCCCCCCACGCACTATCCTTCAACTTCAGAGTCTACAAGGCAAGGTGAACTTTTTACGACGCTTCATCGCCAACTATGATGAAATCACCAAGGGATTTATGTGCTTACTGAAGAAATATTTTCCTTTTTACTGGGACGATGTCGCTCAGTGCTCTTTCGACGCATTAAAATATCCCTCACAACGGCCCCTCTGCTACGGCCACCTAATTATAAAAAATATTTCTTATTATATCTGGCTGCCGCAGAGTCAACCATTGGCATGGTTTTAGTTCAGGAGGATGATTTGTTCTCAGAATACGTGATCTATTACCTGAGACGAGGCCTCATAGGACTAGAACTCAATTATTCTCATATTGAAAAACTTGTGTTGGCAGTAATTCATGTTGTTCAACGGTTCCGTCATTATGTTCTGTTTCGCAAGACCACCGTCATTGCTTTCGTGAATCCATTCCAATACATGTTGACACGACGGGTTATAGGTGGAAAAATTAGTATATGGATAGTCATCCTCCAGGAGTTTGACTTAGAATTTGTTTCAGCAAAGTCCAAAAAGTCATTGGTCTTCGCAGAGCTTATTTCGTAACTTCTGGTTGAGTCAGGTGACGTTGTGCCTGAAGAATCACCTATCCGGGGAGATATGTTTTTGATCACATCTTCAGATCCCTCGTACGGAGATATACTTATCTATCTCCAAACTTTGAAGTGCCCCACTTTTGCTTCTCGTGATGAGCGTCAACATATATGCCATCAGGGTAAGAATTATCTCATACTCGATGATACATTGTATTGGAGAGGCGTAGACTGTATCTTACGTCAATGTCTCACACATGAGGAGGTAGTCATCGTGCTCAACGATTTCCATACTGTAGCTTGTGGCGGTCATCTGTCTGGATTGGAAACAACCCAAAAGATTCTACGAGCAGGTTACTTCTGGCCGACACTTATCAAAGATTGTATGGAATCGGTCAAGAAGTGTCATCCGTGCCAAATCTTCTCTCGGAAGATTAGGGCACATCCCGCTCCCATGTTTCCTGTCATCATAGTTGGTCCCTTCACCAAATGGGGGATTGATTACACTACTTACAACCCCCCTTCAGCAAGGGGGCACTGCTATATCATCGTAGTTGTCGACTACTTCACTAAGTGGGTTGAAGCTATGCCAACGTTTAAAGATGATGAAGAGACTGCAACTCTCTTTTTATTCAACCATATTATAGCAAGGTTCGGCATTCCAAGAGAGGTTGTTACTGACCATGGAAGTCACTTTCAGAACCAAATGATGACCAAATTAACATCAAATCTTGGGTTACGGCAAGAGCATTCATCACCCTACTACCCCCAAGCCAATGGGCAGGTGGAAGCTATAAACAAAACTCTTAAGACTATGCTACAGCGAACTATCAACTCAGCCAAGTCTAATTGGCATTTGATGTTATACTCAACATTATGGGCTTACCGAACATCTATTAAGACTGCAACCGGTTTCTCACCTTTTCAACTCGTTTACGGGATGGAGGCATTCTTTCCCATCGAATGTCAGATCCCATCTCTAAAATTGGTAGTACAATTATTGCCAGACACTTCTCCACTTGAAGAACGATTAGTACACCTTGAGCAGCTCAATGAGTAGCGTCATGATGTGGCCCTGGACAATGAGGCTCACAAACATAAGGTCAAGTGTCAGTATGATAGGTCCATTTGTCCTTGGATTTTCTCTGAAGGCGACCTTGTCTTGGTCTATGACCAAGATAAGGACCCCCTGGGGGCAAGAAAATTCAAACCCATGTGGTTCGGACCCTTCATCATAAAAGAGGTATTAAAAAAGGGCGCTTATCATCTGGTTGATTTTGAAGGGAATGCTTTGGCGAAGCCTAGAAATGGGCTCTACCTCAAGAAGTATTACTCATAGGCAGGTCACTATGGGTAACTTTTTGTAACATATGTATAGTTTTTGTACTATTACTTTTTAGTTTCTTTTAAGGGTTATGAACGTGTCATTGATGTTATCTTTCATCAATGTGGCAGATTTCAAGTGATTCTGAGGTGTTTGTTGGGTATGCAGATGGTGCTAGTCAGCACACTCGTAGGCTTTCCTCTGCAGCTTGGGTAATCTTTACACCTCAGGGCCAGTTGTTATCTTCCAGAGGTATATGCTTAGGTGACACCACAAATAATGTCATTGAGTATAGTGCAGTTATTGAGTTGCTTCATGACGCATTTTCATTGGGTATCTCTCATCTCTAGGTCTATCTCAACGCTCAAGTGGTTATGTCTCAGCTAAACAGAGTATACCGGGTTCATGATCCAACCTTACACCGACGATTCCTTAGGGTACGTCTCTTAGAACGAAACTTTGATTATATTACATATTTTCATGTTCCTAGGAGATTAAACCAAATTACAGATACTCTAGCTAATCTAATTTTAGATTGGCATCTTGCATACATATGAAAGAACATTGACATAAGCATGTAAATACGTTTTTGCACACATGATCCATAAGACACAAAAGATACAAAAAAAAACAAAAACATATATAACATCATAAAGTAACCGGAGTACATAGATGGATGCAAGCGCCTCAAAAATAGGACCAATAATGAGTCAAAGGGCTTATGCCCTCAAAAAATATATACAAGTGGTGCTCATGGAACGTAAAAAGTCTAAATAGGTTCAGGGCCTATGGGCCCTATTATAATAGTCCACAGCATGGGATAAGCACCTAAACAATTGGACCCACATCCGAGGTGCCCCCACTACATGAGGCTGCATGGATGGCAGTAGGTCCTCTATCTCTNATAGGTCCATTTTTCCTTGGATTTTCTCTGAAGGCGACCTTGTCTTGGTCTATGACCAAGATAAGGACCCCCTGGGGGCAAGAAAATTCAAACCCATGTGGTTCGGACCCTTCATTATAAAAGAGGTATTAAAAAAGGGTGCTTATCATCTGGTTTATTTTGAAGGGAATGCTTAGGCGCAGCCTAGAAATGGGCTCTACCTCAAGAAGTATTACTCATCGGCAGGTCACTATGGGTAACTTTTTGTAACATATGTATATTTTTTGTACTATTACTTTTTAGTTTCTTTTAAGGGTTATGGACGTGTCATTGATGTTATCTTTCATCAATGTGGCAGATTTCAAGTGATTCTGAGGTGTTTGTTGGGTATGCAGATGGTGCTAGTCAGCACACTCATAGGCTTTCCTCTGCAGCTTGGGTAATCTTTACACCTCAGGGCTAGTTGTTATCTTCCAGAGGTATATGCTTAGGTGACACCACAAATAATGTCATTGAGTATAGTGCAGTTATTGAGTTGCTTCGTGATGCATTGTCATTGGGTATCTCTCATCTCTAGGTCTATCTCAACGCTCAAGTGGTTATGTCTCAGCTAAACAGAGTATACCGGGTTCATGATCCAACCTTACACCGACGATTCCTTAGGATACGTCTCTTAGAACGAAACTTTGATTATATTACATATTTTCATGTTCCTAGGAGATTAAACCAAATTACAGATACTCTAGCTAATCTAATTTTAGATTGGCATCTTGCATACATATGAAAGAACATTGACATAAGCATGTAAATACGTTTTTGCACACATGATCCATAAGACACAAAAGATACAAAAAAAAACAAAAACATATATAACATCATAAAGTAACCGGAGTACATAGATGGATGCAAGCGCCTCAAAAATAGGACCAATAATGAGTCAAAGGGCTTATGCCCTCAAAAAATATATACAAGTGGTGCTCATGGAACGTAAAAAGTCTAAATAGGTTCAGGGCCTATGGGCCCTATTATAATAGTCCACAGCATGGGATAAGCACCTAAACAATTGGACCCACATCCGAGGTGCCCCCACTACATGAGGCTGCATGGATGGCAGTAGGTCCTCTATCTCTACCATTGGGACTATGAGAGTGAGTGCAGTAAAGTTCCACTCAACTCGTCTAAGTACCCTCTCAGCCTCCCTGGCTGGGAGGTTCCCTGCTACTGCTGGTCCCCCGACGGCAGCAGCCGCGGCTTTTGGCCGAGGATGACACCTGTTCCGCGCATAATCGACAGGTCGCACAGGTCCCACATCTGCATGCAACAAACGTATATCCGTCAAATACTCTGGCATATAAAAAAAAAGATATATATAACAAAAACGACATAAAAATTACATATACAAAAAAAAAAAACTGCAAAGGTGGAGACTTACCCATCTCCCCTCGCTCCTCACTAGGAGGCACGGGTATCTCAGGATCTCTAGAAAAGTCAATCCTTGCATATGGGTAATCCTCGATCACATGGATCTGTCGTGACAGCCACGCAAAAAAGTCATCATAAAAGGACTCATTGGTTCTTCCACCACCCTGTCGTGGCAGTAATACTGCCCATCTACATATAGCAGGAAAAGAGGCCTTATGTCCTCGTACTACTTCTCGAGGACTAAAGCACGAAACTCTCTCAAAGAAAAATGAACACAAAATCGTCCCAAACCCGAAGTTCCTCTGTGTCCGCTGATAGAAATCTATCAATTGCCTCTTCATACACTCCAGTAGTGTGGTACTCCAGTAAAAAAATTGTGCATTCAAGCATAGGATAGCATAGTTCATCTGTGCGCGAGATGCCTAATGCAAGGTTGTTGAACCGGTAATCCACCCAATAAGCAACAATATCGCTTGCAGCGATAGGTCAGTGATATTACTAATGAGCACCTAGGAGCTCAAATAGTTTGTCCCAACCTCACAGTGAAGGGCTATCAAATCCTCTATGTTAAGCGACCCCATTGGAAACATCCTCAAATTGATTGGTTCCCCTCTCCTTGAGAGGCTAGTCAAAAAGTAGATATCCTTGGTGGTGGGCACTAGTGATTTCCCCTCTAGCATGAAGGCCTCAGCATCAGGGTGCCAATAGTGATCCAGGTGGATATCGGGGGCCACCCTCCTTTTCCAAATGGCTCAAAACAGCTTTCTGGCCATTTTGGTAATTTACTATTTTTAGCAGTTTTTAACTTCCGGGGCCATTTTGA
>JZKD02S1991622.1:17201-54858 GCA_000966675.3 Picea glauca | reverse complement strand
GGGGGGTTCAGAGGATAGAGATTTGAGAGAGTTTTAGGAGCACGTATCTGTATTTTTTAGTTTGTAAGCCTGAGGGCTTGGATTGAAGGTATTATGTTATTGAAAATTCGTTTGAGTTGTTTTTATAAGTCTGTCTTCTTAGTTTATATGCTGTCATGTTTTTCTTGTCTGGATATAATCTCTCTGATCTATGGATTCCTGAGGCAGTAGAGGATCTGCTATCATCATGCCCATGTTTCATGGTTCATTAGACATTTTATGTTTTTCCTCTTATCTAGATGTAGCATCTCTCTGATCTATGGATTCCTGAGGTGGTAGAGGATCTGTTGTCATCTTACCCATCTTTCATGGTTCATCACTCAAACATTTTTTGTCTTCTTTCTCCTCATCACCACACAAATCCTTTTGTCTAATAGGAAGTTTAAATGCCTTTATTATTCACGATACTTATGACTCCATAGCCCAATGGTCCCAACTGATATGCATTTACTTATGTTATATTCTCCTCTCTCTTTGTAGTCTTTCCCTAATCCACCTACTCAAACCATTTCAATACATTTACATTTTTATGGGTACTGGGCTTATCCTCTTGCAGTATGAGGGTGAATCTCAGTGCCAACACCTTTTCAACGCTTTATCTAACTCCAAGTAGGATTGGGTCCAAAGGGTAACTTGGAAATCCCACTAAGCTCATGTATCACCATAATTCTTGACATGAGATATTATTTGCTTATAATATGGAATAAGAATAATGCGAAAGTGATAATCCCAAAAAAGAGTGGCATAAATTTCATGTTATAATTAAAATATTAGAGATATATATCTTGAAAAAGTGGGTTATGAAAACATGAAGAAGTATCTGGGGTTTGTCGTATGATGTAGGGAACATCATATAATGATTTTATGATGTGGATTAATAATGGAATATAATTATGGCCCATGCCATATGATAAAATTGTTGGATCATGTTGTCATTGATGCAAAAGGTTTAATTAATTGATGTCAAGTGATTGATTGATGCCAAAGGATTGATTGATTGATGTCAAGGGATTGATTGATGCAAAAGGAACAATGTCTTAGCATACTAATGTAATATGCATGGAAACAATGTCTTAGCATACTAATGTAATATGCATTGTCGTTGATGTAAATGGATAGATGTCAAGTGGAATCATAGTCATATGATGATGAACATGGATCAATGGGTTGTCATTGATATGATGCTTAGTTGAAGATGGATCAATGAGTTTTCATTGATATAATGCATAGATCAAGATGGATCAATGAGTTGTCATTGATATGATGCAAAGATGAAGATGGATCGATATGGTTTCTTTGATATATGATGTGATGCAGTGTCCCTACCTTGGCAGGGTCTGCTGACCTCCCGATCTATGGATCTTCAACTCCTCGAGCTAGAGCATCTCTTCGGGTCCCTGGTGGAACCTCCAACAAACGAATCCACAGGTCCTCTTCCGAAACTTCACCTACGCGAACAAGCACTGAGCGCAAGCTTCCTCTCCATGTGACCACTAGATGTGACCACATGCCTATCCAAAAGGCGCTTCGCAACTTCAAACATCGGGTATTTTGATATGAGTCACTCCCGACTCTATCGATTCCCTAACTCTAAACTAAGAGCTTAGTGGAGACTAGCTCCTTCCTTTATTCTCCACTGATGTGACATCTCGCTATGACCTGGGGACCAACTCTCAAGAGCTTCAGGACTTCGCACTTTGCATCCTCAGAAGTCAACTCTCCTTGTTTCTCTCGAAGTCTGAACTCTGAAATCCACTGTATCAGATCGATGACCCATGATTTTCTGCGATCCAATGGTCCAGATCTCCACTTTACATTTCAGTATTTTGGAAAACAACTCCCTCCTTTCTTCCTGACTCCCGATCTTCGAACTCTACTCGGGTCAGATCAATGATCCACAACCTCCCACGATCTAATGGTCCATATCTCCATTTCATGACTTCATCCCTCAAAGGTTTTCACTTGTAATCCTTGCAAATATTTGGAAGTCCAAATCCTCTAACTTTTCTCGCGTCAGATCGACGGTCCACAACCTACTGCAATCTAACAATCTAGATCTCCTCTTCGCATTTAGGACTTCGTAAGTCCACTCTCCTGTGCACTTAAAGGAGTCAAATTCTGTGCACTTACCTCTGGATCCAACAACAGTTGGTCCATGCACTCAGATCTAATGCCTGAGATCTGTTCTCCTCCTCTGTGCGCTCATTCCTCCTGTCTGGACTCTGATCCAATGGTCCAGATTCTTCACAGTGCTCGATCTGACGACCACTGTTGCTCCTCCTCCTAAGCTTTCACTTTCTTCTAACTTGGAAGAATTTCTAAGTTTCCAAGGATTTGACCTTTGATTCCTATGCAAGCCTAGTGACTTTGGGTCTCGTCTGTGTTTCTGGAAATGTTATCTCTCTTGAGCTTTGGCAATGAATTTAACCTCGGCCTTGGCACACACTTGCACTCTACATGAAACTCTGAACTATTCCTCTTGAACTTTGGGACTTGGAATAAGTTTGACCCTTGTGCCCCCTTAGCACCATCTCTTTTGAGCTTCTCGAAATTTCTCAGTCTCTAAGGGACTCGAACCTTCTATGTCTTCTAAAAGACTTTCCAGTGGCCTCCTGGCATACTCTACGCTCGACCTCCTGAGCTTTTGAACTTGAAACAAGTTCTCATCTTCGCACAAGCCTTGTTCTTGGGATAACCTTTCGATGGTTGTCTTTCAACACTTCATTTGAGTGTTGGCCTAGTGCACTCGTTACACAGGTCTTCCTCTAGAGTATTCAACAACTCTGTTTCCCCCTTTCACTCCTTGAGGGGATATAAGTGTCCTCTTGGCAACTTTTTCTTAAGCACACCTTGCTGAGCCTACAGAGTGTTCAGTAACTCTGTGAGTTCCTTCTCCTTGACAATTCTCTTCTCTCTAAACTTGAAACATAGTTCTCTTTTGTGCACTCCTTGCACTTTCTCAATGCCCTCCTAGAAGAACTCTACAGAATCCTCAGTAATTCTGTCTCGTTGTGCTTCCTCTACACAGTTTATCCTCTAATGTATTTAGCAACCTTGAGGCTCCTCTTGAGTTTGTGAATTCCTTTGGTGTTCCCTCATGGCATGTTCTTCTCTGACTCAGAAGAGTTCAAATGTGCACTCCTTGCATTGGCTCACAGAGTTTCCAATGCTCTGTTGTGCACTCCTTGCATAGCCTAAAGAACCCAGAAACAATTCAACAGTTCTCAAAAAACTAGTGGATTCTATCTATCCGTACAGATGGAATCTATCGCATACATCTACAACACAAATATACAAACATATAACATTCATGAAACAAATGACCACACACAGGGAATCAAATGCAGGAAAAACTGTTATTTTCATTAACATGAATGTATGTTTATGATGTGTACAAAAGCTCGGACTGCAATAGAGTCTTGACTCTCTCAAGCTCTCTCTAAGAATTATTCTACCTCCTATTCAATAACAATACTCCTCCAATAGCCTCATTTGGGCATGCCATGCATCTACATGTACAAGAAAGTTCCTAGGGTTCCCTCCGACTACCTCTCCTATCGAGGTAACAACTAACAACTACTCAAGATCCGTTAAATTCAAGACTGAGAGTGAAACTCCCAGACCTCTCGCAATCATTAATTTTTCGAGCATTTCGATCTTATTCAATCATCCATTCAAAATAGATCTACAGAAAAATTCCATCTTTTAGATTCCAATTAATTTAAATAGGTGCGCTATGGCGTTGATTTGTCCCTCATGTCAGCTTTGTTGGCGATGTTCCTGCATCATAATCCACTGCTGAGAAAATCATGAGCTCGTGCTCATGTATCCCTCTGCCATGTTGTTGAGATCGTCGAGAGTCCCATACCTTCTCTTGGAGTTGTTCATCTTCTCCTTTTCCTTGTTGTCTATGCTGCCCTGCTGCTCCTGCAGGTCCTCTTCTATTCCATCCTTCTCCGATGACTGCTTCTTGTGCTTCTTCCAACATCAATCTCTTTATCTCCTCTATTTCTTTGTCCAGTTGATCCATTGGCCGAATTTTCTCCTGCAGTATTATTTGTTGCATCTTCTCTCCATCAATTTCCAACTTAACTTGTTGGATAAGATGACTTTGCATCTCTACCCTTCTCTCCAGGGCCTCGAGTTCTTCACACAGATCAACAAGATCCATGCTATATGTTGCTTCCTCCTTTGTTGTAGGTTCATATTCTACAGTTATCTCTTGTTCATCTTCCTGGCTGAAATTTTTGAGCCATTCATCCGAATGCTCATCTCCTCTTGCTGTAGATACCAATTCTATAGTTGCCTCATGTTCATTTCCTTGGCTGAAAATTTTGAGCAATTCCACTGAATGCTCTTCTCTCTCCATCCCTTGGGCACATTGCAATGTGTGCTCTTTCTCCTCCATGGCAATCTGATCAATCTGATCCTTCCTATTATCTTCATCTCCTGTGGCATTAGTTGGCCACTTTGTTGCAGACTCCATTTCTGCAGCCTCACCACTGAGTTGCTACTCAACTTCATCCTCTGACATATTGACTTATGTCATCTCCTCTTGTGTTGGTTCAACTCCAACTCCCTCCAGCTGATCCCTAGGCTAGCTTGTTTCCAAATTATCCTGTTGGATGTGCATGCTTTGGACTATCACCCTTCTCTCTAGGGATTTCGGTTCTTCATACAGATCAACAAAGTCTATGTTGTCTGCTTCCTCTTCTGCTATAGAATCCAATGCTGTAGTTGTCTCATGTTCAACTCCCAGGTTGAAATTTTTGAGCAATTCTACTAAATTCTCTTCTCCTACAATCTGCATGACTGTCCCCTTGAAGCCATCTTCTGGTTTTGGATTGTCCAACCAATCCTCCAACATATTCAGCTCTTGCTCCCACTGAATGAGCATATCCAATGTTTGCTCCTCTTTCTCTTCTCCTTGGGAAGATTCTGATATCTGCTCCTTCATCATGATAGTCACAACTGACTGTCCTTCCTCTGTTGCACCTACATCACATACACAATTAGATTTAAAAGAATTTCGCCCCATGGCCTCTTTCTGGATTCTTGTTGCATCACCTCCTCAGGTGCAACATTTGTATTAGCCTCTGCTGGAATATTTGGCATTAATATTTGAATTCCCCCAATTATCAGAACACACCTATGATCTTCTTCCATCAACACTCCTTGCTGATATGAACTCTTAGCTGATTTCATCTCTTCTCTCTTTCCCACTTGACAACTTGGGATTTTCTCTCTGCCCACGTAGAATTCCATGAGATCACCTGATCTCTCTCCATCCCCACCTGAAAACTTGAACTTCCATCACTTCCCTCCTAACAGTCTATGAGATCATCCACCGATCTGCTTCCATTGCCCACCTGGAAACTTGAAATTTCACTTCTACCTCTCTGGTAGTTTATGAGATCCTTAACTGATCTCTTCTCCTCATCATCACTGAGATTCCTCCCAATATCTGGTTCACAGATGTGAATCACTTTCTCCTCTATGTCACTGAGGTTTTCAAATTCCCTCAGCCACCTCCTCAACTCTTCTTGCTTCTTTTTGGCCAAAAAATTTTGAGCATGCCATTTTACCTTCCTGTTCAGAGGCCATTCATACCTACAATGTACCTCTGCCTCTTGCTGCATCTTCAATGTCAACTTTTCCATTTTTGCTCTTATCTCCGTGAGCTCTTTTTCTATCTCAAATTTGATTTTTTGCTAGTGGTCAGTGTCTTGACCACACTGATGGCCTTCAATAGGCATATTCACCCTCTTACCTCATCCCACATGGATGTCTACCATTTTCTACCCCCTTGCAAAAATCTTCACAGAGCATCAATACTTTGTCTCCTCCTTAACTTATTGTCTATAGGTGAGCTTCAGCTTCTGATACCATTTGATGTCATTAGATTATCTCTATTCACCTTCTCACCTTTGTAGAAAAAATTTAGCTCTTGATACTACCTGATGTAGTCAGACTATCTTCTCTTTCCTTTTCTTGTTTTCTGCAAGCAAATTTAAGCTTTAATATCACTTGATGATATCAAACTATTTCTATCTCTTTCGCCTTAAATCTATAGACGAAATCATCTCTGATACCACTTGATGCAGTGCCCCTACCTTATTAGGGTCTACTGACCTCCTGGTCTATGGATCTTCAACTCCTCGAGATGGAGCAACTATTTGGGTCCCTGCTGGAACCTCCAACAAACGAATCCACAGTTCCTCTTCTGAAACTTCACCCGCGTGAACAAGTACTGAACGCAAGATTCCTCTCCATGTGACCACTGGTTGTGACCACAGGCCTATCCAAAAGGTGCTTCACAACTTCAGACGTCGGGTATTTTGATATGAGTCACTCCCGACTCTCCCAATTCCTGAACTCCAAACTAAGATCTTAGCGGACACTAGCTCCTTCCTTTATCCTCCACTGATGTGACCTCCAGCTATGACATGGGGCCCAACTCTTGAGCACTTCAGGACTTTTCACTTCGCTTCCTTAGAAGTCAACTCTCCTTGCTTCTCTCGAAGTCTGAAGTCTGAAATCTTCCGTATCATATCAATGACCCACGATTTTCTACGATCCAACGGTCCAGATCTCCACTTCATGAATCGGGACTTCGTATTTCAGGATTTTGGAAAACAACTCCCTCCTTTCTTCCCGATTCCCGATCTATGAACTCTACTCAGGCTAGATCAATGATCCACAACCTCTCGCAATCTAATGGTCTAGATCTCCACTTCACGACTTCATCTCTTAGAGGTTTTCACTTTTCCTCCTTGCAAATCTTTCAAAATCCGAATACTCAAACTTTGCTCACGTCAGATCGATGGTCCACAACATCCCGCAATCTAACAATCCATATCTCCTCTTCGCGTTTAGGACTTCATAAGTCCGCTCTCCTATGCACTTAAAGGAGTCAAATTCCATGCACTTACCTTTGGATCTAACGATGGTTGGTCCATGTGCTTAGATCTAACGCTTGAGATCTATTCTCCTCCTCTGTGTGTTTTTTCCTCCTGTTTGGACTCTGATCCAAGGGTCCATATTCTTCATAGTGCTCGATCCGATGACCACTGTCACTCATCCTCCTAAGATTTCACTTTCTTCTGACTTGGAAGAATTTCAAAGTGTCTAAGGCTTCGACCTTTGATTCCTCTGTGAGCCCAGTGACTTTGGGTCTCATCTGCATTTATGGAAACCTATCTCTCCTGAGCTTTGACAATGAAGTTAACCTCGGCCTTGGCGCACACTTGCGCTCTACGTGAAAATATGCACTATTTCTCCTGAACTTCGAGACTCGAAATAAGTCCAACCCTTATGCCCCCTTGGCACTATCTCTTCTAAGCTTCTCGAACTTGCTCAGTCTCTAAGGGACTCGACCCTTATTTATATTCTAAAAGACTTTCCGGTGGCCTCCTGACACACTCTACGCTTGACCTCCTGAGCTTTTGAACTTGAAAAAAGTTCCCCTCTTCGTACACTCCTTGTGCTTGGAATAAAATTTCGATGGATGTATTTCAACACTTCATGTGAGTGTTGGCCTAGTGCATTCCTTGCACAGGTCTTCCTCTAGAGTATTCAACAACTTTGTTTCCTCCTTTCTCTCCTTGAGGGGATATAAGTGCCCTCTTGGAAACTTCTGCTCAAACACACCTTGTTGAGCCTATAGAGTGTTCAGTAACTATGTGAGTGCCTTCTCCTTGACACTTCTCTTCTCTTTGAACTCGAAACAGAGTTCTCTTTTGTGCACTTCTTGCACCTGCTCAATGCCCTCCTGGAAGAACTCTACATAATCCTCAATAATTTTGTCTCTCTGTGCTTCCTCTGCACAATTTCTCCTCTTAGGTATTCATCAACCTTGAGTCTCCTCTTGAGTCTATGAATTCCTGTGGTGTTCCTTCCTGGCACGTTCTTCTCTGACTCAGAAGAGTTCAAATGCACACTCCTTACGTTGGCTCACAAAGTTTCCAATGCTCTATTGTGAACTCCTTGCACAACCTAAAGAACCCAGAAACAATTCAACAGTTCTCAAACAGATAGTGGATTCTATCTATCCTTGTAGATGGAATCTATCGCATACATATACATCATAAATATAGACATAGATAACATTCATGAAACAAATGACCATACATAGGGAATCAAATGCAGGTAAAACTACTCTTTTTCATTAACATGAATGTATGTTTACAATGTGTACAAAATCTCGGATTGCAACAGAGTCTTGGCTCTCTCAATCTCTCTCTAAGAACTATTCTACCTCCTATTCAATAAAAATACTCCTCCAACATCCTCATTTGGGCATGCCATGCATCTACATGTACAAGAAGGTTTCTAGGGTTCCCTCCGACTACCTCTCCTATCGAAGTAACAACTAATAACTACTCAAGCCTTGTTACATTCAATACTAAGAGTGAAACTCCCAGACCTTTCGCAATCATTTAGTTTCCGAGCATTTCTATCTTCTTCAATCATCTGTTCAAAAAAAATCTACAGAAAAATGCCAACTTTTAGATTCCAATTAATTTAAAAAGGCACACTATGGCACTGAGTTGTCCCTCACGTCGACTTTCTTGATGATGCTCGTGCATCATGATGCATAGTTGGATTGATTATTGTATTATCATAATTAATAAGAAGTACAAATGGATAAACTCCAAATTGGTCCCCTTATGGTGAAATCCCTCACGGGAAGATGCTTTATGGATTGATTTATCCAAGAAGAATGGTTAGTGTTAGGGTCCTAACCCGCACATAGGTAGAACAATATATTTAGATGTAATAAAGGTCAATATTAATAAGGCCTTTCAATAAAATAGAATAAGGCATATGTAAGAAGACCTAATAGAAGCTTCTGCTTCTAGAAGGATCTTCCTCTAGATGCTTCTTTTGATAGACATATTTAATATAAATAGGAGTCGAGGGTATGAGAACCCTAGCTTGGATATTATTGTAACAGATCTCTGCTCAACTAGAGGTTGCCCCCTCAAAGAGCCCTGTTAACATTGCTTTCAGATTCAAAGTGTTATTTCTGTTGTTATTCTTATATCATTTTAGTGCTATTGTGGTGATTGTTCTGGTTATATTGTTTTTATTCTACCATTTCTAGAATTTTATTTCTGTTCTACATACTTTTTATATTTTGTATATTACAAGTGGTATCAGAGAACTTTCCTTGGCAAAAATTGTGGGTAATTTTTTTCCAGGGTAGAGACGTATTCCGACGTCTTTAAGCTACATAGATCTGTCATTATGCGCATAAACCCGCGATTGAGGGATTCATGCATGCATGGAATACTAGTGGTTCTTAAGCGCACATTTGTTGGCCACCCTGGTAACCACTGTTGGTGCCCCTTCAAGTGGTAGCGCATTAGACAACACCTGTGTACGAATCGACCTAGATTTCCTGAAGCCCTCTTTAGATAAACCGATCGACCGCCTGACTTCTATAGTGCCACTGAGAACAACACTAAGGAAGATACTCTCTAGTATCTACGTAGTTGGGTAGTATGGCTAAGGGTATGGTCTACCCTCCTTAGTTAGTGCCCTGAGATATTGGGCCGATTAATACTATTGGACCCCGCACCTATATCAGAGAGCTATAGCATAGGGAAAACCCTTTTCTGTAGAACCCTTGAATACCTAACCCTTGGGGACATAAACATAAACAAATTAAAAAAGACAAGATCTATTGCCGCAGAACTATGTTCAGGTTGCTAAGTAACTACACATTTCTTCCTGGTTAAGAATTTGGGCATTTCATCACTGTAGTATTCTTCAGAACAGAGTATAACTCAAAGGCCTTTGTTATAATTTTGATGACAAATATTTTCTAGGCCACAAGTATAAGGAACAAAATATTTTTATGGCCATCTTCGAGGATATTTCAGAAGAGGATGTTGAAACTTCCCTTCTGTCTGAATCACCTGAAATCACTAACATAACCCCTCCCTCGGACCCTCCCAAAGTAGAACCCGTCATTTCCCTCAATGCTCTCACTGGATTTTCTGCTCCTTAAACCCTCAAGCTAATCGGTTACATCAAGCATCGGAAGGTCATTATTCTGGTTGATAGTGGAAGCACCCATAATTTTATTCCTCGCCGCATTGCCCAAGAAACTCATTGCTACATCCATGCCATCAAAAATTTCCAAATCATGATTGCCAATGGTGGTTCCATGAAATGTGGGGGGCGTTGTGAAAATGTGTGTCTCCAAATTGGTGACTACCACCTGAAATCTCATATGTTTGCTATCGAAATGGGCGGTTGTGACATTGTGTTGGGTGTAGAATAGCTAAGGACTTTGGGTCCCATTCTCATGGATTTTAAGGAATTAACCATGCAATTCGACTAGGAGGTCCACTAGTATAAATTCCAAGGCATCACCGCTGGTTCACTTGAGATCATTAGTTCCCATTGCATGGAAAAGATGAACAAAAAAGTTCATTCTGGTGTTATTTCCAAACTCCATGCCATAGAAGCAACATAGACACCCTTAGTGCTGCAAGACCTCCAAACCATCCTTTTTAAACATCAAGTGGTCTTTTCCACTTCCCAAGGAATCCCTCCTTCCCATGGTGTTCATGATCATTCCATTCCCCTTGTACCTGGAAGCCTTCCTCCCAATATCCGTCTATATCATCACCCCTTTTCCCAAAAAAATGAAATTGAGAAAATGGTCCAGGAACTCCTTAAGGTAGGCGTTATCCGCCCTAGTACGAGCCCCTACTCTTCTCCTGTGGTCATGGTCTCGAAGAAAGAAGGTTCTTGGCGAATGTGTCCTGATTTTCATGCCCTCAACAAACTTACGATTAAAGACAAATTTCCCGTTCCTATCATTGATGACCTCCTGGATGAATTGAGTGGCACCCAATTCTTTACTAAACTTGATCTTCGTTCGGGCTACCACCAGATACGTATGAAAGAGGCAGACATTCCCAAGACTTCCTTTAGAACTCATGAGGGCCACTTTGAGTTTTTGGTCATGCCCTTTGGCTTGTGTAATGGCCCCTCCACCTTCCAAAGCCTCATGAATCATGTCTTCCATCCTTTTCTCCACCATTTTGTCTTAGTTTTCCTTGATGATATCCTCATCTATAGAAAAACCTAGAAAGACCATCTTTCTCATGTGGATCAAGTTCTCCAACTCCTCTCTCAGCACCAACTTTTCCTGAAACAGTCTAAATGTGCTTTTAGTGCCTCAGAAGTAGAATACTTGGGTCATTTGGTTGGCAAGGATGGTGTCAGGGTGGATCTGAAAAAGATTGAAGATATGCAAGACTGGCCTCAGCCAAAGACTCTCAAAATCCTGCATGGATTTTTGGGCTTAACAGGGTATTATCGCAAGTTTGTTAAGAATTATGGAAAGATTGCCACATCTCTCACTGCTCTCCTCAAAAATAAATCTTTCACTTGGACTCCAGCTGCTGCTCAAGATTTTCAAACCTTGAAGATGGCCATGTGAACCACTCCAGTCTTGGCCCTTCTTGATTTCACAAAGACCTTTGTGTTGGAATGTGATGCCTTAGGGAAATGAATTGGTGTTGTCCTTATTCAAGAGGGTCGACCTTTGGCCTTTACCAGCAAGCAACTATCTGAAAGAAATATGGGCAAATCAATCTATGAAAAGGAAATGTTGGCTATTCTGCATGTTGTTGATTTGTGGTGCCCTTATCTATTGGGGAAACGTTTCCAAATCAAGACAGACCATCAAAGCCTCAATTATTTTCTGGAACAATGCGTTTCCTCCCCGGAGCAACAAAAATGGGTGACTAAGCTCTTTGGATATGATTATGAGATCATTTACAAGAAAGGAAAAGACACTGTGTTTGTGGATGCACTTTCCTGAAAATATGAAGATGAATGATCCCTTTTTTCTCTTTCCTTCATTGTACCAGATTAGCTCCAAGCCGTTCGCCAGGAATGGCTACAAGATCCCAAAATTTCACATCTGATCCAACAATTGCAGTCCAATGCTCCAGCTTCCCCAGGGTACTCTTGGCTCCATGATGAGCTTCAATACAAAGGCCGTTTGTATTTAAGTAAACAATCAAAGCTTAAATCCACGGTACTTTCTGAGCTTCATGCTACACCCATAGCGGGGCACTCTAGGTTCACCAAAACCTATGAAAGGGTCAAACGTTCTTTTTTCTGGGATGGTATGAAACAGGACATCCGTAATTTTGTAGCTAAATGTGATGTGTGTCAACGCAACAAGGGAGAAACAGTCAAATCTCTGGGCACACTACAACCGCTTTCGATTCCACCTACTATTTGGAAGGATATCTCTATGGATTTTATTACTAGCTTACCCAAATTGGGAAATAAATTAGTCATCATGGTGGTTGTTGATTGCCTTTCCAAGTATGCTCATTTCTACGCTCTTCAACACCCGTTGACAACATCCACGGTGGTTCAAATTTTCATGGATCAGGTCTTCAAGCTTCATGGTATGCCGCACTCTATTGTTTATGATCGCGACCCAATTTTCACAAGAATTTTTTGGAAAGAACTGTTCAAGCTACAAGGCACCCAATTGCATCTCAACACAACTTATCATCCCCAGACTGATGGTCAAATGAAAGTTGTCAACAAGTTTCTGGAAACATATCCGAGGTGTTTTTCCTCAGAAAATAAAAATCAGTGGGCTCAATGGTTACCCCTAGCTGAAAGGTGGTACAACATTTCATACCATACAACTACACGCTTGACTCATTTTGAAGTGGTATATGGATAGAAGCCACCTTCAGTGCTCTCATACTTACTGGATGCCTCGAAGGTACAGGAAGTTGACCACACACTTACAGTTCGAGAGGCTATTCTCCGTACCCTTAAAGAGAATTTGGTCATGGCACAGAATCACATGAATCAAAAAGAAAATCAAGGTCGCTCTGAGCATCAATTTGCACAAGGGGATCAGGTGTTTCTTCGACTGCAACCTTACAAGAAAACTTCCCTCAAGGCCGAGCATTGTCAGAAGCTAGCACCCAAATTTTATGGTCCTTATATAGTTCTCAAGCGTGTGTGACAAGTAGCCTATCAGTTATCTTTGCCTAGTCATTCGAAGCTACATCCTGTTTTTCATGTTTCATTCTTAAAGAAGGTGATTGGAGCTAAGTGCAAAATTCAAACCCACCTTCCTGAGTTAGCTAAAGAAGGATCCAGTTGGCTACAACCACAAGTAGTTTTGGACTAGCGTGAGAATCGAATGCATCAGAGAACCATCAGGGAAGTGCTAGTCTAGTGGAAAGATACAACTCCAGCAGATGCCACTTGGGAACCAACTACCATTCTACAACGATTTCCACATCTCAAGTCTTGAGGACAAGGTTGTTTTTAAGGGGGCGGACATGTTAGGGTCCTAACCCGCACATAGGTAGAACAATATATTCAGATGTAATAAAGGTCAATATTAATAAGGTCTTTCAATAAAATAAAATAAGGTGGATGTAAGAAGACCTAATAGAAGATTCTGGTTCTATAAGGATCTTCCTCTAGATGCTTCTTTTGATAGACATATTTAGTATAAATAGGAGTCAAGGGTATGAGAACCTTCGCTTGGGTATTATTGTAACATAGATCTTCTCAACTAGAGGTTGCCCCCTCGAAGAGGCCTATGAACATTTCTTTTAGATTCAAAGTGTTGTTTCTGTTATTATTCTTATATCATTTCAGTGCTATTGTGGTGATTGTTCTGGTTATATTGTTGTTATTCTTCCATTTCTAGCATTTTATTTCTATTCTGCATACTTTTTATATATGGTATATTATAGTTAGATAACCCAATCTTAATTATGGAATAATGAGATTAATATCATTGAATTTTTCAGTGAAACTATCCTAGATGGATAGTGCTTGTCATTCCATTTTCGGTGGTATGTGGAACGCCACATAACTCCTCACGGTTTGAGAGTTATGGCCTTACAAAGTTGGAGGTGTTGCCATGTTTATAGGAAGAGTGTGCTTGTCATTTATGGTAAGAACAGAAGGCAGAGCAGAAGGAGAAAAATATCAGGAGGAAGAGAGACTGTGGTCGTTGGATCACCGATCCAAAGGACCTTTAACCGAATACCTGACAACCGTTGGATCATTCTAAGTCAAAGCACAGGATAATATAGAAGAGTAACACCGAAGATAGATCGAGCCATCAATATGAGAACATGATCGACAAAAAACATTTGGTGCACGCCAAAAGTTGCGAGGAGGTTACTATTCGAGAAAATCACTTCATAAGAATTGGCAACTTTAAAGTTGAATTACCCGAAGCCCAAAATCCGAAATGAATAGGGACCATCGGATCTTGAGAAAATGCGATGATCGTTGGATCACCTTAAGTGAAAGGACAGGATAAGAAAGGGTTGAGATCTGAGATCTCGATCACCCAAATATCCGTCAGCCATCGGATCAAGTTAAGTGAAGGAAAGGATAAGAAAATATGGAGAGCCGTTGGATTTAATCCAAGGCAATGCTGCATTGCAGACAGGTCGAGTCATTGATCTATGATCTTGATCAACGAACAACATTCATTTTGGATCTAAATTTATGAGGAGGTTACGCTTCGAAAAAATATCACTTTAATAATTTCAAGTTTGAGATTTGAAATCCCCAGGGCTCGGAGAGCCAGAGTAAATTTCAATCGTTAGATCCATAGGGATACGTGGCGACAGATTGTGAGCTCCGGAAAAATATCACTTCAAGAATTTCCAGTTGAGAATTGAAATTGCCGAATCCCAGAGAGCTGGAGAGTCAAAATACATTCTCGATTGTTGGATTATCCGAAGTAAATCGCAGTTGTCAAATCATCCGAAGAATATCTCAAGCGTCAGATCATCTGAAGTGAATCTAAGTCGTCTGATCCAGAGCGTTAGTTTGAGATTTGAAATCCCCGAAGTCCGGAGAGCCAGAGAGCTGAAATAAATTATCGACTGCTGGATCATCCGAAGAATATCTCAGTCATCATATTGTCTAAAGAAGATCTCAAGCATTGGATCGTCGGAAGTGAATCTGGGCCGTTTGATGCAAAGTGTTAGTTTGAGATTTGAGATTTCAGAAGTCCGGAGACCCGTAGAAAATCTCGATCGTTGATCGAGAAAGGGGACGCATAACCATTGATCTGGTTGAAAGGTCAAATTCCTAAAGTGGAGGCAGAGCCATTGATTGAGAAGGATAGGTGTCCACGGATCATTGACTCTGAAATATTGGTGTACAGAAGAAAGAAGGGTTTGAGATTTCAAAGTCTCGAAGCTCGGATCATGAAATAAATCACAACCGTTGATTTAGGGAGGTTCAATCTGATCCGCAGATTGTGAAAGAAAAAATCTGAATCGTCCGTTCAGGAGAATCGTCAAGATCATGATATCGATGGTCCCGTTGCATTGCGGGGTCACAACATGCTCAGGTCTTAATTTTTCGTGAGCAGGCTGCAATTGAAAACACTGTTTTGGAGAAAGGGTATGTGGAATCTGGAGGTGGATTGCGGGGAGAAAAGTGGTTGATCCCAAACCACTCTTGGATGCACTCACAATCATTCACTTACGCAAGGACATAGCCCGAGGTCACATGTGATAGGGGGATACCGAGAAGAGATCTCACGCCCGCAATCACGTGGTCACGTGAGATCATCGCCCAAGGTCATATCGTGAAACAAAGCTAGCACTCAATAGACCGAGTTCGGGAAGCACCTGTTGGTTAGGCATATGGTCACCGCTGATGGTCACGTGAAGGAAGGGGATTAGAAGTCAAAGAAGCCATAATTGACTAGTTGTAACTGATAGGGAAGACGAAGAGTTGCGACTACAAGAGAAGCCAAAGAATCTTTGGATAACAACCACTGATGATGAACAGATACATTGTAACCTCCAGGGAAGACGATTAGTTCAAATCATGATCAGGTAGAGGACTCGACGTGAGAAAAACATGCAGAACAAAGAGTATAGTGTGATTTTTTTATAGTTATGCATGTGGGGAGGAAAAGAAGCGGTGCAATACCTAAAGTGGAGATCAGAGGCGCAATGTATAGAATGGACAGGCAACACAGAGAATAAAAAGATGAAGAGAATCTTAATAGAGTGCGTTGCACTGAGGAAGAAAAAGAGCAGAGCATAGAAGTAGAAAGATGCAAAATCAGAACAGAGCATAGAAGCCGAAGAAGGAAGAGGAGACATGGAGCTATAACAGACCATATCAGAGACACAACAAGTAAGTAAAGTTTTATATCTCAGGGTGGTAGGGTGGTGCTAGGGAGGACTCTTTTCCTCAGAGTTTCAAGTAGGTGCTTGAACACAAGGA
Source organism: Picea glauca (assembly GCA_000966675.3). NCBI lineage: Eukaryota > Viridiplantae > Streptophyta > Pinopsida > Pinales > Pinaceae > Picea > Picea glauca. The sequence goes on along the minus strand of JZKD02S1991622.1, from coordinate 38,535 downwards.
GTTGTATCTTCCATCTAGTTGCAGCTAGAAAAACCAAGGTGGTAGCATGGTGCAAGGAAGAATTATTGTTCTCTGTTATACAGGTTGGTGCCTGTGTGATTGGAAATTGGTGCTTCCATCCAATTGGTGTTGGAACACTCAGGGAGTTAGTGCTTCCTTCTAGTGGGTGCTAGAGAAACCAGAGAGTTGGTGCTCTCAGCAAGTTGTAGCTTGTTAAAGAAGAGGTTGTAGCCTCATTTTGAGTTGGTGCTCAAAGAAAGATGATGTAAAGAACTTAAAAGACTGCCTATCATTTGAAGAAGAAGAGGTTTTATCCATTTATGGGTTTCCTCGTGAATATTTGTCTCTGTGTATATCATATGTGTGATTGATGTTTGTTATTTCTGTTGTTCATGTATTGCATAATATTGATGATTACTTGGAGAAGGTTAATAATATGTTAATAAGTATAAAATTGTTTAAGCACAAAGACAACTGATTCACCCCCCTCTTAGTTGTCTTAGTAATTCCAACAATTGGTATAAGAGTGGGTTCCTTTTATCTAAGGGTAGATCCTAGAGCTTAAACATGACTAGCCATGAAGGAAATTCAACCAATAAGGCCCCCCTGTTCAATGGAACAAACTTTTCCTTCTGGAAAGTTAGGATGAGAACCTACATAATGTATTTAGGTGCAAATGTCTGGGATGTGGTAGAGACTGGTTATGTAAAGCCAGTTGTACTAGCTTCTAAGGATGACAAGATAGAACTCAACAATGCTATGGCTATGAATGCTATTCTGAGTGGGATGGTAGAAGCAAAATTTGTAAAAGTTATGCACTTAGAATCTGCCAAAGAAATTTGGGACAAAATCATTAGCAGTTATGAAGGTAATGAGAAGGTAAAGGATGCCAAGATTCAAACCTACAAATTACAGTTTGAACAACTAAATATGAAAGAGGATGAAACTGTTGGGAAGTACTTTATGAGAGTTGAAGAACTAGTAAATGCAATGAAAGGACTTGGTGAAAAAATTGAGGATGTCTCTTTAGTTTAGGAAATTTTGAGATCTCTTCCAGATAGGTTCAACCCAAAGGTATCTGTTATAGAATAAATTAATGATCTAAAAGCTCTGCCTATTGACCAAATCCTAGGAACTCTGACTGCTTATGAAATGAGGATAGGTAAATATAAACCCACCTCTAGAGAATCATAATTTAAAGAATATAAGAATGAGGATTCTGAGCCTGATGAAATTGAAGAAAAATTTGTGAGAAGACTAAAGAAAGTATCAGGCAAGTACCAAGGAAATTTTCCCTTCAAATGTTTTAATTGTGGAAAGATAGGTCACTTTGCATCTAAGTGTCCACACAAGAAGAAGGACCAGAACGCTGAAGGTGAAGAGAAGTACAAATCCAAGAGATTTGGTAAAAAGAAAAGTTTATGTGTAAACACTGATGACTCTTTAGGAGACATAGATAGTGATTATGCTTGTGAAGATAAGGTTAATGAATTTATGCTTATGGCCAAAGAAAACTATGATAATAAAAGCACAGGAAGTGATGTTGATGATGAAGAAGTTGTGGTTGACTTGGAAGGAGAACTGATCAATGCTCTAGAAGAAGTTGCTAGGCCCAGATTTAAGAAGAAAAAGAAAAAACAATTGCTGATATAGTTCGAGAAAGACAATAAAAAACTCGATGAAGACTTTTCCCTACTAAAAGTGGAATTAGAAGAGGCAAATAAAATAGAGGACATTCTGAAACAACAGTTATCAGAAAAGAAGGCAAGATGTGAAGCCTTGGAAGAAGAGGTAGTAAAAACCAACAAAGAGATGGAGAAGTTTAAAGCATTGTATCTCCAAAACATTCCAAGCATTAAAGCCTCAACAAAATGAAATGGCATTTTGAGAAAACAAAGATCTCCTTTGTTGAAGACTGGTTTAGGCTATGTAAGTGGTTCAAGCAACAAAAAGCCAAAAAACAAAGAGTCAATAAAGATGATCAAATTCCAAGTCAACAGACAATCAGACCATGTGAGTACTATGTCACCAAAATCTAATAAAGACAAGATGATCCCTGATAAAAAACAAAGATATCAAAAGATGGAGCAACAAATGCCAAGAAGAAGGCCATCCTTCAGGTACCAAAATTTCTTCCATGGTTACTGTTTTATTGCTCTAATTTTGGTCATAAGATTGAAAATTGTCAAATTAAGTTTAGAGACATGCAACTGAGGAGATCAAGAAATAAACAATCTTTGCAACATAAAATTAAACAACCAATGAGTAGACAACGATGCACCAATCACTTTGACCTATTGAACATTGATCTCGAATGCTATAATTGTCATAACTTGGGCCACAAAGCTACAAACTGCCATCTGAAGAATTACAAAGCAGATCCAAGGATAAAACCCTTAGCTAGTAATGCCAACACATGGAAAAAGAACTATGGTGAAAAATGTGGTCTAGTACTTTCATCTCAAAAACAAAAAGACCCCTGGTATATAGACAGTGGATGTTCCAAGAACGTGACTGGATACAAGGATAAGTTTATGTCTATAAGTAAAAGAAAAACAAGAAATGTGACCTTTGGAAATGATGAACCAGGTAAAATCAAGGGTAAAGGGATGGTGAGTTTAAGTAATGGCAAAGGAAGAGCCAACGATGTTCTGTTTGTAGACGGACTGAAACATAATTTTCTCAGTGTAAGTCAAATGTGTGACAGGGGATGTGAATTGGTGTTCACTTCCAAAGTGTTAAGGTCCTAACCCGCACATAGGTAGATCAATGTATTCAAATGTAATAAAGGTCAATATTAATAAGGCCTTTCAATAAAATAGAATAAGGTGGATGTAAAAGACCTAATAGAAGCTTCCACTTCTAGAAGGATCTTCCTCTAGATGCTTCTCTTAATAGACATATTTAGTATAAATAAGGGTCGAGGGTATGAGAACCCTAGCTGGGAGATTATTGTAACAGAGCGCTGCTCGACTGGAGGTTGCCCCCTCGAAGAGGCCTGTGAACATTGCTTTCTAAATTAAAGTGTTATTTCTATTGCTATTTCGTATATCATTTCTGTGTATTGTGAAGATTATACTGGATATTTTATTGTTATTCTGCCATTTCTAGCATTTTATTTCTGTTCTGCATATTTTATATATCTGGTATCTTGTAAAGGGATGGTGAGTTTAAGTAATGGCAAAGGAAAATTTCATGATATTCTTCTTGTAGATGGGATGAAACATAATTTTCTCAGTGTAAGTCAAATGTGTGACAGGGGATGTGAAGTGGTGTTCACTTCCTAAGATTGTAAGACAAAGTCTGTAAACTTAGGACAAGTGGTGGTGAAAGGCATAAGGACAAAGAATAATGTATATGTGCTGAAAGAATATAGAGAAGAGTGTCATCTAAGAAAACATGATGAAATTTGGTTATGGCATAGGAGACTTGGACATCTAAACTTTGACCACTTAATCAAGATAAAAAATCTTGAGGTAGTAAAAGATCTTCCAAGAATATCAAAGACACAAGATTCTATGTGTAAACCCTGCCAAGTAGGAAAGCTAACTAGGACACAGTTTAAATCCAAGAGCTATACTTAAACATAGAAACCACTCCAATTAGTTCATATGGATTTATGTGGACCATCAAGACATGAAGGAACAGGGAAGGAAAACTACTTCATGTTGATCATTGGTGATTACTCCAGACTCACTTGGGTTGGTTTTCTCAAAGAAAAAGTTGAAGCATTTGAGAAATTTAAAATATTTAAGGCCTTAACTGAGAATCAAACAGGTAATAGGTTAAAGGCAGTAAGGCCAGACAGAGGAGGAGAATTTATGTCAAGTGATTTCAAGGAATTTTGTGATAAACATGGGATCAAGAGAGAATACACAATCCCAAGAACTCCACAAAAAAGTGGAGTAGTTGAGAGGAAAAACAAAACAGTTCAACAAATGGCCAGGTCAATGATGAATGAGAAGAATATTGGTAAAACATACTGGGTAGAAGTAATACACACAAGATTCCATATTCTTAACAAATCCCACCTCAAACCACAAAGTGAAAAGACACCTTATGAACTGTGGTATGGAAGACCTGCTTCAATCAAACACTTCAATGTCTTTGGGAGTAAGTGATACATAAAGAATAATAATAAAAACCTTGGCAAGTGTGATGACAGGGTTGATGAAGGTATATTCTTAGGATATGCTACAAACAGTAAAGGATACAGATGTTATAATAAGAGGTTGCATAAATTGGTTGATTGTATTGACATAAAAGTTGATGAAGGAGTCCCAGTAAGAGGGGTGAGCAATATTGAGTTTGCTACAGAGGACACGACTGAAGCTAAAGATGAATAGGTCCAGGAATCATAAAAAGAAGACTCTGAGTCAGATGAAGATACAAAGACTCAGGCAGACTCAAATCAGCAGACAACATCAAATCCTTCCTCCAGAATTACTCAAAAGAATAATCTTGCAAGTGAGATAATTGGTGAGAAAGACAAAGGTGTACAAACCAGGAGAAGGATAATCAAAGACACAGATCAATCACATATAGCCTTCATATCCATGGTGGAACCCAAGAAATTTAAGGAAGTCAGTAAAGATGTAAATTGTTTAAAATCAATGAATGAGGAACTGGATCAGATTGAGAAGAACAATACTTGGGAGCTTGTTCCTAGACCTGCAGATAAGAATGTAATTGTCTCCAAATGGGTGTTTAAGAACAAAATGAATAAACAAGGAAAAATTGTTAGGAATGAAGCTAGATTGGTCTGTAAGGGGTATGCACAAGTTGAAGGACGAGATTTTGATGAAACCTTTGCACCAGTGGCAAGATTGGAATCCATCAGAATGTTTCTTACCTATGCATGTCATAAGAAATTTAAAGTATATCAGATGGATGTTGAGTCAACAATTCTTAATGGAGATCTAGAAGAAGATGTATATGTGGAGCAACCTGAAGGATTTTCATTGACAGATAATCCTGACTATGTATGTAATTTGAAAAAGGCATTATATGGACTGAAACAGGCACCACGAGCCTGGTATTATAGACTAGAAAAATTTATACAAGACAAAGTGTTCAAGAAAGGTATTGTTGACACTAATCTATACATTAAGTCTGAAGGTGATGATTTATTAGTTTTTTTGGTTTATGTAGATGACATTATTTTTGGATGAATTAATGATCCTTCAGTTCAGTGTTTTTCTAATTCAATGCAGTCTGAGTTTGAGATGTCCATGATAGGAGAATTGTCATATTTTCTTGGTTTACAAATCAATCAGATTTCTGCAGGGATATTTATCTCTCAAGAGAAGTATCTGAAAGAGATGTTAAAGAGGTTTCAGATGAAAGATTCTACACATGTGAGAAAACCTATGGTGGTTGGTTGCGAGCTCAGTAAATATGATATTTCACCTAATGTTAATCAAAGAACATATCGATCAATGATAGGCAATCTTCTGTACATCACAACATCCCATCTTGATATAATGCTAGTTGTTGGAATGGTAGGTCGTTATCAATATGCTCCTAAACAACGTCATTTAGCAATTGTTAAGAGGATATTCATATATTTGAAGGGTACAATGACTTATGGTCTTTGGTATCCTAGAAATCAGAATTTTCAATTAACTGCATACTCAGATGCTGATTGGGAAAATTGTTTGGATGAGAGAAAGAGCACCAGTGGAGGTGCATTCTTATTAGGTGTTTCGTTAGTAGCATGGCTTAGTAAGAAGTTGGGATCTATTTCATTATCAACTACAGAGGCATAGTACATTGTTGTTGCTACTTGCTGCACTCATATTTTATGGATGATCCAAACTCTTGCAAATTTGAAGGTAACTTATACTGATCCAATTCCACTTCACTGTGATAACACCAGTGCCATTAGTGTCTCCAAGAATCTCGTTCTCCATTAAAAAATTAAGCATATACCAATAAAGTATCATTTTCTCAAAGACCAGGTTACAAACAGAGTTGTTCAACTGAATTACATTCCAACCACAGAAAAAATTGCATACATCTTTACTAAACCCCTAGCAAAGACACCATTTGAATATCTTCGTCATAAGCTGGGTGTCATCCCTTCTCTCAACTAAGAGAGTCCATCCTGTCAGGGGGAGTATGTGTTGGTTGAATATCTGATACCTCTGAAAAGTACTCCAACAGCTCACGGGGAGCATTTTTTCTCTGACATTGATGTCAAAGGAGGAGAAAAGGTGTCCTCTGGATGCTACAGTTGGAGGTATAACCAGAATAGTGCAACCTTTCATGGTTTCCATCAATGCCAAAGGGGGATATTGTCAATATGTTTACAGGAAGAGTGTGCTTGTCATTGATGGAAAGAAGAGAAGGCGAGAAATCTCAGGAGGAAGAGTGACAATGGTCGTTGGATCACTGATCCAAAGGACCTTCAACCGAATACCCAACAATCGTTGGATTATTCTAAGTCAAAGCACATGATAAGATAGAAGAGCAACACTGAAGATAGATCGAGCCATCAATCTAAGAACATGATCGATGAACAACCTTTGGTTAACATCAAAAGTTGTGAGGATGTTACTGTTCGAGAATCTCACTTTGGAAGAATTAACAACTTGAAAGTTCAATTAACCGAAGCCTGAAATCCGAAATGAATAAGGACCATCAGATTTGGAGAAAATGCGATGACCGTTGTACCACCTTAAGTGGAAGGACAATATAAGAAAGGGATAAGATCTGAGATCTCGATCACCCGAATATGCATCAGCCGTCGGTTCAAGTTAAGTGAAGGATAGGATAAGCTAAGATGGAGAGCCATTAGATTTAATCCAAGGCAAAGCTTCATCGCAGACAGGTCGAGCCGTGTTATCCACAATTTTGGTCATCGTGATGATGTTATGATGATGTTATGAGGATGGAAAATCAATCTCTTCACTAAGAACACTTTCCTGAGAAAATTTACACTTGTCTGTTTCCAGAAATCATATTTTTTAAAGAGGTTCGCAGGCTACCTATATATTTTCCTGCGAGAATGCCTAATTCTCATAGGCTGCATTAAGCTGGGGTGCGAGGGGTTCACACTGTACCTAACTTCCAGGGTGCGAACATCTTCTTAAAGAGGAAAAATATGAAGTTCTCGAGCCTTCTAGAAGGGAATCTTCGAGAAGAATGAGTTGGCTTGCGAATGGTTATCTAAGTACTGGTTTTCCTGATATCTTGGGATCATTTCCTATCCAAGTAACTAATCTATCTTCTCCTATATATTGAGGATATTTCTCATGGAAAAGGTTAAGTAGCAAGATAGTAAGAGATTTATTGGAGAATTAGTGAAAAACTGTATGGAGGACTGATGCTACAACAGCTAGAGAAAACAACAAGGTCATCAAACGTGGTTGATTTTCTTCATGCATGAGCAAGTGTGTGTGTCAGAGCTAGGATCCATCGAAAGGAGATCTACAACATCAAGGCTCAAGTTGTAAGTTTCACTGTCAATTAATTCAATACAGTAATATGTCCCTTTCCCATAAATATGATGTCACTTTATTACATAACTCCTTGATCATATGTATAGATTAGCTATTGAATATATTGATCTGCCTTCACTCCGATTGGTTTGTATTGTTGTGATCTGAACAGGGCAAGAGCATTGGAGCGAAGCTTGGAACAACAGAGACCTAAGGAAAGCGTTCATAAGGTATGTGCATAATCCTAGTCTCTTAGTTCATTCAATAGGTTAAATCTAGGGAAAGTGTATTATTCTGTCATGTTTTGTTCTAGATCCAGGTGGATCTAGGGAGATCGATTTGTGTCCGCACTCACGGATTTATCCTGAAACAAAATTGGTGACTCCACTGGGGATCTATTCCCTTTTTCTTTATGGTTTTTGAATTTTCTGTGGCCATTTTCTCTATTTGCATTTCTCTCCTGTTTTGTCAGTGTTTGAGTCCTCAGGATATCCTGAGAGACCTTCTGGGTCTATAAGCCAGTTTGAATTTTGCTTGCATTTTCAAAATTTTTGTAATCTTCAGGAATTCTTGCACTGTGTGTATTTACAGCTTGCGAGAATCAATCAAGTTCGCATCCTGCATATAGAGTCCAATGCGAACACCCCACACCTTGCTTTAAGGTGTACTGCGAGAATCCTATCTTCTCGCACTGTCTTACACTGCTTGCCTGGGAGCAAGATTTTTAAAAATTTTGGAATTGGGTTTTGACTTTTTCAACTGCTCAAACTTGTTGAATTACATCTTTTTGGCTTATTGGGTCATTGATTTACATACCTCTTGCTTTAGTTTGCATGCTTGATCAAATTTAGGGTTTCAAGGTCTTTCTTTCCCTTTGTAGCTTGACTTTCATTTCTTGGCTCTTATTGGCATTTTTCATTCTCTCTGACTTCTGGAGTTGAGTGTGTTGGATTGGCTGAGAACCAGTGATTGGTTGAGAGTTAAGTTCTTTGTGTTTCTCATTTGCTTGGTGGTTTGAAAGAACATTTTTCATTTGCATTGAGGAACTCATTGGTTTGCTTTTTGTTTTTACTTTCGTTGAAAGTATTGGTTGGGTTGTTATCGTTTGATTATTTTTGATTTGATTTTCTTTTCTCATTAATTAGAGTTCTTCTTGGAAAGTTAACAACAAGTTTTCTTTCAAGATTTTGTTTTTTGTATTTCAAAAGACATTGAAAATCAAAATTTTTGAGTTTATTGAAGTATTTGAAAAAGACATATAGAAATTGCTCATTGATAAATGATTGTTTGTATTGGCATCTGAAAGGAAACTGAGCATTGCATTTGCATTGTAGTATTGAGATTGATTCAGAAAATGTTCTCTCTCTCCCATAACTAGGATTCATGGAATGAAAAGGATTATATTTCATCATTATCCTTGCATTATTTGGGTCAGAGTCATACATTGCAAGTTTCACTTCCGTCACCTTTGAGTAAACAACATCTTTTAAAAACATTGCGCAATATTAAAATTGATCTAGTAACTCTTTTCTAGGGCTCTTTTACACCAACATTTAGCTAAGCTAGTGCTTTGGAGTAGGAAGAGAGATACACTCTCCAAAAGCTCGAAAACACACAATAGCATCTTGAGTTAGGGAGTGTTAAATTCCATTTGCAACATATTGTCCTAGGACGCCCTTCTAACACAAGGGTCAAGCACTAAGTCGCATTGGTGTTGGCAGAGTTACTAACCCTGCTTTGTTGACATCGGTGTAGAGATTACACGTATTACGAGGATCACTCTGAGGTATACTCACAATTATGAGTGGAAGCCTTTGAGTTGGTTTCGGGCTAGATACCCTGCCCTTGTGTGTGGATCGGACTGACGACTGTCCCCCCAAGCTATACTGTTGTTTGTGGTGACCTTAGTGGCCTATCTCTCTAGGTTCTTACCCAAGGTGATTATGGAGGGGAAAGTCTTCATGGTACCTGGAATTGACGTTGATCAAACTCACTCGGGCTTCTTGGAGGGTATACCCACGATTATGTGTGGGAGCTTGCACCAGGGCAGAAGTCTGTTAAGTAGGTCGTCAACGTAACTTTTCCACCTTATCCCCGCCCCTTCTCGTCTCATTGTTGTGACGTTGGATTTCATCACCAACTAGTGGCTTCGAAATTAGAAGGTATTATTTGCTTGGTGATTGCTTCCTAGATTTTTGTTTACTAGTGCATGTTGTTTCTCGAAATTGACCATAGGATTTCTTTTGCGGAGCTTGTCACTTGTTTATAATTGCTCCCCCACGACGTTCACGTAGGATGCAAGGTTGATCCCCGAAACATATAGATGCTTCACAACCCTTGCATACCGCAACCCCTGAGGGCTCTCCTCGTCAGAGTGAAGTCCCAGTTGTTACTCCACCACACATGGACATAAGTGAAATCCAAGACATTTCTACACCACCTCCACAGGGAGAACGCACTAATTCTCTAGGAGATTTTCGAATTACCAATACTATAGAGGATTATCGCATTCATCGTGGTGAATGACCTATTGGACGATTAAATCCTTCTGAAGAAACTGTTGTTACTTCTTCTGAATCAACTGTTGGGCCTTCTCATGGTGTAGTAGGCCAAGATCCTTTTTGGTCCAGTGATTTCCGTCGAGTCCTTTTTGGTACTGAGTCACCCCCTGTCTACGCAATCAACCCTCCCGTGACTTCTGAGACAGAAACTATGCCAGAGACTACTACTTACCGCTTTGTTCTTCCTCCTGAGATGGCCCATCTTGCTAATACTATGAGTGTCCAAACTGAAATTACTGCAGCTACTCTGGCTCCTATCAATACCCAGCGAATAACTGATGTCGTCACGACATTACCACCCAGTTACCATGCGTTGAATGCATTGTTGAATGTTGCCAATCCCACACCTACACAAACCCCAGTCGGTTCTCCAGGTGGTCCTCCTTTTCCTGGGCATCCTATTCCCGGTTTCATTCTGACACTCCCTCAGTTTCCTTCTGGTAATCCTAATCCTAGTGGCACTTTTCCAACTGTCGCACCCAACTTGCAGATTCCTGTTGGTGGACATGGTGGTACGGTTCCTTTTCCTTTTCCTTTTCCCGGACACAACACGATTACCATACAACCTACGGTTGGTACACAAATTTTGGGTGGAACTATACCTACTCTAGGGGGACCAACTTCACCTTTTGGACAAAACATACCTCCTGACTTGGCCCAATATTGGAATCAACTTCTACGAAAATTTCCTCAAAATGCTGGGGGGCAGAAAATTGTTCCTACTGTAGGCCAACCTTATCCGAGTGTGACTAATCCTATTTGGGGTTCGGGTCAAACTACTCAACCTCAGGTCCCTACTTCAACTCAAGGTCACAATCCTTGGGGTTACTACCCTATCCAACCACCACCAAATCAGCCAAGGTCTTCCCTCTATGGGCAGACTGCGTATGGTCCTACTGGTTTACCGACAGGGCTTCCACCCCAAAGTCACCAGTACCCACAAGTGAATCGACAGTTTCCTTTTCTTGCTACCTTGGATTTTCCAGATTTGTCTAGGATTCTCAATGATCCTATTCGTCACTCTCCCCAATGGCCTACTATTCTTTCTAAGCTTCCATCGGATATTCCAAAATTTGATGGAAAGGCGGGAGAGGAACCAAATAATCATGTCATGACTTTTCATTTATGGTGTTCATCCAACTCGCTGATGGATGACTCCATTCGTCTACGTCTTTTTCAAATAAATCTTACTGGTGCTGCTGCGAAGCGGTATATTGAACTGCCACGAGGTTTCTTTTTCGATTTCAACACCCTAGCTATGGCTTTTCTCACACACTACCAGTTACTGATCCGTTATGATACTGAGACTGAGATCTTGACTTCTTTCAAGCAAACTAAAGGCACTCATATTTCGGATCATATCCATGAGTGGCGAAGGAGACGACGTCTCATTAAACTTGAACTCCTTGATCAGTTACTAGCAGAATGGTTTACGAAATCTTTCGTGAACGAAATTGGTAAAGAAATTTCTATGGGCGGTGTTGTTACAGAGGAGCAGGCTATCAGTCGTGCTCATTATCTTGATCTCATTTATTCACAAGCAGAAACACTTTACAACCTGCTACCTGAACTACCTCTTCATGGTACTTCCAGCACTTCAACTACTCCAGCTACCTTGCATGCAGCTGATGGTGTGATTGGTACTAATCATACCCACTCACACTCTGTTTCAAGTACAACCCCTAAATCCACATCTTCTAATGTTCAAAATTATCTATCTCCTGCTCCTCCCGCCGGTAAAACTTCTGAAGTGAACGTTGTTCAATCTATACCGACCGGTAAAAATAAATCAAAGAAGGGGAGAGGCAAGAATAAGGAGAGTAAAAATAATAATCAAAATGAGCAAACTAAAACCCCTCCTGTTGAAGATCGGGATAAGCGCAAACCCCGCTACCCTTGCCTTATCTGTGGTGAAAATCACTACATGAAGGATTGTCCTAGACGTGCCGAGGTTAATAAGTTCCTTCAAGGAACACCGAAACCCTCTGCGTCGGTCGTCTTGTCCCAGCCCTTCCCGTCTCAGCAACAGGCCTCATTGGTCATCCATGACCAACCATCTACTTCTATGACATCATACGTTTTGATGTGTACCGATGATTCTATGAAAGACAACGTTGCACTTACCACTAGAGCAAAAGACTATACTTCATCTAAAGAGAAGGTTGACATTTTACCTCCTTCTTTGGTACAACCCTCTCCACCGACTCCACCCACCAACGATCCTCTTCATCTCGAACGACCGAACCTTGATACAGTTATACGACCACCCCTGAAAGGTGTCGTTAAGAAATCGACATTCAATCCTCATGCCCGTGTTTCCCAGAACTACAACATTGTCGAAGATCTAGCCCAAGCACCTTCAACGATGTCTACCCTTGAAGTCCTTCAGTCTTGTCCTGCACAACGAAGGGCTCTGTTGAAAGCTATAGGTGGAATTGATCCTACAGATACAAATTTGATAGTCTTTGACTTGGAAGACCATGTTCCAAGGTTACCCTCAAAACTTGCATTTCAGATTCAAGTTGTTGTCTTAGACAAGAACATCTGCCGAACTGTTATTGATGAGGGTGCCTCTACGTGTGTAATGTATTTTACTTGTTGGAAAGCCATTGGCTCTCCTCCGTTAACTGAATCACAAAATACTTTGAAAGCCTTCAATGGCTTGGGTTTTAAGCCTTACGGTGTTCTTCCGTCATTGCCTGTTACTCTCGAAGGTAAGACCGTCCAAGTTGAAGTGGAATTTTTTTATGCTCCCTTAGATTATAATCTTCTTCTTAGCCATAGCTGGGTAGATTCTATGTACGCTATTGTGTCAACACTTTTCCGTGTAGTCCATTTTCCTCATCAAGGAAAAGTCATTGCGATTGACCAACTTACCTTCTTTAATTCCGATACTCGCACCGGTAACATGTCGTTTATAGCTAAAACCCCACCAGGCTACGAGAATGTTGGAGTCGGTGTTTTGAAAGACTCTTCATTAATGGGTACTTTTCTCGTACCACCACCACCCAATATTATACGCCCATCCGTTGCTTCTATTAATATGATCTCCATTGTTCCTTATGAACTTCCTGTGTCTTTTGACCCTTGGATAGTCCCTGATCCTAGAGATCATGCTCATTTCGGCAACGTCATGCCGTTAAGTCCAGTTGAGTCTGCTTATCATGCGATTCAACTGGCAACACCTTCTTCACCCTCTCTTGGGGAGTTGTATCCCGATCCTTTCCATGTAATCTTTCCCACTGATGAGATGATCATGTCCGTCATGGCCGATACACCTTGGGACGATGGGCATCATCGTTCCATACTGTTTCTGGAACAACACACTCTCGAGAATTACCAGCGGATTTCGACTCCGTCGACTGTTGTTGTCATATCGACTGTTCCTAGATCTACACATGATGCGTTTGCCGAAGGGAACCTCAATAATATTTCTCCCACGATAACCATTGATATTTCAATTAAACCTGGGATAGTTGAAAATGTTCACATTGGAGCTTCGTGTACTCCAGAGGAAATTGTTACCTATACTGCTTTGTTCAAAGAATTTCGTGATATCTTTGCCTAGAGTTACAAAGAGATGCCAGGTATCGACCCTGCTATTGTTGTTCATGAAATTAAGAAATACCCCAGAGCTAAACCAGTCCGGCAGCGCCTCCATCCTATCCGTCCACGTAAAGCGGCAACCATCAAGCTTGAAGTTGAAAAACTTCTCAAAGCCGGTTTTATTTATCCCGTGGCTCTGACAGAATGGGTTTCCAACCCTGTACCGATTGATAAGAAAGGTGGTAGTATACGTGTTTGTGTTGATTATCGGGATATCAACAAAGCCTGTCCTAAGGAAAACTTTCCAACCCCTTTCGTCGACCGGATCATCGATGACTGTGCCGACAGCGAAATCTTTTCTCTCATGGATGGATTCTCCGTCTATAATCAGATTAACATCGCTCCTGAGGACCAACATAAAACTGATTTTATTTGTCCTTGGGGTACTTTCACCTATAGGAAACTTCCCTTCGGTATTAAGAATGCAGGTGCTACGTTTCAGCGTGCTATGTCTTATGCATTTCACGATATAAAGCATATCGTTCAACCTTATTTGGACGATTTGCCAGCTCACTCTTTACGCTGAGTCGATCACCCTAATCATCTTCGAGCAATTTTCATTTGTTGTCGGTTCTATCGCATTTGTCTAAACCCTCAGAAGTGCGTCTTTTGCGTAGAGTCCGACCGTCTTCTCGGTTTCATTGTTTCACGTCAAGGGATTCGGATAGATCCTATTAAGGTTGAGGCGATTCTTAATCTCCCTCCTCCTTCTTCACTGCACCAGTTACAAAGTTTGCAGGGGAAAGCAAACTTTCTTCATCGCTTCATCCCTAATTATGCTGAGGTTACTTGGGGTTTTACACGTCTTGTAAAGAAAGGTTCAGAGTTTGTCTAGGATAAGGTTGCTAACAATGCTTTTGAAGCTTTAAAGTTGTCCCTCACGAAAGCTCCTCTTCTTTTCCCTCCTGATTATAGTCGGGATTACTTTCTTTATCTAGCTGCTTCCAAGTATACTATTGGCATGGTTCTCGTTCAGGAGGATGATGCACACGATGAACATGTTATATATTACTTGAGTCGAAGTCTAACTTCAATGGAAATCAAGTACCAACATGTTGAAAAACTGGCTCTGGCTACTGTTCAAGCGGTTCAACGTTTTCGTCATTATATTCTCTCCAGGAAGACTACAGTGATTTCACATTGTAACCCCATGCAACATATATTGACACGTCAATTGTTGGGGGGAAAGTACTCCAAGTGAATTGTCATTCTCCAGGAGTTCGATTTGGAATTTGATCACGCCACGTCGAAGAAATCCTTAGTTTTCGCTGAGTTAATTTATGATTTTCCCCACACTGCCACGGAAAAAGTAGCAGTCGATTCGTTACCTAACGAGTCACTTTTCCTTATCAGTACTGACGATATTTGGTACGGAGATATCATTATATATCTCCAAACTCAAACTTTTCGGCCTGCTTTGTCTAGCGCCGAACACCGTCGTGTCCGTTATCAAGCACGTCATTATATTATCCTCGGTGATACTCTTTACCATCAAGGTATTGACTCTGTCTTTCGGTGTTGTTTGACTTTTGACGAAGCTGAGAAAGCTTTGAATGACTGCCATTCAGGAGCATGTGGTGGTCATATGTCTGGGTATGCTATTGCCTAGAAGATCTTGCGTGCAGGATACTTTTGGCCATCCTTGTTCAATGACTGCATTACTGTTGTTCAGAAGTGTCATGCCTGTCAAACCTATAATCAGAATATTCGGTTGCATCATGCTCCCCTTCATCCTATAGTCTCAGTAGGTCCTTTTGCAAAATGGGGCATTGATTTCATGACATGTCACCCTCACTCGGCTGGGAGGCATGGTTACATTATTGTAGCGGTTGATTATTTTACTAAGTGGGCCGAGACGATGCCAACATTCGATAATACTGGAAAGACTACAGCATTATTTCTTTTCAACCATGTCATAAATCGTTTTGGTGTTCCTCAGGCTATCATTACCAATCACGGTAGTCATTTTAGAAATCATATGATGTCTGAACTTACAGAAAAGTTGGGCCTTCGTCATGATAGCTCAACACCCTATTATCCGCAAGCTAATGGCCAGGTCGAAGCAATCAATAAGGTTCTTATAACTATGATTCGACGGATGATAGGAATTCATAAAACCAGCTGGCACACGATGTTGTTTTCGGCATTATGGGCATATCGGACATCTGTTAAATCTTCTACGGGATTTACGCCTTTTCGATTAATTTATGGCATGGAAGCCATTCTGCCAATAGAATGTGAAATACCTTCTTTGAAGCTAGTTGTAGAACTCTTACCCAATACTTCTACTGAAAAGGAACATCTGTTTTATCTGATACGATTAGATGAGACTCGCCGTGATGCTACTCTTGTAATAGAAGCCCAGAAGAAACGTGTTAAGGCACAGTATGACAAACATGTCAAGCCTCATGTCTTCTCTGAAGGAGATCTTGTTCTTCTATATGAACAAGATAAAGATGTCTTACGAGCTAGGAAATTTGAACCAATGTGGCGTGGGCCTTACATTGTTAGCAAATTTTTGGAAAAAGGAGAATATGAGTTGGTGGATTATGATGGTGTACCTTTGAGTGAACCCAGGAATGGGTTGTACTTAAAGAAATACTATGCATAAGTTATTTGTGCACGAGTTCTTGTATTTTATGTATCATAATGTGTGTGTGTTACTTTAGTTTGCTTTTGAAGTTATCTGGTCTTTGCCCTTACGTGACGTTGTGTTTGATTGTCAGATGTCGGAGTATTCGCTACCTTACATTGGCTTCGCCGACGGTGCTAGCCGTAGTACTCGGGACCTAGCCTCTGCTGCATGGACAATCTATGCCCCAACAAACGAGCTTATATCTTTACGAGGTGTATGTCTTGGCCGAGAAACCAACAACATCGCAGAGTATAGCACCGTTATTGAGTTATTGGTTGATGCTATATCTCTCGGGATTCGTCATTTGGTTGTGCGACTTGACTCGCAGCTTGTAGTACTACAATTAAGTAATGTCTACTCTATTCGAAGTCCTACTTTATTGAGGGTATATTTGTGGATTTTCATGCTCGTTAAAGTATTTGAAGTATGCGTCCTTCGAGCGATATTTTAACCCTTTTTCGGTCTCATGAGACTATTGTACGAAAAAAGGAACTGAGAGAGTTCTCTTTTAAGTGTTTTTCCAAACTCTATAATCTTGAAAAACCTTCGAATTTACTATCTCTGGACTCGTTAAACAAACATTGACAGACCCGTAATGGGACCGAACCACTCCTTCCTAGGGTTCGTTAAAAATACTTCGAGGGACTCATTCGAAGGATGAGCTTATATCAACAAGCATATGTGATCCTCTTCAATCTTGTGTAAAAATAAAGAGGCACTTTCCAGAAATGGTGGGGGAAAATTTGGGAAAGGGATATATTTCATCTTTGAATTGATTGGCAGTAAGTGTCGCTCTTGAACATGACACCCCCTATTCATCATTTGAAGTCAGTTTGGGAAATCCATTTGTCTCTTATTCGATTTGATAACAAGGTCTTTCCATGTGTCATCTTTGAGTCAATGCTGCCAAATCATTGGTCGTGTCGTTCATATGTTCAAGAGAAGTCCGTCTGAAACCTCTATTGAGTCAGCCATCTGTAGTTATCCTTTCACTCTGTGTCGGACTTCCCTGTGTCCAAATTCCAATTGCCACATACTCTGTTTCACTTTCAAACTTAGTTACTCATTTCATGTCATTGATGGGGGATACATCAAGGCCCTCCTGTGACGGGTCTCATTCTGTCGACTCCAACACATTATCCATAATTGAGGCTTAGAAATTATTCAGTACCTTGGGACTTGCATGCCTCAATGGAAAGTTTACTCGCTTTCAAAAGTGGGTTTACATCATTGACCCTTGATCGAAAGATTCTATCAGTTGTTTGACATCAACTCATTTATTCACAGTCGATGGATTGTACTATAGTACCTTGGGATTCATTGACATCAATGGTGATTTTCCTCGCACTTGTTAACGGTTACATCAATGACCGGTAATCAAGTGGTTTCTACCATGTTCGACTTCGACACATGTAATCACATGGTTAGATTCGTACTTTGGGCGACGAGATTGAAGACCCTGGATATTGTCTTTCTGATCCAGGTTGCGATGGAATATGTATAATTTGCAACACATAGATCCACTGTGTATGTTTCATGGCTATGTCGTCTTGATTGAAAATGTGTCGCACAGATCCACAGTGTATTCAGGTGGCTATGCTATATGGTGACGACATGGATTCACAGTGTATGATTGGTGGCCATGACCTTGGTTTATGATGTCATCAGTCTATGATCTGAGTATAGGAATGCCTACCTCAGAATTGGTATACATGATATTCTGCTGATGCTTGGATGTTTGCAGGTCTCTGATTAGATGTGCTCTTGGTTCTTGACACACATATGCAGCTTAAAAAGTCTATCGACTGTCACTAATTCCACTCTTAGACTTTGGGGGGCATTCTATTATCCAAAATTTTTGTCATCGTGATGATGTTATGATGATGTTATGAGGATGGAAAATCAAGCTCTTCACTAAGAACACTTTCCTGAGAAAAGTTACACTTGTCTGTTTCCAGAAATCATATTTTTTAAAGAGGTTCGCAGGCTACCTATATATTTGCCTGCGAGAACACCTGATTCTCACAGGTTGCATTAAGATGGGGTGCGAGGGTTTCACACTGTACCTAACTGCCAAGGTGCGAACATATTCTTAAAGAGGAAAAATATGAAGTTCTCGAGCCTTCTAGAAGGGAATCTTCGAGAAGGATGAGTTGGCTAGTGAATGGTTATCTAAGTACTGGTTTTCCTGATATCTTGGGATCATTTCCTATCCAAGTAACTAATCTATATTCTCCTATATATTGAGGATATTGCTCATGGAAAAGGTTAAGCAACAAGATAGTAAGAGATTTATTGGAGAATTAGTGCAAAAATGTATGGAGGACTGATGCTACAACAGCTAGAGAAAACAACAAGGTCATCAAACGTGGTTGATTTTCTTCATGCATGAGAAAGTGTGTGTGTCAGAGCTAGGAGCCATCGAAAGGAGATCTATAACATCAAGGCTCAGGTTGTAAGTTTCACTTTCAATTAATTCAATACAGTAATATGTCCCTTTCCCATAAAGATGATGTCACTTTATTACATAACTCCTTGATCATATGTATAGATTAAATATTGAATATATTGATCTGCCTTCATTCCAATTGGTTTGTACTGTTGTGATCTGAACAAGGCAAGAGCATTGGAGTGAAGCTTGGAACAACATTGACCTAAGGAAAACGTTCATAAGGTATGTGCATAATCCTAGTCTCTTAGTTCATTCAATAGGCTAAATCTAGGGAAAGTGTATTATTCCGTCCTATTTTGTTCTAGATCCAGGTGGATCTAGGGAGATCGGTTTGTGTCCGCACTCACGGATTTATCCTGAAACAAGCAGTTGATCTAAGTTCTTGATCAATGAATAACATTCGTTTCGGGTCTAAAGTTATGAGGAGGTTACGCTTCGGAAAAATCTCACTTTAAGAATTTCAAGTTTGAGATTTGAAATCCTCGAATCCCTGAGAGCTAGAGTAAATTTCAATTGTCAGATCCAGAGGGATACATGGTGACAGATCATGAGCTCCAGAGAAATATCACTTCAATAATTTTCAGTTGAGAATTGAAATTCCCGAAGCTCGGAGAGCCGAAGAGCCGAAATACATTCTCGACCATTGGATCATTCGAAGTAAATCCCAGTCGTCAGATCATCCGAAGAACATCTCAAGTGTTAGATCGTTCAAAGTGAATCTGGGCCATCTGATCCAGAGCATTAGTTTGAGATTTGGAATCCTCGACGTTTAGGGAGCCGGAGAGCTGAAATAAATTCTCGACCATTGGATCATCCGAAGAAGATCTCAGTCATCAGATCGTCTAAAGAATATCTCAAGCATTGGATCATCCAAAGTGAATCTGGGTCGTCTAATCCAAAGCATAAGTTTGAGATTTGATATTTCAAAAGTCCGGAGACCCGAAGGAAATCTCGACTGTTGATCGAGAAAGGGGACACAAAACTATTGATCTGGTTGAAAGGTCAAATTCTCGAAGTGGAGGCAGAGCCATCAATTGAGAAGGAAAAGTGTTTACGGATCATTGACTCTAGAAGATTGGTGTACGGAAGAAAGTAGGGTTTGAGATTTGAAACTCCCGAAGCCCGGATCACGAAATAAATCACAGTCGTTGATTTAGGGAGGTTGGATATGATCCCCAGATCGTGAAAGAACAAATCTGAACCGTCCATTCAGGAGCACCATCAAGATCATGAGATCAATGGTCCCATTGTATTGCGGGGTCAGAACATGCTCAGTTCTTAATTTTTCGTGAGCGGGCCACAATTGAAACCACGGTTTTGGAGAAAGGGTACGTGGTAGCTAGAGGTGGATTGGGGGGAGAAAATCGATTGATCCCAAACCACTCTTGGACATGCCCGCAATCGTTCACTTACGCAAGGACGTAGCCCAGGTTCACATGCGACAGGGGGCTAACAAGAAGAGATCTCACACCCGCAATCACGTGAGATCATTGCCCAAGGTCATATCGAGAAACAAAACTAGTGCTCACTAGACCGAGTTCGGGAAGTGCCTGTTGGTTAGGCGTATGGTCACCGCCGATGTTCATGTGAAGGAAGGGGCTTAGAAGCCAAACAAGCCATAATTGACTAGCTGTAACTGACAGAGAAGATGAAGAGTTGCGACTTCCATAGAGGCCAAAGAATCTTTGGATAATGACCATTGATGATGAAAAGATACAACATAACCACCAGGGAAGATGAAGAGTTTGAATCATGATTAGGCAAAGGAATCGACGTGAGAAAAACATGCAGAACATAGAGTATAGTGTTATTTTTCGATAGTTATGCATGTTGGGAGGATGATAATCGGTGTAGTACCTAAAGTGGAGATCATAGGCACAATGTATAAAATGCACAAGCAACACAGAGCATAAAACGCTGAAGAGAAGCTGAACAGAGTGTGTTGCGCCGAGGAAGAAAAAGAGCAGATCATAGAAGAAGAAAGATGTAGAAGTGGAACATAGCATAGAAGTTGAAGAAGGCAGATGAGACATGTTTCTATAACATACCATATCAGAGACACAACAAGTAAGTAATGTTTTATATCTTAGGGTGGTAGGGTGGTGCTAGGGAGGACTCCTTTCCTCAAAGTTTCAAGTGGGTGCTTGAACACAGGGAGTTGTAGCTTCCATCTAGTTGCAGCCAGAAAAACCATGGTGGTAGGGTGGTACAAGTGAGAACCATTGTTCTCTGTTTTACAGGTTGGTGCCTGTGTGACTGGAAGCTGGTGCTTCCATCCAGTTGGTGCTGGAACACTCAAGGAGTTGGTGCTTCCTTCTAGTGGGTGCTAGAGAAACGAGAGAGTTGGTGCTCTCAGCAAGTTGTAGCTTGTTAAAGAAGAGGTTGTAGCCTCATTTTGAGTTTGTGCTCAAAGAAAGATGATGTACAGAACTTAAAAGACTTCCTATTATTCGAAGAAGAAGAGGTTTTCTCCCTTTATGGGTTTCCTCATGAATATTTGTCTCTGTGTATATCATATGTGTGATTGATGTTTGTTATTTATGTTGTTCATGTCTTGCATAACCTTGATGATCACTTGGATAAGGTTAATGATATTTTAATAGGTATAAAATTGTTTAAGCACAGAGACAACTGATTC